>JAVIAB010000092.1:167573701-168010742 GCA_032433765.1 Megaustenia siamemsis | reverse complement strand
TACAATGACATGCCATACGTGTCTACTACATCGACATGACTGATACAACGACATGTCTGTTACAACGACATACCATACGTGTCTGATAAAACGACATGACATACGTGACTGTTACAACGAGATGACTATTACAACGAAATGACTGTTACATTGACATGACCGTTACATTGACATGACTGTTACAATGACATGACATACGTGTCTACTACATCGACATGACTGATACAACGACATGTCTGTTACCACGACATCCCATACGTGTCTGATAAAACGACATGACATACGTGTCTTTTACAACGAGATGACTATTCCAACGAAATGACTGTTACATTGACATGACTGTTACAATGACATGAATACGTGTCTACTACATCGGCATGCCTGATACAACGACATGTCTGTTACAACGTCATACCATACTTCTCTGACCCACGACGTAACATACGTGACTGTTAACAACGAGATGACTATTACAACGAAATGACTGTTACATTGACATGATGTTACATGACATGACTGTTTCAATGACATGACATACGTGTCTACTACATCGACATGACTGATACAACGACATGTCTGTTGTCAACGATATACCATACGTCACTGATAAAACGACATGACATACGTGACTGTTACAACCAGATGACTATTATAACGAAATGACTGTTACTTGTCATGACTGTTCATTGACATGACTGTTACAATGACATGACATACGTGTCTACTACATCGACATGCCTGATACAATGACATGTCTGTTACAACGACATACCATACGTGTCTGTTACAACGACATGACATACGTGTCTACTACATCGACATGACTGATACAACGACATGTCTGTTACAACGACATACCATACGTCTCTGATAAAACGACATGACATACGTGACTGTTACAACGAGATGACTATTACAATGAAATTACTGTTACATGACATGACTGTTTACAATGACATGACATACGTGTCTGTTACATCGAGATGACTATTACAACGAAATGACTGTTACATTGACATGACTGTTACAATGACATGACATACGTGTCTACTACATCGACATGAATGATACAACGACATGTCTGTTACAACGACATACCATACGTCTCTGATAAAACGACATGACATACGTGCTGTTACAACGAGATGACTATTACAACGAAATGACTGTTACATTGACATGACTGTTACATTGACATGCCTCTTACAATGACATGCCATACGTGTCTACTACATCGACATGACTGATACAACGACATGTCTGTTACAACGACATACATACGTCTCTGATAAAACGACATGCCATACGTGACTGTTACAACGAGATGTCTTTACAACGAAATGACTGTTACATTGACATGACTGTTACATTGATATGACTGTTACAATGACAATGACATACGTGTCTACTACATCGACCTGACTGATATCACGACATGTCTGTTACAACGACATACCATACGTCACTGATAAAACAACATGACATACATGTCTGTTACACGAGATGACTTACAACGAAAATGACTGTTACATTGACATGACTGTTACAATGACATGACATACGTGTCTACTACATCGACATGACTGATACAACGACATGTCTGTTACAACGACATACCATACGTGTCTGATAAAACGACATGACATACGTGACTGTTACAACGAGATGACTATTACACACGAAAGGACTGTTACATTGACATGACTGTTACAATGACATGACATACGTGTCTACTACATCGGCATGCCTGATACAAAGACATGTCTGTTACAACGTCATACCATACGTCTCTGACAAACGAAATAACATACGTGGATGTTACAACGATACTATTACAACGAAATGACTGTTACATTGTCATGACTGTTACATTGACATGACTGTTACATATGACATGACATACGTGTCTACTACATCGACATGCCTGATACAATGACATGTCTGTTACAACGACATACCATACGTGTCTGTTACAACGACATGACATACGTGTCTACTACATCGACATGACTGATACAAACGACATGTCTGTTACAACGACATACCATACGTCTCTGATAAAACGACATGACATACGTGACTGTTACAACGAGATGACTATTACAATGAAATTACTGTTACATTGACATGATGTTACAATGACATGACATACGTGTCTGTTACATCGAGATGACTATTACAACGAAATGACTGTTACATTGACATGACTGTTACAATGACATGACATACGTGTCTACTACATCGACATGAATGCTACAACGACATGTCTGTTACAACGACATACCATACGTCTCTGATAAAAACGACATACCATACGTGACTGTTACAACGAGATGACTATTACAACGAAATGGACTGTTACATTGACATGACTGTTACATTGACATGCCTCTTACAATGACATGCCATACGTGTCTACTACATCGACATGACTGATACAACGACATGTCTGTTACAACGACATACCATACGTCACTGAAAAACGACATGACATACATGTCTGTTACAACGAGATGACTATTACAACGAAATGACTGTTACATTGACATGACTGTTACAATGACATGACATACGTGTCTACTACATCGACATGAATGATACAACGACATGTCTGTTACAACGACATACCATACGTCTCTGATAAAACGACATGCCATACGTGACTGTTACAACGAGATGACTATTACAACGAAATGACTGTTACATTGACATGACTGTTACATTGACATGCCTCTTACAATGACATGCCATACGTGTCTACTACATCGACATGACTGATACAACGACATGTTTTACAACGACATACCATACGTCACTGATAAAACGACATGACATACATGTCTGTTACAACGAGATGACTATTACAACGAAATGACTGTTACATTGACATGACTGTTACAATGACATGACATACGTGTCTACTACATCGACATGACTGATACAACGACATGTCTGTTACAACGACATACCATACGTCTCTGATAAAATGACATGACATACGTGCCTGTTACAACGAGATGACTATTACAACGAAATGACTGTTACATTGACATGACTGTTACATTGACATGCCTGTTACAATGACATGACATACGTGTCTACTACATAGACATGACTGATACAACGACATGTCTGTTACAACGACATACCATATGTGTCTGATAAAACCACATGACATACGTGTCTGTTACAAAGAGATGACTATTACAACGAAATGACTGTTACATTGACATGACTGTTACAATGATATGACATACGTGTCTACTACATCGACATGACTGATACAACAACATGTCTGTTACAACGACATACCATACGTCTCTGATTAAAACGACATGACATACATGACTGTCACAACGAGATGACTATTACAACGAAATGACTGTTACATTGACATGACTGTTACATTGACATGACTGTTACAATGACATGACATACGTGTCTACTACATCGACATGCCTGATACAACGACATGTCTGCTACAACGACATACCATACGTGTCTGATAAAACGACATGACATACGTGACTGTTACAACGAGATGACTATTACAACGAAATGACTGTTACATTGACATGACTGTTACATTGACATGACTGTTACAATGACATGACATACGTGTCTACTACATCGATATGACTGATACAACGACATGTCTGTTACAACGACATACCATACGTCTCTGATAAAACGACATGACATACGTGTCTGTTACAACGAGATGACTATTACAACGAAATGACTGTTACAACGACATACCATACGTATCTGATAAAACGACATGACACCCGTGACTGTTACAACGAGATGACTATTACAACGAAATAACTGTTACATTGACATGACTGTTACAAATGACATGACATACGTGTCTACTACATCGACATGACATACATGACTGCTACAATGACATAGCATGTAAACAGTCATTGAAAGCTGTCATCTGCTAATACAAAAGTTGTCAGCTACTATTTCAAAAGTTGTCATCGACTAAAGCAAAACCCACGGGATCTTTGATTGTGTACCCGTTAAAGTCATCATCGCTGTCGTCTCCGTGTTATGAACAAGCGGTCAATTTGGACATTAATAAGTCTCATGATGCTGATGTTTCCACGGGTTAAATATATTAGCAAGACCGTTGCTGTTAGTTGGCCAAGCCCTGAGTAAGTTGATGTTTCCATTAATTTCAAAATGAATTTTATAGATACATTAAAGTTGTCATGCATAAAAATAACTATAAGACTCTACCATCTCTCTACTATACATGAAAAAAAAAGGCATAGCCCCCACTTGTCTGTTATAACTCTACAAAATACAAGTCACACTAGTTGTACAACTTCAATAACGACTTTAACTACTACTACTATTACTACAACCACTACAAAAAAAAAAAAAAAGCACAACAGTAATAGAATATCAAAAGTACATTAATTTACTGTCTCTCTGTTAGACGGCTAGACCAGCTTAAGTTACCCAAGTGAGAAATTTCACAGAGAAATAGGGTCTTTGATCATAACAGGTCCCCCACTACGAGAGCTCACCCCGCCCATGGCGCCGAGAGGTTGAGAGGTCAACGAGCGGTCACCAGGCATCCCGACACGAAATGTCATGGTTAACTCCCCCTGCGCCGCCCGGTTTATGCACGCCGCGTGCCGCCCTATATATCTTTGTTAATTTAGCGCCTAAATGCGGGTCAATCTTTCTCTACTACTAGCTAGCTGTCAGGTACCAACAAAAGCCTCACGCTTCACCTGTCTCATTCAGCCTCTAATTCTGTGATCGCCTGTAGCATAGTGGTAAGTGTCTGGCCTGGCACGCCGTAGACCCGTGTTCGAAATCAGATGGAGACTGTTTTTTTAAAATAATTCGGAATTTTTAAAATACGGAGCACCTGGACTAGCGGTCAACATCCGGCCACGAAATGTCACTCCCCCTGCGCCTACGGTACATTAGGCGCGCCGCGCGCCTACTATATATCTTTGTTAATTTACGCCTAAATACGGGTCAAATAGACCCTTGTATACTACTACTAGTGTGTATTCTGAAATTGAAAGATCACATATGTGTTGATGCCATGTATGAAGAGTTCTGTGACTTTCAGAGTGTTCTATGTGAAAGTATTAACAAAGATAACAGTGATATCACAAACTGGTTACATTTTTTTTCTGTTGTGCCAGAACATAAAGTGCTAAACATTTCAAAGATTGATGGATTTTTATTTAGCATACCAGGATCAAATGCCTTTGTTGAGAGGATATTCTCCTTAATGAAAAACAAATGGAATGACACAAGAAATAGGTGTAGCCAAGAACTGATTGAAGCAGAGCTCAGAGTCATCGTTAATTTTGACAATTCATGTGCTGATTTTTTTAAATTTGTCAAAATGATGCAAGATTATTGAAAGCTGGCAAATCCTAAAGCAAATACAATTAAAATGCCTCTAGAAACACTAGGTTAGAGTTTTTTTTAATTTAAATAAGAAAAATTGTCTTTGCAGAATATGAGCATTGTTTTATTTCTAGTTTCTGTATATAATTTTTCATAAATTTGTTTGAATATAAAGGCGAATTCATTGTCACTACCGTAACAATATACAAAATCATTTGTTCGTAAATATTTAATTAAAATTGAAGAAAAAAAAATTCAGCGTAAAAGTACTCCTTTTTTTAAATCTGGCAACCCTACACCCACCTCCTGGAAGAGAAACTATAAGGGGCAACCGAATCACTTAAACAGACAGCTGCCTTCATAAGAGAGTCCAGAGTCCTAATCTGAATGAGCCATTATCGCAGAAGAAGAAGGAGCTTCTTCTTCTTCTGCGCCATCTTGGTCGCCATGAAGGAGAATTATTCACTAAAAGTATGTGTTGCAAATACACAATATTGCAGTGCGGTATTCTTGCTATGCGGTATATGTGGAAGAGCTTTCACAGACTCAGCAATAATTATTGCCATAATTGTACTAATATTGAGGTGTTAATTAATTAACATTATGTGAATTTTTTCCCCTTTACCAGCGTATGCATTTGTTTGATTTAACATATTTTAAACTCTTTATTAGTGAGCGAGCAGTGCCGTGAATTAAACTCTTAATGGACGTGAGCGATCAAGTGAATTAAACTCTTTATTGGAGGTTAGCGTTCAAGTGAATTAAACTCATTAATGGAAGATATCGATCAAGTAGAATCTTTCATCTATCAAGTTAGTTGGGCACGGGTCCTATTTCATTTTCTGGTGTTATATTTCCCCAGTAAATGTTACTTCAATGTAAGCTATAACATTTTCTAATTAAAATAAATTTCCATGGAAGAATCATGTATGTATATATATATATATATATATATATATATATATATATATATATATATATATATATATATATATATATATATATATATTAGTACATTAGACAACTAAAAATTTCAGTGGAAAAAAATAGGTGCACTTGAAGGATGAAAACTTTTTTTTTTTTTACATAAAATAAATAATGCAGTCAGTGAGTCTTCTTGAGCGTTCAGTCGTCAAGTGGACGTGGTAAATGTCATTTAGATAAAGGGCCAACTGGTGATAAGAATTTATTTATGTGACTACATTATCATGCATGACGCGATGGGAAAAGAGCATATGGAAGAACTTATGAAGGATTTGTTTAATCCTGGAAGCATTTTGGAAAGATTCTACACTACACCTATAAGGATTGTTTTTGACACAGTATTAAGTTATAACAGTAAAAACAATAGGAACGTATTTTACCAAAAAGCTTTTGTGATGAAGAAAAGAAGTACTTAATAAAGAGCTTCGCAACAAGAGACGATCTTCAGACTGGGCTAACGACGTTTGGACAATCCTTGTTCGATTCCCGCTGGGAGCAGTGTCAGTTGTACTCGTGGTTGGAAAAAAAAACAACAAAAACCCAGGGGCGACCCAGCCGTGGCAGCGGAAGTTTCCCTCTGTAATAATATTCATTTATTAATATTTGTCTCCTACCAGGGTATCACCTTGGGAAAGTAGGAATGTCGCTTCGCATCGTGAGTTTCGATACTTGAAGCAACACTATTGACACTGGATTGGCGGCCGAGCACATATGGGTGTAAACTCGCGTGTTAAGTCACCGGTTCAAGTCTCGTACTTTACCTTTACCTTTATCAGTTAGCGTTAAAATAAATCGCAACTTAACGCTCTGTTAAACAACAGCTAAATTGGTTCGGCAAACAACAAATAAATTGGTTCGGCAAACAACAGATAAATTGGTTCGGCCACATAACAAGACAAAAAGAACTAACAATAACTCAAAGAGCCTTAAATAAACGCTACGAAAACGCCAGATTAAGAGGAAGACCGAGAAAGAGATAGATAAAGGGAATACTAGAGTCACTAGGAGGGATAACATCAGAAGAGGCCAACAGAAGAGCAAAGAATCGCAGATTGTATCTCCCCTCGACGCCAACGGCAGCAGAGGAAGGATAGAAGAAGAAGAAGCAAAAGAACGTTCTGTTCAACAATGTCAAGAAAGTATAGGCATGAATGCTTCCCCCACCCACCTAACCCGCCCCCACCCCAAAAAAAATCATCAAGTACCGGGCCTGTGGCGTAGGTGATCGTGTCTCTCCACAACTTTCGATCTCGACAGCAATTTATCATTTCTGTAGTTGACCTTCTGCCAAGCTCTTAAGCTGTCTGGTATCTTTTCTCTTTGCTTCCCTCTATCTCTTCGTCCCTCAATTTTCCCAGTTGTTACAATATATTCCAGCTGTTCTCTTCTCATTACATGGCCAAAAAATGATGATTGTCTCTTCCTAATATTGGAAATTAGCTCTCTATTTGCTTTGGCCTCTTTCAGAACGTCGTCTTTACTCTTCTTAGCTGTCCATGGTATACTCAACATTATCTGTAAAACCACATTTCTGCAGCCTCCAGTGATTTTCTTGTCTGTTGTCCTAATGTCTATGATTCACATCCATATGTTAAAACTGGTTCTACGTAACATATTATATATGTAGTATTAGGTGTATATTTATATATATATATATATATATAAGGCCGTTGGATAATTCAAAGGAGCAGTAAAAAGAGAAAAAGAAAACATGTTTACAAAAAGCGCGAGGTTTTTGACCAGTTATAAATGTTAAAAGTCTGAATGTCACAACATCCTGGGTGTGCAGTCACTTTATGGCAGACGCCACCACCATGCTGACCAATCGAAACCTCACATTTGACAATCCAGGCGCCATCAGTAGGTCATCGTTCCAAAACAAATCAACATTTGCGTCTTAAAGTAAGGATTCTAATCTCGTCTTTTATTTTCGGTACCCTTTGACACCAATTCATATGATTACTGGTATTTGATAGCAACATGAGTCACGTGGTGTTATTGTTTGTAGATGAAATATGGAAGAATAATTTGTGAGAATGTGCTAGCATTGTTATTGTATTGTGACTGTAGGAAATATATATATATATATATATATATATATATATATATATATATATATATATATATATATATATAATAAAGGGCGGGGGAGTTGAATTAATGTCCAGTGTAGAACTGATATATTTGATTTGTCCATCTGTAAAACTGATAGTTTGCGTCGCCCTATCCGTAAAACTGATTAATCTAATAGATCAATATGTAAAACTAATATATTTGAGTTGTCAATCTGTAAAACTAATATATTTGAGTTGTCAATCTGTAAAACTGATATCTTTGTGTTGTATATCTGTAAAACTGATATCTTTGTGTTGTATATCTGTAAAACTGATATATTTGTGTTGTATATCTATAAAACTGATGTAATGAGTAACTTTAAAAATGTCCTTCTATACAAATGTCCTTCTATACAAATGTCCTTCTATACAAATGTCCTTCTATACAAATGTCCTTCTATACAATCTCCTCTAATATCTGAAAATAAAAACCTACTATTTTTCTCCTGTACATTTTGCTCCGTTGCACATGGGAAACTGTTAATCTGTTGTCAGTTGTGTACTGTTAAGTTTCTCTGCTCCGTTGCACATGGGAAACTGTTAATCTGTTGTCAGTTGTGTACTGTTAAGTTTCGCTGCTCCGTTGCAACATGGGAAACTGTTAATCTGTTGTCAGTTGTGTACTGTTAAGTTTCGCTGCTCCGTTGCAACATGGGAAACTGTTAATCTGTTGTCAGTTGTGTGCTGTTAAGTTTCTCTGCTCCGTTGCAACATGGGAAACTGTTAATCTGTTGTCAGTTGTGTACTGTTAAGTTTCGCTGCTCCGTTGCAACATGGGAAACTGTTAATCTGTTGTCAGTTGTGTACTGTTAAGTTTCGCTGCTCCGTTGCAACATGGGAAACTGTTAATCTGTTGTCAGTTGTGTACTGTTAAGTTTCTCTGCTCCGTTGCAACATGGGAAACTGTTAATCTGTTGTCAGTTGTGTACTGTTAAGTTTCTCTGCTCCGTTGCACATGGGAAACTGTTAATCTTTTGTCAGTTGTGTACTGTTAAGTTTCGCTGCTCCGTTGCAACATGGGAAACTGTTAATCTGTTGTCAGTTGTGTACTGTTAAATTTCTCTGCTATTATTTCGTTACCACGAGAAACATAAACTGACCCGAGTTTAGTAGCCTAACACTTATAGATCACGATAAAGTGAAATCAAAATTAGCGTACTTGGGTCCATCAAACCTGTAGTCTTTAGCATCACAAGAACCACTGATGGTAGAGAGAAACAAAAACTTGACTTTTTAAAACTGGTCATTGCTTATAATTTAAAACCTGTTTAGCTTAATTTAAATTTGACTTAATTTAATTCAAGTTCATTTTTTTAAGTCGACAACGTGAACTAAAAATCACTAGGTATTTTGTTTTCTTTTTTAGTTTTATTTTAAATACGATCTTGGTTATTGTGGGCCCTGCTATATTTAGCCTGGTCATATGAACAACAACAAAAAAAAAAACAAAGAAGAAAAAAACGTTATCTAGAAATGCACGAACTAACGACAGATTATAACTTGACACGAAATGCGCAAGTTACTGAAATAATCTAAACTTGAATGTCGTGTCGAGAGGTTGCGATTATATTTTGAAGTTTTCTATTCCTTGATAACAATTGTCCAGAAAAAACAGAAGGTCTGTAAAATACAAAGATCATGTAAGAGTGGTTAGTCACTGTGTCCTCTCCTATTTATTATGAGGGTCAAAGTTCAATTGTCAAATGTAGCACAGTTGAATGCACAAATTGAGGGTTATAGAGGAACATAAATTCGAAGCCCCTCAGCATGGATCATCAATGACTGAATGCAATTCGAGATTATTTTTATCTGGATCATTTTGTATGTTTGTAATGTGTCTTTTTAGTATGTTTGTACATTCCTGTATAGTGCAAAAACATGGACACTAAACAAGAAAACAGAACAGTAAATTTAAGCCTTTGAAATGCGGATTTATAGAAGAATTGTAAGAATCGGGTGGAAAGAAAAGAAAACAAGACAAAAGATATTTCTTTCGGGAGGTTAAAAGACACAGCAACCTACTAAAAGTAAACTTGTTAATAAAAATACAAGGTAAAAGAGACAGTCAGAGGCAGATCAAGACTAACATGGACGAGTTACATCAAAAGATGGACAAATTCGCCTATAACAACCTGCACTATCAAAGCCAGAACTCCATGGTAGCCAACCTTTGATGCAAAGTCGACACTCAATCAAAAAGTATATTTGTGTATTTTAAACATTAAATTTCATTTATTAAAAGGGTTAGGAACAACTATTTAATGCCGTTATTAAAAAAACAACCCAAAAAATATCTATCCTAATAGCGCCCAGATAGGGACATGAACGAAACATTTAAAATCGGAAGTGGCTAAAAATACCAGCAAAACAACATCTACAGGTATTAGATCGCATTATATATTCCTCTTTTCTCCTGCGACGGGTTTAAAACAACAGCAGATAGACCAACAGCAGATAGACCAACAGCAGATAGACCAACAGCAGATAGACCAACAGCAGATAGACCAACAGCAGATAGACAAATGAAACAAAAAACGATGTAGGGGACTGGTTGATCTCGAGCAAAAAGACGGCCTCGAGACAGAGAGGTTGTGGGTTCAAATCCCGGTTAGTTGAGATTTTTACTTATGATTTCACTCTGTGGCAACCACCCCTGATTTCAGCAGAAAGGCTCGGCTTGAAACGTCAATTACTCATGGACGGAAAAATATGAGTACCTCCGAAGACGAAGCTATCTGCCTGTGCGGCGAGGTGATCCCTGTGCACACGGCTGCCATGGAAAAAAATAGATTAACACGCCCTAGTCTCTAGGGACTTCGACAGAGGTAAAAGCTGGCGAACGCAAAAAAAAATAATAATAATAATAATTTTAAAAATAAAAATAAAAATAACGATGTTTTTAATTTTAACAAGAAATCATAAAGGAACAAAAAATAGTTCGTGAGATTGATTTATAACTACCAAATTAATGAGGGCACATACTGTGTCACGTAGTTAGATAAGACACACAATAAAAACAGCCGCAACTTGTTATTTGTTTACTGTTAAGGTATCCAACATTCTGATTTCATTGTGTCAAATATGATGAGGCAGCTACTCCTTGCGGTCCTTCTCTTTTGTTGTTTGGCATTGCCAGTAAGAGTAAACAACGAGAACAATAATAGTGGTAGTTGTGGAAATGTATTATTACTATTTCTTATTCTCGTTCTTGGTCACGCCTAATATCTTCTTCTTCTTCTCCTACCTTTTTAGCTCTCAGTGGAGCATAGGTCTTCAACAAACACTTTCCAAGTCGTTCTGTTTTTTGCCATTCTTTTAAGATCATGTCTTCCCCATCATCTTCATCTCTGCTTCTATCTGTCTTCTCCAAGAATTCTTAGACAGAGAGCCCTTCTCTTTCCTGGATGGCGGGTTTACTTTTTCTCTCTTTGACTTGTCCATGTATGTGAAGTTTTTTCGGCTTATTTTTTTACAGTATGGGATAGCCAGTCCCATGCCCAACCCTCCTTTCTTGCCTCTTACGAACATGCCTGGTAGGGTACAGCGCCACTATTCTTTACTCCCCTTTCGGGCCCCGGCAGCACACGGGCGACGCCTAATATAGCTCGTATATATTCTTAGTTTATTGATTTTGTCGTGTGCAGAATGGCTAGGACAAGTTTTAATTTGCAAAGACTGTTAAGCTTTGCTCATTATACAAAGTTTGTAGTAATAGTAGTAGTAGTAGTAGTAGTAGTAGTAGTAGTAATAGTAGTAGTAGTAGTAATCATTTTACTAATATCATAATACTAACAGTAGTAGTGATGGTAGTAGTACTAATAGTAGTTGTACAAATAGTTTTAGTAGTAGTAATAATAATAGTAACAGTGGCAGTACAAATAGCAATATTAGTAATAGTAGTAGTAGTAGTAGTAGTAGTAGTAGTAATAGCAGTTCTAATAGTTGTAGTAGTGGTGGTACTAATAGTAATAGCAACAATAACAGTAATAGTCATAGTAGTACTCTTAATAGTTGTAGTAGTAATGTTACTAATAGCAACAGTAGTGGCAGTAATAATAGTTCTAATAATAGTAATTGTAGTATTGGCACTAATAATAGTAGTAGTAGTATTAGTAGTAGAGTGGTGGTGGTGGTTGTGGTGGTGGTAGTAGTAGTAGTAGTAATAGTAGTAGTAGTGGTGGTGATACTAATAGTAGTAGTAGTAGTGATACAAATAGTAGTAGTTGTAGTAGTAGTAGTGATACTAATAGTAGTAGTAGTAGTAGTGATACTAATAGTAGTAGTAGTAGTAGTAGTGGTAGTAGTAGTAGTAGTAGTAGTAGTAGCAGTAGTAGTAGTAGTAGTAGTAGTAGTGACACCAACAATAACAACGGCAGCAGTATGAATAACTCCTCTGTGTTCGTCCTATGACTATTTCTCTTTATTTCAGCCCTGGTCTAAAGGACGAACGCAAACGTGTTATGGTGATTTACAAGAATGAACAAGCCGCTAAATCTGAGATTTTCAGCCCGATAATCCGACTTAAAGGAGCCGCGATAGCTCAGTGGTTAGTAAACTGGACTACATAGGACAAGAGGTCGAGTTCGATCTTGATCGACGGTTTCTGAGTTCACCCAGCCTTAAATGGGTACCGGTTTTCTTTTTTGGGAACGTAAAGCGGCACGAGAGTAACACGGACCACATTACCCCAAAAATCATGCGGCGAAGGTCTATAAAAATGATGGTCACAAACACCATATTCCCTATACGCCACTTGCGTTACGGGGCTCTTTACTTTCACTTACATCCGGCTTAGTAATAATAGTGACAATAATAATTATAATAATGGTAATAACAAAAACAATAATAGCAGTAAATATAGTTGCAATAATATATAACCATCATTACTAATACTCTTGTTCTTGCATCTGCAGCAGCATTAATAGTAGTATTATTGTTGTCTAGTGTATTCTAGCAGTCTAAGTAAACTAGTGTCATTGTTGTAGCACTCACCTGGTCGTTCAAAATAACGTACTTAACGTTCTATAAGGAAAATCCTGAACGAACTAGCATATAACAAACGTAAATTTTCAGTACACCTAAATATGGTCTGTAAATCTCAATGAATCCCAAGCGATGATTACCATATATGCTATATCTCGAAGAAGCTACCTCTTTCCTAATTACCTGACAAGAAGGAAACAATTGTACGTAGGGTTGACGATGATATAAATATCATTATCATCATGTGCCATAGTATCACATCATTGGCGTAGGCGATCATGTCCTTCCATAATATTCTATCTACAGTGCATCGTATCAGTTCTCTTAGCATTCGAGTCTGTTGTTGACTGTTTTCCGTGATATAAATATAAATAAGTATTTCCAAACATTTGCACTTCACTAATGCTGAGATATGCATTTTGAAGCAACGGCAAACATTTGTGAACACATAAAGTGTAGCGGTTGTAATAGTAGAAGTAATTATAACAATTATCGTTGTGGTGACGTACTGCTAATAGTAGTAGACGTGCTTGTAATAGTAGAAGTAATTATTACAATTATCGTTGTGGTGACGTACTGCTAATAGACGTGCTTGTAATAGTAGAAGTAATTATTACAATTATCGTTGTGGTGACGTACTGCTAATAGACGTGCTTGTAATAGTAAAAGTAATTATTACAATTATCGTTGTGGTGACGTACTGCTAATAGACGTGCTTGTAATAGTAAAAGTAATTATTACAATTATCGTTGTGGTGACGTACTGCTAATAGACGTGCTTGTAATAGTAGAAGTAATTATTACAATTATCGTTGTGGTGACGTACTGCTAATAGACGTGCTTGTAATAGTAGAAGTAATTATTACAATTATCGTTGTGGTGACGTACTGCTAGTAGACGTGCTTGTAATAGTAGAAGTAATTATTACAATTATCGTTGTGGTGACGTTCTGCTAGTAGACGTGCTTGTAATAGTAGAAGTAATTATTACAATTATCGTTGTGGTGACGTACTGCTAGTAGACGTGCTTGTAATAGTAGAAGTAGTACTTCAGACAAGAAAATTACTGGAGTCTAGAAATGTGGTTTTACAGAAGAATGTTGAGAATACCATGGACAGCTAAGAAGAGTAATGACGACGTTCTGAAAGAGGCCAAAGCAAAAAGAGAGCTAATTTCCAATATTAGGAAGAAACAATTATCATTATTTGGCATCTAGTGAGAAGAGAACAGCTGGAATCTATTGTAACAACTGGGAAAATTGAGGAACAAAGAGATAAAGGGAAGCAAAGAGAAAAGATACCAGACAGCTAAGAGAATGGCTTGGCAGAAGGTCAACAACAGAAATGATAAATAATTGTCGAGATCGAAAGTTGTAGAGAGACATGATCACCTAAGCCAGCAGATCCGGCATTTAATGATGATGATGTAGTACTCCAACGCATAATTATTTGTAATTGTAATAGTAACATGTGAAAGTCATGTGCACTAAAGTTTCCAGAAGATGTGGAGAGTGATAAGTGTCATCAGAAAATAAGTTGAAACTAAAGACTACGTCACACAATCTTAAAGAATAACAGAAAATAAATGGTCCGGTCATGACATGAGCATAAAGATTAGTCAGCTTCTGCTTCGCACCAGCAACAGCTGATGATCTTAGCTTCAAAGTACGATAATTATGATGATGGTGAATGGCGATGATAATAAAGAGTTAGTTGGATACACATTATCACAGAAATCCTGCAGCGGAACAGGTGCAGCAATTCACGCTTCAATACTTATGTACTTAAATTATCTCTGATTGGTCAGTTTCGTTTATCTATACAGTTTAAAGTGATTTCTCTTGTGTGATACAAGACGATGGTCAGTTGCGGTTTGGTGTGTCCCTACATCAATAACTTCTATTCTTAATGTATATACTTTAAAAAGGCTTTGGCCCAAATTTGTGTTCTAAATTCATTATGAATTTCCGATAATCTGAGACTATTTTGTGGCTTTGTGCGTGTATCATTGTGTGTTGTATTCCTCGGAATCATTCGGTTTCTATTGCTTCTCAGTGTTGAGCTATCAACATTTAACTTTTTTGTAATGTTGCCGTCAACATTTATTACTTTGCTAGCTTCTATTTTATTCTCTCTGCACTTGGTCCAATGCCAGCATGAGACTTTCACATGCTTCAAAGAGTCGTCACAGCTCATTTCCATGAATGAACCTCTTTTAAAGCTGAACTGATTAAGTAGGGTGTAAATAGATGTAAACAGTACTCTCATTTGCATTCGTAACATCTGTTGTAGCATTTGCTTTCAATATCTATATTGACTACATCCCCATACATTATCGACTGGAGTGTAGACTTATCCATCAAATCACAGTTTTGTCATGATAATCTAAATCTTTAGATGATGTATACAAAACTACATCTGACCATATGTAAGACAGCCTGCTACACTCAAGGTATGTTCCATGTCCTAGAAGGTCCACAAGTATGTATAGTGCACACATTCCATGGAAATTGAAATGCCTTTTGTCCCTTTATAGTATTAATATAGCATCAGTATGTTTTTATTAGACCTAAAGTAACCACATGAATTATGGATGTGAACTTCATAAGTTTCATAGCTAACAGAGATTGAATCGAGAACAAGATTAATGGGAGCTTCCTGTCAACGTTAAAGAAAAATGAAGCGTCCGCGTCATTCAGCTGTACATGCAGTGGGATTCAAACATGGTACTCTTCGTGATGTCTGCTACTTCGTTAATCCATCACCATCTAGGACTGCCTTTCCTCATTTCCATTTTGATTCTGAATGTTAATGGTCTCCGGAGTTGACCTCTGGCGATGTTTAAAAAAAAAAGTACATGAATCTAGTCAAAAGAGGAGAAAAGAATTTGGTTGCAAAAGAACATAGACTTTAGTTTTTCAAACTCAAAATCATATAAAGTGTTCGTCATGTTTGTATAAACTAATCGATCCATAAATCGACATACGACAAAGTCATTAACCAACAGCCAAGCAAACAAAATATGGTTAACGATTTATATTTCGAGTTATATTTTAAGAAAGTATTTATATATTCACTATTTAACTGATCGTAGACGTATGTCTTTATCACCTCTGTTGTTGGAAAAAAAATGTTTAATGTATTTTCATAAACAAATACAAGTCAGTATTGTTGATGTCTGCCAAAACTAATGTAGAGCAGCGCAATATAAAATCCCACACCTAATTAAATAAGACAGCGGTTTAGAATCACGAATTACCTTACAAAAGACAGTCAACAATAGAAATGCGAGGAATATAACAATAATTCAGTCTTTTGTCAACGATTCTCTTTGATCAATATAAACCAGGTGATTTTTTTTTATGTTAATAATGATCTGAGTAAGAAATATTTAAACATAAATTTAGTTCAAAGTTCAAAATACACCTATGACTTTCACACTTTTTTTCTGGAATCACACAGAATACAGCGTGATAGTTTTGTTTGAATGCTGTTAGTGCACTTTCAACATCACTTGATCATCCAGCAATCAGAACTTGTCTTGTTCGATGCCACAAAACAAGTCTCTGACAACACTACGTATTCAACAACAGGGCCCAGAACTCCTTACTCAATAAAGTGACCAGATTAAATGATTGGTATTGATTTTCTCCCCACACAGAACGTGGCATATCCACTGTCCGATTAGTAGATCCGTGAGAATAGCGCCAGGAAATCCAGAAGGCTCAGTCTGTGAATAACAGACAGCAATTCTCAGAATTGGGTGCATTATTGCACCTTCTTTACTCACAACCAAAGTTATCAGTTATGATTTTACTTTAGAAACTCCGAAACTGTAAAATCTTTCATCGATATATTCTTTAAATGTTAACCTCTCTCTCTTCTCTCTCTCTCTCTTTCTCTCTCTCAGATTGTCCACGTCCCAATCTCATTAAATCTAAGGAAACATTCCTGAAATAACTTGTAATCTTTAACTTCAAACATTCCGTCTAGTTTATGTCTGTCTCTGTAAATGTGTCTGTTTGTGCAGATGTATGATTTGTATGGCTCTTTCAGAGAGTAGACAGCAAAGAAATTAAGGAGCTCAAGCGCTTCTCCCAATCGCTACTTCCCATCATTCAAAATGAACCAAACAATTTGATCTAGTGCATGAAATTATATGTCCTTTTAGGAACAATCTCTCGCATACAAATATCAAATTGCATTTGTAATTTAATAGAGAAACACGTTTACTTATAATAACTGTGCATTCACACTTTCGCCATTTGCACTTTAGAGCACTCGCTTCTATTTGTAATCCTTGAAATCTAGTTCCGACCTGTGCATTAGTTGTGGCTTTTGCTTTCTCTCTCTCTCTCTCTCTCTCTCTCTCTCTCTCTCTCTCTCTCTCTCTCTCCTCTCTCTCTCTCTCTCTCTCTCTCTCTCTCTCTCTCTTTCTGTCTCTTTCTCTTTTTCTTTCTCTCTCTTTCTCTCTCTTTCTCTCTCTCTCTCTCTCTCTTTCTTTCCCTCTCTCTCTCTCTGAGAGTGTTTATGTATGTGTCTGTCTGCCGATTGCGGCACTATTTTGTCCGCTTATGAAAGTCGCACAATGGCTGTCAGTGGCGTTGTGCCATGGTATATTACGGTACACGCACCTTTGGGTTCAGTACATCTGACTAAAGACATGACATCTTTGAGCAATGATTGAGTCTAAGCTCGTCGGTTCCTATTAGCTTGGCCGGATTGGTTATTTAATCTCTTTTAGAGGCTTTGAGGAAGAGGATAGTTAAGATATTACGCTGTGACTATGACTATTCACCGCTACCTCCCTAATCTCCGATCTGACCCTACTACTCGTCTGCTCTTCCCCGACCCACCACAGGTGGCCTTTAGACTTGACCGGAACCTCCGTGACTTTCTTGTCAGGGGTCGTCTTCCTGCTGCCCTCCCCAGCCATCGAGGTACTATCCGCTGCAACCGCAGAGTGTGCAAAACTTATGACCACGTTCTCCAGACTGATACTGTCCTCGTTCCTAATGGTCCTTTCGAGATCAGAGAGGGATTCACTTGCACATCGCGGAACATCTTTTACGCCATCATCTGTAAGCAATGCACGTTGACCTACATCGGTTAGTATGGTCGACGTATCGAGGATTTGTGCCGTGAACATTTACACGACATCACCCGAGAAGCGGGCACTCCTGTAGCAGCCCACTTTAACTCGAGGGGCCATCGGGGGAAGGCTGATGTCTTGGTCACTGGCCTAGTATCATGCTCTTCTGATCACCACAGTCGTCTCACTCTTGATTCTGATCGCTCATTGGGGTTGCCTCACCCCCCGTGGCATCAATGTATCCCTGTCCCTCTGACGACCCCTCTTCCTCTGTCCCCTTCTCCCACCCCTGTACTCTTCTTCCTATCTCACCTTTATGTTCGTCTGCTCCCCATCTATCCATTCTCCCCCTATCCACTTGCAGTCATCCCTCATCTTGCCTTTTTCATACCTTTTAAACCCCCCCCCTCTCTGCGGACTACCTTTATGTCCATCTTCTCCTTATCACTATATTACCTTTTCTCCTCTGATGTATTTCGTTCCTATTCCCCTCTATATATACACTCCTAGGATTCTCTGTTCTCTTGTGTCACCACTTCTCTACCCTCACTATTCCTGTAAAATACCCTAGTCTCTCCGTTTCCCTACTTCTCTACCTCTCTAGCCACTACTTCCTGCGTACCATCCTTCTATTACCCCATTTCTTTCTGACTCCCTCTCTACCTATTCACTCCTGACCCACCGCCTCTCCTCTTATCCACTTTTCCCATGCCTGATTCTTACCCTTCTTATTCTTCCTCTCTATTTCTCTTCCTCTGGTTATTATTTCATCCCTCTCCATACCTCTCTATCCATCCATTTTTAACCCACCCATAGACTATCTCTCTTGCTCATCTCCCAGTGTACCCCCTTGTCTTTTGTTTCACCCCCTCTCCGTTTCCTCTGTTTGGATTTCCCCCCCCCCCACCCCCATCCCTGTTAGGCCCTAGTAGTTTTATGAGACCTATTATCTTCTCATTCTTCCGCTCTTTGTCTGCTCGCAGACATGCCTTACCTGAGCTATTGTTTTGGTTTCTATTTATTTCGACCGGTGTTTTCACACTAGTCTGGCTGACCCGCCATTTTTTCTCCCCCAAACCACCCCCCCCCCTTTATTTGTTTTCCCACGATTCCTTTATCGCGCCACTATTAGCCCCCTATCCTGTTGTATGGATATTTTTTTTTCAATATTCTGGTATCGATGGTGAATTTTCATCAATCTGGGGTGTGTGCCTATCTGGCCATACATCTATTCGATTATCCATCCATCTATCTAGCTATCTATCTATATATATATATATATATATATATATATATATATATATATATATTGCGTTCGTTCGTTGTACGCTAACCGTCCGGTCTGTTGTTTGATGTGCGACGGGGATAATCCGACGACTAACTGTGTATTTATATGTTCGGTTGGAGTCAAAAACGATGTCCTAACATCATAAAGCGCTATACATTTTACAAATATGACGATAATCATTTTCGGAAGGACGTGAACTTCCGGTATATGGTGGATAGGCGGCAGGAACCATTGAAGGCTACTGGCGTGTGACGGGGAACAGTTGGCTGTGTTCACTTTCTGCGCGGGTTAGCCATGTGTCTTTTGGCGTGTGCTGAGACTGCTACGATGGGAACTACAGTTACCTTTCTTTGTTTGGGAGGTGAGTTAGTAATTCGGATGATTCCGCTGGCACGGGCGGTTGAGCAATTATGGATTTTGATTCGTTTGCAGTGATACCGATGCCTTTTTCAATAACAATCTATATATATATATATAATAATATATATATATATATATATATATATATATATATATATATATATATATATATACATATATATATATACACCGCTCACTGCTCCTGCGGCCTTACAAAATTTATTTATTACTTTTATATAGACTTCCAGCACAAAAAGATATAACTTATTTTAGCATTAGATGACGACAAAATTGATGTTCAGTCTACATATTTTTATATTCATAGTGATCCATAACGTTATCTAATATTTTACTGATTGACGTACAAGGGGTTATCGTCCTTATCTTGTTGACGTCTGAATCTCCCAAAGCTCGTTTATTCTCCGTTGATATTTTATTATATTATGCAAACTATATATATGCTGGAAATTTGTAATCCCACTGTCGTCCTTAGTCCATCGACTAACCACTAGTGTTTTACAACTGTGATGGCATTATCACATTTGTGAACCGTCCGACTCTAGATCACAACTCACAACTTGCTAAACTCCTGAAGAAAGTTCAAAACTCTACTTAACTCCTGAAAAATGTTCAAAGCTCTGCTAAACTCCTGAACAATGTTCAAAGCTCTGCTAAACTCCTGAAGAAAGTTCAAAACTCTACTTAACTCCTGAAGAAAGTTCAAAACTCTACTTAACTCCTGAAGAATGTTCAAAGCTCTGCTAAACTCCTGAACAATGTTCAAAGCTCTGCTAAACTCCTGAACAATGTTCAAAACTCTGCTAAACTCCTGAAGAATGTTCAAAGCTCTGCTAAACTCCTGAAGAATGTTCAAAGCTCTGCTAAACTCCTGAACAATGTTCAAAACTCTGCTTAATTCTTTAAGAATGTTCAAAACTCTGCTAAACTCCTGAACAATGTTCAAAACTCTGCTAAACTCCTGAAGAATGTTCAAAACTCTGCTTAACTCCTGAAGAATGTTCAAAACTCTGCTAAACTCCTGAAGAATGTTCAAAACTCTGCTTAACTCCTGAAGAATGTTCAAAACTCTGCTTAACTCCTGAAGAATGTTCAAAACTCTGCTTAACTCCTGAAGAATGTTCAAAACTCTGCTTAACTCCTGAAGAATGTTCAAAACTCTGCTAAACTCCTGAACAATGTTCAAAACTCTGCTTAACTCCTGAAGAATGTTCAAAACTCTGCTAAACTCCTGAAGAATGTTCAAAACTCTGCTAAACTCCTGAAGAATGTTCAAAGCTCTGCTAAACTCCTGAAGAATGTTCAAAGCTCTGCTAAACTCCTGAACAATGTTCAAAACTCTGCTTAACTCCTGAAGAATGTTCAAAACTCTGCTTAACTCCTGAACAATGTTCAAAACTCTACTTACCTCCTGAATAATGTTCAAAACTCTGCTAAACTCCTGAAGAATGTTCAAAGCTCTGCTAAACTCCTGAAGAATGTTCAAAGCTCTGCTAAACTCCTGAACAATGTTCAAAACTCTGCTTAATTCTTTAAGAATGTTCAAAACTCTGCTAAACTTCTGAAGAATGTTCAAAACTCTGCTTAACTCCTGAAGAATGTTCAAAACTCTGCTTAACTCCTGAAGAATATTCAAAACTCTACTTAACTCCTGAAGAATGTTCAAAACTCTGCTTAAATCTATAAGATTGTTCAAACTCAGTTTAGCTGCTTAACTAGAGAATGTGTAACGAAATGTGGTGCTGCCATAAATGCCCCAGCATTTGTTCCCTAGGTAGCGGTTGGGGTAATTACTTTCTACAACTCTCCCCTTTTTCTTTCATGGTCATTCTACGTCATTTACTTGTGAAGCGGGTAATGGGTTTCCACTGGCAGCAAAGTCTTTTCGTGTATTTTTTTTTTATATACTCTGTTTTTAGTTGTTTTTTTAAATAGATTTTTGGGGCACGTTAAATGACACAGCAGCCTACTAAAAGTAATCTTAGAAGGAAAAATAAAAAGCAAAAGAGGCAGAAGAAAACCAAGACTAACATGGACGACTAACATCAAAAGATAGACAAGTTAGCCTATGACAACCTGCACTATCAAAGCAAGAGACAGAGCGGAATGGCGCTCCATGGAAGCCAACCTGTATGTGGAGACGGCACTCAATGAAGATGATTTTTAGTTACTTTCTATAATGTATTAGTACATTTCTCGTGTTCGTGTTCTTTGTGTCCTGTTCTTTTGATTGTGTTTCTACGAAACACCGTAAACACCGTATGTGAGGCCGATTATCTTTCCTAGTGCTTCAAATATTCCATCGATCTATCTTTTTCGTGGTCTACCCTCGGGTCTGGTGTTCTCACAACGTTTGTTGAAGGCTCGTTGTGTTGTGTTTTGATCTTTCTGCTTGTCACGTGGCCAAATCATTATATCTGTTGTTTCCTTATATATTCTATGGCGGGGGCTATTCCTAGCTTTTTATTTAATCAAAAAAATCTAATCTGCCGAAATATAATCCTCTAGACTAAAAATCTAATTCTCATAAAAAATTATTGTAAACTCTCAGAAAACGTATTGTCTTAAAACTCTTCTAACATCTCCTGCACAGTCCAGACCTAAGAATGGTGCTAATATCTGGCCAAGGTCACTCCTCTATTGCTCAAGATCTACATAAAACTTGCGAAGGGCCCCTCCCAACAAGCTAACAACTTTTCTCCAACTCTAGTATTCTGTCAAACATCAGTCAATCAATCAATTATTTCCTTCATAAGTCGATATTATGAAGATCGGTTTTTCCGGATGAAAGCGGCGTAGAGGCTGCAGCCAACCGAGGCAAAATAACGATAATGGTTCGGTTCTCACTTACTGTGGAATGATTTATCTTATAAGACGATTTTTATTACCTTACATGTTTATCTCAATATACCGGTATACTGGTGTATACGGGAGCCGCGATAGCTCAGTGGCAAGTGAACTGAACTGCAAAGGACAAGAGGTAGGGTTCGAACCCAACCGACGACTTCCAGTTCACCCAGCCTTTAATGGGTACCGGAACTTTTCTGGGAAAGTAAAGCAGCACGGGCGTAATATCGACACCATTACCCCAAAAATCATGTGCTGATGGTATGTATAATTTATGGTCACTAACACCACAATCCCTATACGCCACTTGGCGTGACGGGGCACTTTATCTTTTTTTTTTTTTTTTTACTGATATAACCCAAATTGCATAACGACTCGAATTGTGTTGCTGTACAAATAAAACAGACTGACTTTCCTGACTTTGTTTTCATTATCACTTGTTGCTATCCTCCCAGGGAACGCTCCTCCTACTTCACTGCTACATTTTTTCCGTCTCTCTTTTATTCCTAAACAATTTATACCCTAAAGATTATAATTAGACTAATCTAATACTGTCCTAAAAATAACCAATCAGATCATTATGATACACACAAATTTAACAAGAATGAAATTCTCATGCGACAATCTCTTTACATTGTTTTCTTTTAATCAATAAGAAAAGCTGTGAAAAAAGAAAGCTATAAAAGCTTAAGAATGCTATCTTCGTTTAAAACAATGTTTTATTTGTTTTTCGTGTACAATTTGGTTCACTCTATTTCTATATATCTATCTATTGACCTTTCGAGCCGTAGCCGGCCCATAGAGCGTAGACCAAGATACTCCTTCTCTTATCTAAATTTTATTCTAGCAGTTTTAAATTTTTTAAAGATATTTTATCAAATCTCGCCATTTATCTCTGTTCTGTGCAAGCAGCTCCATCTCATTGAAGGAGCCGATTCCTGCTGCTCTTGCCTCTCTCATCAATGCTCTTCTCAGTGTCTCTCTGGGTCTTCCTCTTTTCCTCTTACCTGTTGTTTACCTATTTACATAACAATAAATAATTATACTCCTTGGTATGGCAAGGCTACTTTAAAACAAACAAACAAAATTACAGAGACAGCAGTGACTACACAAGCTATTGTCCCTGCAGGACGATCAAGAAAAACTAAAGGCTGGAGAACAAATGCTTTGATCCAAAGAATCCACCGCATCATGTACTGTAAAACACGGTCAACAAAATTGGCTGATAAAATAACAACGAAGAAACAACAACAGAGATGAGAACCCTTTTATAATAAACAAATATCACTGGAATTATCTGCAAATTGTAGATATAAACATTTTTCGATAACTTATTTACATAAATCCTCACTTCACTTACCAGGACTGGCTGCCCCGACAGAGAGCTTAATTCTGGAGACTATTGTTCCACCAGAAGGCTATGTAAGTTTTTTGTTCTTATTTATGACGTCAAATTCAGAAGTCATGTCATTTACCTGTGGGCGTGTCGTTGTGTGTTGAATTGAGTATTCGTCATCATCATAATCGTATGCCATATCGGTTGGCGTGGGCAATCATGTCCTTCCACAATTCTCTATGATCGTATGCCATATCGGTTGGCGTGGGCAATCATGTCCTTCCATAATTCTCTATCTACAGTACATCGTATCAGTTTTGTTGTTAACTATGTACCGTCTTTCAACACCATCCTATCTAACATTCTCCATCTGGGTCGACTGCGATCTCTCTTTCCCTCTACTTTGCAGGTTGTAACCAAGTATTCCAACTTTCATCTTCTCATAATACACCCGAATAATATTGGTTGTTTCTTTCTAATGTTTTTTATGAGCTCCCTTTTAGTGTTGGCCTCTTTGAGAATTTTCTCGCTGGTCTTTATATTTGTCCAGGGAACTTTCAAAATTTTTCTGAGAAATCCCATCTCTCTGGCCTCTAATCGTCTTTTCATTTGTTTGTCTACTGTACATGATTCACTTCCATGGGTTAGAATTTGCTCAGAATGGAGTCTAGTTGTAAATAAACGAAAAAGGGGAAATGGTTGATTTCGAGGCAAGACGCTGGCCTCGAGACAGAAAGGTTGTGGGTTCAAATCCTGGTTAACACCAGTTGAGATTTTTATTTATGATTTCTCTCTGCGGCCCCTGGTCTCAGCAGCGAGGCCCGGCTAGAAACGTCAATTACTCATCGACGGAAAATGTGAGTACCTCCGAAATCGGAGTTATCTGCCTGTGCGGCGAGGGACCCCTGTGCACAAGGTTGCCAGGGAAAAATGGATTAACACGCAAAATTCAGTTCCTAGTCTCTATGGACTTCGACAGAGGTAAAAGCTGGCGAACGAAAAAAAAAAGGTTAAAGTGGTCTCAATATTGTGGCATATAATTTATAGGTATGATGTGTTTTAAATTCACATTATTAATACGCAACTTGTAAAGATTGGGATCGCAAAATGGTTGGGCCAGTTTTTGTTTAAATGTGTTATTGATACTTATGATCTTACATAACCTACAAGACGTAGTAGTACGTAGATCTCGCCTGGAAGAACGCCAAGAAAACGATAAACCAAGTCGACAAACTATAGATCAGGTAGCTGCATTAAAGCAAGTCAGAAACTACTACTTTTAAAAGGAGGGGGGGAGGGGGGTTTAAGGCAAAGAAATGCAAATGAATGCATAAAAATACGAAGCTGCAGTAAAGATGAATGTTAGGGAGAATTGAAATAAAAATAGACAACATGGTATGGTAAAAGCTTTACGTGATTAGTAGACGACACAAATTTGAACGACGTTTCGGCTCAATAGGCCTTCAGCAGGAACAAACAAACAACACGTACACACAGATATGTAAGTAAATAAAACTAATCCTACATAGCTAACTAGTAACGAAAAATCCAAAACAAAATAATCGAAACTGGTTAAAGAAAAGAAAAATGACTTCCCTGTGTTGTGGACCGTGGTCAGAATGGGAAAGAAATAGTCACACGGGTGTAGCTGTAATTATACCCTCCGGTCAGGTGAAGGGTTCTAAAAATACGCGGAGTGGGGGGGGGGACGCTATCTAGGTTACCTCGACTGCAAAGACACTGACAATGTCTAAAAGTATCTAATGGCCCATAAATATATGTATACACACACAGATGCGTGTATACATATATACATGTACATACAGACATGCACATACTTATACATATCAACATGCATATATATATATAGATATATATATATTATATATATATATATATAATATAGGTGTGTACATACATATACCTATATATGCATACGCACATACACACACATACATGCATATATATTTACCAATACCCATACATATGAATACATACATGCATGTGCAAACCCATACGGGGACAATCATATATGTGTAGAAATGTGCGCATAACGCCCACATAACCAGAAGAGTACACACCGGGGTCAGTGTGCAAACACAAAGGAGAAAGAATAGAACAGAGAATAAAGGCAGGTACTCAAAAGGCGGAAGAGTGAGATGCTGAGAGTGGGGTACAATAAAAACATATGATGGGTAAGCAGCACAGAAAAAAGGGTTATAAGAGAACACTGAAGTGTCTCAGTGGGGACTAATGGAGGAGAACTATGAATAGTATGACATAGTAGATAGACTAAAGTGCCCAAACATGGGAAAGTAGAGAAGGCTATGCAAAAAAGGAATTAACCTTTAATTTAAAAGGAGCAACCGAAAGGAAGCTATATTTACGAGTGTGATACATTCATGCCTCGTGGAGCCAGCGAACCAAACTGGACTATAGGGCGATTCTCCAAAGCAAATCGGCTGCGGTTGCCAGAGTGACAAAGACAATACCCTGTGATACGGATGTCGTCTTTGCCCTTGTGGTCTGGAGAGTTGAAATGGGAAGACACTGGAGTGCCAGTATTCTGTTGAACATCCCGTAGATGTTCACAAAATCTTTCTGCTAATCGTTCACCTGACTCGCCAATATAAGTCATGTGGGATCGTTGGCATATGATGGCATAAATGATGTTACGGGACACATACGTGAAGCCATGCTTGATCTCGAACCTTCCATTAGGGAATAAGACAGAGTCAGTAGGGAGCACATAGGCACAGGTGATACAGTTCCGACTACAAGGGGCCGTACCGAAGTGTTGAGGGTCGGAGCGAGGGAGATGGCTCCTAACACAAATATCTTCCGAATTCCTGTCGCGCTTGAAGGCGATCATCGGCGGATCACTAAAAGTAGACGAGTAGTGGGATCAGAGCGGAGAATGGAACGGTAGCGGTTGAGTATCTTCACAGCAGCTAAGTTGTGAGAATGATAGGTGAAGGTGAGTATAGTTCTCTCAGAAAGAAAGGGGGGGGGGGTGGTTAGAAGGAGTGAGTGCCTCGGGACGAGAGGACCCGCTTGAAGGCAGACTGGAGGATCGAATCTGGATAAAGC
Organism: Megaustenia siamemsis; assembly: GCA_032433765.1. Classification (NCBI taxonomy): domain Eukaryota; kingdom Metazoa; phylum Mollusca; class Gastropoda; order Stylommatophora; family Ariophantidae; genus Megaustenia; species Megaustenia siamemsis. The sequence goes on along the minus strand of JAVIAB010000092.1, from coordinate 167,983,244 downwards.
CGGCGGCTGAAGAAACCTAACATAAGGTGAGCCTGTTGGAGAAATCTTGGTCATCCTGGCAGATGCGACGAAGACGCAATAACTGTGGAATTGAAACACGACAAGAAGGTGAATGTGATGAAGTATAGAGAAGATAAAAATGGGCGTCTGTGGGTTTATAGAAAACCGAGGTGTAGAGACCTGAAGTACCCAACGAAATAATAAGATCTAGGAAGGTAGCTGAGGAAGTGGATATACAATATGTGATCTTGATAGCTGTGTGAAAGCTGCCAATGTAGTCGTTGTTGTTGTTGACGGATTACCACGAGTTGATACGAGCTTTTTTGCCCTTTAACTCATAAGATGTGGCGGGTCGTAATGTCTTTTTTGACATTCCCGGCTCTTACTGGAGAGGTTGGAGGTCGTCTGTCCCAGGCGACGCTGGGAAACTACTAATCCAGCCCAGAGGTACTGCAATACTGGGTCATCAATCAGTATCAGCCACCATTACAGGGAACACGTCGATCCTAGCTTCTGTTAGCCAGCTTGTTTTGACGCAGACTGTTACCGGAGGAGACCACGAGAAGGTAGAACTGCTAGGTCTTGGCCAGCTGATGGTGCGCCGGCCCTGCTATTGCGACCGCAGGTCGCAGGCGCTTAAGCTCCCCCGCCAATGTAGTCGATAAAACTGGAGAGATCATCCTCAGTCCGAAGTCCACGGATCCGAAGTCCGAAGCAGTCATCAATGTACCGGAGGTATATGATGGGAAGGAGACCTTGATATGAATTGAGAATTTGGTGTTCAAGGTAACCATAAATAGGCAAGCATAGCTGGGGCCCATCTTGGTGCCCATGGCTACACCACTAACTTGGTCAGAGAAATCACCATTGAACTCAAAGGTGTTGAGGTTGAGTACAAGCTCAGTAAGGCGGAGAAGAATGGCAGTATCAACAGAGGGGTGTTGCCTCTGGTCAAGAAAGAACCGTAGAGCCAGGAGGCCGTCGGAGTGAGGAATAGAAGTGTAGAGAGAACAAACATCATGGGCGAAAAGTCGGTATGAGCGACCACGGGAGAGAGAGATGGAAGAGAAGATACTCAAGGCATTGCTTGTGTCCTTGACATATGAGGGAAGACTAACTACCATGGGCTGGAAGACACTGTCTAGATAGTCGGATATGTGTTCAGTCGGACAAGCCCACGCTGACACGATGGAGCGTCCTGGTTTGTCGATTTTGTGAATTTTAGGAATCATGTAGAATGATGGTTTACCAAGACTACTATTGGGTATAATGAGGCGGGACGCACTTGGAGGAAGGAGGTTGACTCGGATCAGTTCCTTGATGGTAGAGTGGACCTGCTTATTGTGGAGGACAGTGGGTCGTCAGGGCGGGGTTTATAAAACGTGGTTTTGGATAACTGTTTGTTGCCTCCGAAATGTATAAGTCTTTACGCCAAACCAGCACAGCTCCCCCCTTGTCTGTCGGTTTGATGACAATGTCCTCCCGGCGGCGGAGATTGGAGAGGGCCCGAAACTCAGAGGGAGTTAAATAAGAGCGGTGAAGTTTTCCAAGGCACTGTTGTTGTATCTCACGAGATGTGACCTTTATGTAGAGATCCAAGGCATGTGATGCGCCGGGTCGTGGGGTCCAATCCGATTTACGGGAGTGAAAGCGAGAAAACACATCTACCGGGGTGGGTGAGGAGGAAGCAGCAGTTGTGTCCGAGAAACGGAACTGTAAGCGCATACGCCTATGGAATACTTTTAACTGCAAAGTCAATCGATGCATGTGGCTGACCTCCTTGAATGGCTGGATCGTAAAACCAGCACACGACCTATGCCAGCCTGACTTCAAGTGAATGGTGCTCTACAGGGCTGAAACGTCCAAACATCACGTGGCCTGAAAGCTGTCAGCGACTCATACACCGTGTCAGCGTCAGGATCGGTGAATCACTACTGACCAAAATCCTATCCCATCTCTCCCGGGGTCTCCAGAATCACGGCTAACCAGTTTTTTTAAGACAGTAGAAATCGAAAGGGGAAAACAAACTCAGTACTCAAGATCACCGTGCTATGCTCGGATGTAAAGGACCTGAATGCGCAAATCCAGCATTTCGCTGCAAACAACGACACAGCGCAAATAACGCTTATTTACACAAAGGTTAAAAGCGGACGAAGAAAAAACATAATTGTTCAGGCGTATGCTGCTACAACAAAAATATATAAATAAACAACATTTAAGACATATGCAATATGTTGTGTCTTTGAACTACAGAACATTCCAAGTTATGATGTAAGGATTAGCAGATAAAGAAATTGAAGGTTTTTTTTCGTTTGTTTTTCTTTTATTTTTATTTTTTTTGTATTGTTCTAAGTTACATAAGATAAGGATTGGGATCTGCCAATTTATCTTTGACTGTGAACACAGATGACATACAGACATCCTGATTCTATAATCTTTATCTCATCTGTCAGGGCAAAGGTCATTCTACGAGGAATTATGAAAGGGGTAAAATAGGGGGTAGACAGACAAAGAGACGGGAAGATAACATCAAAGAATGGACATGCTTCGATTTCGCAGATTCCAACAAATGATTGATACATGTAAAATGTTAATGAAGAGTCTAAGTGCCCCGGCTGCCACCAAGGTTATAGAGTGAAGAAGAAGTGAGAGAACTTAGTTACTCAAGTGAAGAATAAAATGTAATGAACAACTTCCATTAACTTTTCCTGTTGCAAAAATAATATAAACAAATAAATAAAAGGAAACTCGGTTACACCTCGAAATTTTCAGTATGGTGTCAGTGTCAATTTTTTCGATCACATCACAGATCGGGTAACGTGGTCAGCATTCCGCCAGTGTCGTATTTCTTTCTCCCACCCCCCCCCCCCCCGGCCACTAAATAAAATGTAGTTCCGGTAACCTTTTAAGACTGATTGAACCTAAAGGCCATTGATCGAGATCAAACCTTTGCCTTCAACAGGCCCGTTCCTTGACCGCTGCTCTATCTGGAATCTTTCTGTTGAAGATCTGATGAATATTCGTTTTTACTAAGTTTATTTTGTTTTATTTAAATGCGCACTGACACTAAAGTAAAGACAACAACAGAATTAATTTCTACTTAACTGATTACTCAAAAGGACAAGAGGTTGGGTTCAATACTGACCGACGGCTTCCGGGTTCACCCAGCCTTAAGTGGGTACCCGATTTTTTTCTGGGAAAGTAAAGCGGCACGGGCGTAATACCGACCACATTACCCCGAAAATCATGTGCCGAAAGTCTGTAAAAATTATGGTGACTAACATCATATTCCCTATACGCCACTTGGCGTGACGGGGGCTCTTTACTTTACTTTTTTAAACTGATTACTCAGTTATATTTACTCAATCATTACTTAATCACGTTTATCCAACTTTTGCTCGGTCAAAAGCATTAACACAACTATTACTCTATAGAAGCGAGTAATGTATTAAATATTTATAACAATTTGTTTTGAAATATAACCTTGTCGAAATGTAATTTCCCAAAAAAGACTATCATAGTAAAGTTTATCCCCCTTATCCCATCCCTCAGTTCATTTGTTCTTATTCCACGTCTCCTATCCTTGATTTAAAAAGAAAACGGAAAAAAAAAAACATAATTTATTTTACCATTTAGTATCATCATAAATTTATTAAGGAATTTTTTTATTTTCAATAAAAACAGCGACATCTTAGAAACGAAAACCATGCTTCAATTATAATCTTTAGAAGTTGTATATGATCCATCATCATTAGCTGTATTGCTAAATTAAAAATAATACTAGAATAACAGAAACGGCACAGACATTAATATGGCTGGAAATAGCTTGACAAGACATATCAATTAACATAAAATACGAGATCAGACTATTGCGCGCACCAGTAATATTAACATTCTTCTATGCTGCTATTCTATCTATCTATCTATCTATCTATCTATCTATCTATCTATCTATCTATCTATCTATCTATCTATCTATCTATCTATCTATCTATCTATCTATCTATCTATCTATCTATCTATCTATCTAATCTAATCTAATCTAATCTATTATAATCTAATCTAATCTAATCTAATCTAATCTATCTAATCTAATCTAATCTAATCTAATCTAATCTAAATCTAAATCTAATCTAATCTAATCTTATCTTATCTTATGATATCGTATCTTATCTTATCTTATCTTATCTTATCTTATCGTATCTTATCGTATCTTATCGTATCTTATCGTATCTTATCGTCTCTAATATTATCTTATCATCTCATCTCATCTTATCTATCTATCTATCTATCTATCTATCTATCTATCTATCTATCTATCTATCTGTCTGTCTGTCTGTCTGTCTGTCTGTCTGTCTGTCTGTCTGTCTGTCTGTCTGTCTGTCTATCTATCTATCATCTATCTATCTGTCTATCTGTCTATCTGTCTGTCTGTCTATCTATCTGTCAATCTGTCTATCTATCTTTCGTTCGCCTGGAGTATTGTCTATATCTGCCTGTCGTTTCCTGTATAAATTTTACTGTCTTTTGTAATTCTTGCAGTGGCCCATATAGTTTTGTCGGTAGTGTTGTATCTATGGGCCAATGGATTTTCCTCAGTCTACTATATTCAGTGCAGTCTTAAAGTATGTGTTCAGCAGTCTGGGGCGCCTGTCCACATGTACAAAAGTAGTTGAGGTGCCGATCTTGAATTTTGTATACATATGACTATGGAGTCGATTGTGTCCTATTCTGAGGCATATAATGATAACTTGTTCATATCTGTTCATATTATGAAAGGCATTCTGATTTGGGGCTTGTGGTCTACTGATTGATTTGATTATCTGTTTCTTATGATGGTATGTAATCGGTGTATCTAGTTGTGTGCCCGTTGAACCTTCCTTTGCCAACTGATCTGCTTTCTCATTTCCTGGTATTCCACAGTGAGATGGGATCCACTGCAGGGCAACCCTGTGGTGCTTGCAGAGTTAAATCAATAAGGTCTGCAGATATGGTAATTTTCTGGATTGTAGTGCCTGAAGAGCTGATCTTGCATCTGTCAAAAAACACTACAGGCTGTGGGCTAAGATTACTGTTCAGCAGTTTTTCTATTGCCAACTCTATGCCTGCTAAACATGGATCCTTAAATGTACAGATCTTGTAAAAGTTAAAATACAAGTTGTAAAATTATTTTTTTATTCCTTAAGATCATAAAAATTGCATACAGTGATCACTATACAAGAGAAAAAGTTCGTAAAATCATCAATTAATAGCAATAAGCTCAGAAGAGATGAACAGACTAGCTTCTTCAAAATGAGAAAATGACACAGTGGCTGCAAAACAATTGACAAAATATAGAGATAATGTCATAACTAAAATAAAGTCCAAGTTAAAACAGATACATAATGGGTCTTGGTTGCAACGCACACATGATTCACAATTGTGCAAAAACAGCGTTTGATCCCATGCCTATGGATATGGAAGTGATTGTAACAAAAATATTTGGATACTTTCATATTTACACGGTCGTTCGTGTAGAACGCCTAAAAGACTTCTGTGAATTTGTTGGACAGGAGTTTAAGCAATTATTAAGTTATTCGAATATAAGGTGGTCGTCATTACTTCTAGCCTTGGAAAGAATATTAAAACTGTATCAATAGCTCAGATCTTTTTTCTTGTCAGAAACACACTGTCCTACAATATTGAAACAATTCTTTGAAAACAGTGAATCAGAGCTTTGGCTCAGCTTTGCTCATTCTAACGCATCACTCTTCCATGAAACAATTAAGGCGATTGAAGGCGACGACAAGAGTGCAACAGAATCAGCACTAGCTGTGAACAATCTCATTATAAAATTAGAAACTCGACGCGATGAAAATTTCATCCCAAACATGGTAAAGAGTTTGCTAACTGATTTAGTAGAAAGTGGTGACATCCAAATGGAAAGGTATTTCCAAATAAGTAAAGAATTATATAATACTGCTGTACATTACTCGCAGTCTTGAAACAAGCACAATGAGGACTTGTCACAACTGAGCTGCCTTCTCTTGGATAATGTGCCTGAAAGGAAACATTTGATAATGCAGTAGAACAGATATCTTCAAAGTGTCATGAAGTTGTAAACGTCAATCGTGATGAGCCCTTTGATGAATTTACTTATTTGCGAGGCCATCTGTTGCAAAAAGAATGTGAGTGGTTCAGTAACAAGCCCCCATGTAGAAAATGGAATGAAGTACTCAGGTACTTGAAAGAAAATAATGTGCCACATGCGAATGTTAAGAGAATTCTTTAACTTTTTATTTGCTTACCTGGCAGCAATGCATCCGTAGAAAGACTATTTCTCAAATGAACTACGTCTGGTCCGAAGAGAAATCACGGATTAATGTGAGCACGGTGCAAGCCATGTTAACAGTAAAAACTAACATTAATTTATCGTGTAAAAGCTTCAGTGAAAAACTTGCTTCAAATCATGAGATCTTGAGAAAGATACACACAAAAAACAAGTACTACGACGAGGCAATAACCTCTTCAGTAGAAATAGGGTACTGTAAACATTATTTTAATATTGCAATTGATATCTATATGTTGTTTAAATTTTTTTTAATTTTAAACGTAGTTTTTTGTTATTGAGAAACAAAACGAGCTATTGTAATTTCATTAAGTGCGTGTATCGCATAAGTACCGTGAATATTAACAAAAATAAAATCAAACAGCAAATAAACACAGTTATTATGAAATGTAAAGTTATCTTTTTTTTGCATCTACAAAATTTCTTGCGCACCCACCCACCCACACATATTATAAATATATATAAATAAATATATATATGTATACACATATATATATATATATATATATATATATATATATATATATATATATATATATCTTCTTCTTCTTCTTCTTTCCTTCCTCATATGCCTTTCAGCGTCGAGGGGAGATATAATTTGCGGTCTTTTGCTCTTTCTGTTCGCCTCTGCTGCTGTTATGTTTCCCAGTGCTTCTAATATTCCATCGATCCATCTTTTTCGTGGTCGACCCTTGGGTCTGTTGTTCTCACGTTTGTTGAAGGCTCGTTGTGTTGTATTTTGTTCTTTCTTCCTTGTTACGTGGCCGAACCATTTTATCTGTTGTTTCCTTATATATTCTTTGGCTGGGGCTATTCCTAGCTTTTTTCTCAGTTCTTCATTTCTGATCTTATCTCTCAGACTGTTTCCTGTCATTCGTCTAACACATTTAATCTCTGTAGAGGTTATTTTTCTTATTGTTCTTGCATCTAGAGTCCAGGTCTGGCATTGGTAGCACAACGTTGGAATGAAGATTGTATTGTATAGTGCTCGTTTTGCCTCCAGAGTTATTTCCTTGTTGGACAATAGTGCTGTCCAACTGTCCGATGATTTGACAAGCTTTGTTGCATCTTGATTCTATCTCTGCTGTTTGGGAATTGTCGTTTGTCATTAGACTTCCTAGGTATTTGAATTCCTCTACTTGTTTTAGTTGTCTGCCTTCTATAGTTATGTTGATGTTCTGTTTATTTTTGGCGACATTCATGACTTCTGTTTTGTTGATGTTGATTTCATGTTGTATTTTGTTCCTAAGATGTTGAGTTTGTTTAAGTGTTCTTGTAGGTCTTCTATTGTTTCATGTATTAGTGCCTGGTCGTCTGCAAATAGAAGCTCGTTGATCTCCTCTGTCTCTGATGGTTGGCTAGCTTGCATATATGGTCCATGTATGCAATAAACAGTAGGGGGGATAGTACGCACCCCTGTCTTACACCTGATCTAACTTCGAAGTGGTCTGTGTAGCCTGTTGTTGTTCTGACCCTGCAGCTGCTTGTGGCGTAGAGACTTTTAATAATGTTGGTTAGATGTTGGCTTACTCCGTATGTTGTTAGTATCTCCCACAGTTGTTCTCTGTTTACTCTGTCGAATGCTTTTTCCTGGTCAATGAAGGCTATGTATAAGTTTTGGTTGTGTTCTGTCGTTTTTTCTGCAAGCTGTTTTAGTGTGAATAGTGCGTCGGTACATCTCTGTTTTTTCGGAACCCCATTTGCGAATCGCTTAACTGTAGTTCTATTATTGGTCTCTTTTTTCCAAAATTTTGGCGTATAGCTTTCCTACATGGCTGAGCAGAGATATACCTCTATATTGATTGCAGTCTCTCTTTGCTACCTTTCTTTTTCCATATTGGTATGATGATTGCCTGTTGCCAGTCTTCTGGGGCTTGTTGTTGGTGCCATGCTGCATTAAATATTCTGTGCAGCCATTGCATTCCTGTTCTCCCGCTGCTGCTATTATTTCTATTGGAATGTTATCTATCCCTGGTGCTTTGTTTCTTGGTGCGTATTTGATTACTTCTTCTATTTCCTCTTTCATGATGTTGGGTTCAGTATTTGTGAGTTCTAGCGTGGTTTTTGTTGTTTGTTGGTAGTTGGTATGTTTAACAGGTCTTCAAAATATTCTTTCCATCTCTGTTGCATACATTGGTTGTTTGATATTGGTTGTCCGTTCTTTGTCATTTATCAGCTCAGTTGGGTCATGGTTTCTTTTCTCGCTCTTGTGGCTTTCACTGCTTTGTAGAAATCTCTTGTGGCTGTCTTGAAGTCCCTGCTCATGTTTTGTCCGAATTCTGTCCAATTCCTTTGCTTAGCTTCTTTGATCAGCATTTAACTCTTTTTCGAACTAAGGCATATCTTTCATATTTTTCTTGGTTCTTGTTCTCCCTCCAATTTTTAAACAGTTTCTTCTTTTCTTTAATTGCTTCTCTGATTGTTTCGTTCCACCACGGGGTGCTCTTTTTCCCTTCTCTTGTTCTTAGTTTCGTTCCACAAACTGTTTTAGAGATGTTAGTTACTGTTTCCTTAAATTGTTTCCACTCTTCTTCTACTGTGCATACTTCGTTAGGGAGTTTCTTGAATTCCTCTCTGAGTTTTTCTTCTAGGGTTTTCCTTGTTTCTTGATCGTTTAATGTGTTTATTTTTTATTGTCTGTTCTTTTCGCTTCTTTGTTTGTTTTCGTATTTCTCTTTATTTTTGGCTGTCTTAGTGTGATCATAACCATCTTGTGATCCGTGTCGTCTGTAATATTTGGGATTGCTCTACTGTCGGTTACTCTTTTCTTGTTCTCTTTTCTTGTTAGTATAAAATCTATCTGGCTTCTGCATGTTGTGTCATTCCATTTGTACCAGGTGTATACTTGCGACTCTCTGTGTTTGAAGAATGTGTTGGTGATAAATAAATTGTTTTGATTGCATAGTTCCAGCAGTCTGCTTCCGTTTTCGTTTATTTCAGCTGTTTTATCGCAAAGGGTCCTAAGATGTCACTGTTCTCACTGTTGCGTTTCCCAAGCCTTCCATTAAAATCTCCCATCACTATCATGTGTCGTCGCTTTCGTCAATCTTGTTAATAATTTCACTCAATGTGTCGTAGAATTCTTCGCTGTCTTTTACATTGTTGTTGCATGGTGCATATATTTGAATGTAATTTGTTTCTCGATCGTCTTCTAGCAGTTTAATTGAGATAATTCTTTCTGAATGGTATTTATTTCTAGAATGTTCTTTGCGTGTCTGGGTCGATGATAAAACCTACTCCATGTGTTGCTCTTTCTGTGTTGTCGACTCCCGAGAATATTTTCGTGCAGTTCATGTGTGTTTCTTTATCTGTTGTCCTTTTACTCTTGTGTCCGCTAATCCTAGTATTTTAATTTTCCTTTTTGTCATTTCTTCTATAAGTTCAATTTCTTTATTTTTTATCCCGCATATATTTATCGTTGCTACTTTGTTCTCCATATTATATGTATTTCTCTGAGCATAAATACAAATTATCCCTTACCGGGATCTATGTTTTACAGAAAACAAATAAAATGCATCTCCCATTAGCGGTCCGAGACAAATAAATAGACTTTGCCAGAGTGTTAGAGTTACAGGCAGTGAAATATTGGATTGTGTAGCGATTCCCCACATGGTCACGCTCTATCGTCAAAGCTGCCAGTTTGGCTGAGTTGAGTGTGTTGAATTAACGATGGAAGATTCCCAAAAAATGTATTAAAAAGAGAGTTGGATTCCGGCAACAAAATCGTGGGAAGTCACTTCTTCGATTATAAAACATGTAACCGTCGTAACAGCGCCGTAGACATTCAAGATCCACAAGAAGATCTTTTAAGGGAGGTGCCCTCTGGTGCATCTTAAAGAACTCTTGGCAGTTGAAAGTCGAAAAGAGTAGCTCAAAACGACAGCTGCCTGTGAAAAATTGTTAAGCAATCTTCGTATGGCAGCGAAGATGGATGTGTCGGGCCGAAAGGAGGAGATTTCACTGTATTATCGTAAGCTAGCTACAAAGCGCATCTATGTCGATGTAAAGGTAGGACGCTGAGAAGTAGGATGCGAACAGAAAATATGCACAGAGTCGTTCATAGGTGGATCGAAATCAAACCGAGACGTTCACAGGTGGATCTAAACCAATCCGAGGCGTTCACAGGTGGATCTAAATCTATCCAATGCGTTCACAAGTGGATCGAAATCAAACCGAGGCGTTCACAGGTGGATCGAAATCAATCCGAGGCGTTCACAGGTGGATCGAAATCAAACCGAGGCGTTCAGGTGGATCGAAATCAAGCCGAGGCGTTCACATGTGGATCGAAATCAAAACCGAGCGATTCATAGGTGGATCGAAATCACTGACGAATGAATACCTTGAGGTCTTTTTTCCTGGAAGCCTCATCAATTTGCTCGTGGCAAAAGTAAGGAATGATGGATCAAAACCTGGCGTATCGTCTGGAAACAAATAATAATAAATGAATATTATTATAGAGGGAAACATCCGAGGCGATAATCAGTGAATCAATTCAGGGGAGAGGTGTGTTTACAGCACTCGGAAAAAATGACAAATAATCAACAACAGAAAAAAATATGGACCAAGGCAGGATCGAACCCGTACTCAGTGGCACAGCTCCTTGCCACGAAAAGCCAAACGCTAGGGAAACACTGCCACTCAGCTAACTAAATCGTATCGTCTGGCAGCGCTAGAAAAGATGACCCATGTTGCCTAAAGCTGCCACTACAGATCCGTTTAGATAAATCCTTGCGCAACATCTCGAAACAAGGCGACACGGCTCTAGTGCCGCTGGTAAGCTCATTGTTTGGAATGATAGCACCATGTCTCACAGGAATGGTTTCGAGGCATTTAGTCAAACTCTCAAAGATATCAAAGGCCACGCTGGAGTCATGAATCATGAATGAGGTCATCCTACTGTTCACAGGAGACTTCCGCCAAGCTCCGCCATAGGGTTGCCAGATTTTTTTTTTTTTAAAGGAGTACTTTTACGCTGAATAAAAAAATTCAGAAAACAAAATCATTTGTTCGTAAATATGTAATTAAAATTGAAAAAAAAAATTCTTCAATTTTAATTACATATTTATGAACAAATGATTTTGTATATTGTTACCGGTATTGACAATGAATTCGCCTTTATATTCAAGCAAATTTATGAAAAATATATACAGAAACTAGAAATAAAACAATGCTTATATTCTGCAAAGACAATTTTCTTATTTAAATTTAAAAAAAAACTCTCACCTAGTGTTTCTAGAGGCATTTTAATTGTATTTGCTTGAGGATTTGCCAGCTTTCAATAATCTTGCATCAGTTTTGACAAATTTAAAAAAAATCAGCACATGAATTGTCAAAATGAACCATGACTCTGAGCGCTGCTTCAATCAGTTCTTGGCTACACCTATTTCTTGTGTCATTCCATTTGTTTTTCATAAGGAGAAAATCCTCTCAACAAAGGCATTTGATCCTGGTATGCTAAATAAAAATCCAACAATCTTTGAAATGTTTAGCACTTTATGTTCTGGCACAACAGAAAAAAAATGTAACCAGTTTGTGATATCACTGTTATCTTTGTTAATACTTTCACATAGAACACTCTGAAAGTCACAGAACTCTTCATACATGGCATCAACACATATGTGATCTTTCAATTTCAGAATACACACTGCAGTTTCCAAATCTTCAAAATGAATTTCTTTATCCAAAGCAAAAGCTGCCAATGATGAATATGGATTATTGCAGTCACATCAAACCTTTTGTCAAGATACTGAAGCATATCATTGTAAATTTTGTTAAAATCACTTGATATTTTTTTTTGCAGTGTTACAGACAAATCATTAATAAGTTCATTTACATTGCTGCCAAAAAACTGTCTTTTATTCTCTGTTTAAGCTTTTCGTTCAAAATGTACATTTGTTTGAATGTCCCCAAGACACTCAATTCACAACTTTCTAGTGTTTGTTAACAGCATCCAACAAGTTTCCAACATTGTTTACAAAGTGAAAATAAATCTCTGGCAAAATGGCTTGCTCAGGTCATCAATAAGAAAAACAGATTTCAATAATTTTGGGCAGTCATCAATACTCTGGAAGTAACTTTTGATTGCACCCCAATTTAGGAGAAGCCTATTTACAACTGGAGTCAAAGACAGCCACCTCGTTGGAACATGTCTCAATATTTCAGACCATTCTAATTCCACAAAATTAAAAAAATGATTTCAGTTCCTCTCTTCTTTTTGCTGAAACTGAGAAATGATTGTAAATTTTGAGGACTATGCTCTCTACATCAATATCCAATTTGTCTGTAGCATACTTGATTGCATTATGAAGTATGTGATTTGTACAATTGACCTTCAATATATTTTCATTCTTTTTCAAAAGTAATTGAAATACAGAATGTCTAATTCCAAAATTGACACTTGCATTGTCTGCACTATATAATGAAATGTGATTTATATCAAGATTATGTCTTTCTAAACTCTGCAGCACTAGCTGACTAACTCCACAAGCAGTTTCATCAGCATTTTCAATAAAATCCAGAAGTTTATTCTGCACTCCTTTCACTGAGTCAAAGTAGCGAAGGCAAACTGGAAACATCTTCCTGTTTCCCTTATTCGAGGCAAGTAGTATACTATCTTGTATTTGTCCCGAATTTGGCTGTAAATTAACAAAGATATATAGTAGGCGCATTTCGCGCCTAATGTACACGAGAGACAGGGGGAGTTAATCGGTCGTCAAGAGGTCATTTTTTTCGGCGGCGGTCGGCGTGACCTCGGCGCACCGCGGGATCCGGTGACCTTGACGGGGGTCGTCGGGTCGGCGCGGGGCTCGGGTCGTCGGGTCGGCGCGGGGCTCGGGCAACATCATCATGTGTAGTGTGCTAACATTAAATAGTGACGCTCTCTCTCTCTTTTCTCTCTCTATCCCATTCCCTCATAGACTTCCATCTATTGTAACACTTACTCATTCTCTCCATTTAAACCCATTATCTCTCCTTCCCTTCACTAGACTTCTCTCTCACTCCTAGACGTCTCTCCTACCATTCCAGCTTTCATCCTCTCTCTCTCTCCTAACATTCCACCCTCCATCGTACATTTAGCTTCCGTCATAGACTTCCCTCCATTGTACCCATTAGCTCTACTTAGCTCCCCTAAATTTCTCTCTCTCTCTCTCTCTCCCCTATTCCAGCCTAGATTTCCCTCCATTGAAACACTTACTCATTCTCTCCATTTATGCCTATCATCTCGCCTTCCTTCTCTCTCTCCCCTATCCTCTCTTAGACTTCTAACCTATCAGTCCACCATCCTCCTCTCCCTTTATCTCCCCCGCCCTCCCTCATATTTTAGCGTCCCTCCTATTGTAACACTTGATTATTCTCGCCATTTATACCTAGCATCTCGCCTTCTTTCTCATATGCTTCTCTCTATCGCTCTCTCTCTTCTAACCCCTACTATACTTCTCTCCTACCATTCTACCTTCCTTCCTCTCTCTCTTTACCTCTCCTAGCGTTCCGCCTTCATTCGTATTTTTACCTTACCGCCAGTGTAACACATTAAGAACATTGAATATCAATTACAAAAAGACTTGAAATATCTACTTTTTAAACAACCAATAAGATAAACCATATGAAAAACGAAGGAATAATACACTCGACAAGGCTTAACATACGTACTTTATACACATTACCATTAATGCAACTGAATATCCTTTTATTGATAACCTACCACATCGTTATGAGATAAGAGAAAAACATAAAAAAAATATTCAACTTACAGTTGGAAGGAGGAATAAAAGTTGGACGACACTATTCCACTCTCAACTAACATCTAGGCTAACCAATCAGAGAAGAGGATTTCTATCGGGCACCCATCAACGAAATGACTGACCTTTAGATTAACCATTCAGAGAAGACGATTTCTATCGGACACCCATCAACGAAATGACTGACCTTTAGATTAACCAATCAGAGAAGACGATTTCTATCGGACACCCATCAACGAAATGACTGACTTTAGATTAACTAATCAGAGAAGAGGATTACTGTTATCGTGATAACTGACCTCATTTTCCACTTGAAGTGCTGTCGAGTCTGACGCATGGGTTACTTTAAATCGATTCGGTCCTGATACAATCCACCTGTCGGGTCAATGGTGGGGGGAAATAATACAGGTGGCAGTTACTTGAACGCGCTTTGACCCCTGATGCAATACCAGAGGAGTTGCATAAGGCCCAAAGTTACCCAAATCACGAAGATTTTACCACCAGAAACACACAAATATAGGCTCATAAGCAAAAAGTCGATCTCAAAACCCTACAAATCTACTCCCATACTCATACTAGTTAGACACATCGAACAGATAGTTATATTCAAGGTCCAAAAAGTTAGACCAAATCGCAAACATTTTAGCACCAGAACACAAAAATGTAGACTCATATTCAAAAAGTAGACCTAAAATCCTAAAAATCTACTCACATAGTCATAATAGTTAGACACCACGACCAGGAATTTATATTCAAGGTCCAAAATGTTAGACCAAATCGCAAAATTTTAGCACCAGTACACACAAATTTAGGCTCATAAACAAAAAGTCGATCTCAAAAACCCTACAAATCTACTCCCATACTCATAATTGTTAGACACATCGAACCGATCGTTATTTCTTAAGTCCAAAAAGTTTGGCCAAATCGCAAATATTTTACCCATAGAACACAAAAATGTAGGCTCATATTCAAAATATCGACCTAAAAATCCCAAAAAGCTACTCACATAGTCGTAATAGTTAGACACAACAAGTATGAAGTTATATTCTAGGTCCAAAAAGTTAGACCAAATCACTAAAATTTTTACCATCAGAACACAAAAATGTAGGCTCATATTAAAAAAGTCGACCTTAAAAACCTACAAATCTACTCCCATACTCATAATTGTTAGACACATCGAACCGATCGTTATTTCTAAAGTCCAAAAAGCTTTGGTCGACCTAAAAATTTCAGAAAGCTACTCACATAGTCATAATTGTTAGACAAATCGAACCGATCGTTATTTCTAAAGTCCAAAAAGTTTGGCCAAAGCGCAAATATTTTACCCATAGAACACAAAAATGTAGGCTCATATTAAAAAAGTCGACCTAAAAATCCCAAAAAGCTACTTCACATAGTCGTAATAGTTAGACACAACGAGTAGGAAGTTATATTCTAGGTCCAAAAAGTTAGACCGAATCACTAAAATTTTACCACCAGAACACAAAAATGTAGGCTCATATTCAAAAAGTCGACCTTAAAAACCTACAAATCTACTCCCATACTCATAATTGTTAGACACATCGAACCGATCGTTATTTTTAAAGTCCAAAAAGCTTTGGTCGACCTAAAAATTTCAAAAAGCTACTCACATAGTCATAATTGTTAGACAAATCGAACCGATCGTTATTTCTAAAGTCCAAAAAGTTTGGCGAGAGCGCAAATATTTTACCCATAGAACACAAAAATGTAGGCTCATATTAAAAAGTCGACCTAAAAATCCCAAAAAGCTACTTCACATAGTCGTAATAGTTAGACACAACGAGTAGGAAGTTATATTCTAGGTCCAAAAAGTTAGACCAAATCACTAAAATTTTACCACCAGAACACACAAATTTAGGCTCATATTCAAAAAGCCGACCTTAAAACCCTACAAATCTACTCCCATACTCATACAAGTTAGACACATCGAACAGATAGTTATATCCAAATTGTCCAAAAAGTTTGAAAAAATCACAAAAATGTTACCACCAGAACACAACAATTTAGGTTCATATTAACAAAGTCGGCCTCTAAACCATAAAAAAAATCTACTCCCATACTCATACTAGTTAGACACAACGAGCAGATAGTTATATTCAAAGTCCAAAAAACTTTATTTTAGACATCCCCATAGCAAAAATGTACCTATAAATCACTTTTATGATTGTTACCCCTGATTATTTTTAGGGATATGCCCATAAAATCGGTAAAAATCGTAAATTTTCACTCTAGGCATACCCCAACTTTATTTTAGACATCCCCATTGCAAAAATGTACATTAAAAACCACTTTTAGGATTTTACCCCTTTATCATTTTTGAGGGTTACGCCCATGAAATCGGTAAAAATCATAAATTTTCACTCTAGGCATATCCCAAACTTTACTTTAGACATCCCCATTGCAAAAATGTACATTAAAAACCACTTTTAGGATGTTACCCCTTATCATTTTTGAGGGTTACGCCCATGAAATCGGTAAAAATCATAAATTTCACTCTAGGCATACCCCAAACTTTACTTTAGACATCGCCATACCAAAAATTTACTTAAAAATCACTTTTGAAATTGTTACCCCCTTAAAATTTTTGAGGGTTACGCCCATGGAATCGATAAAAATCGTAAATTAAGGACGTAGGCTTACCTAAAACTTTATTTTAGACATCCCACACCAAACATTAACTTAAAATTCACTTTTGAAAGTGTTCCCCCCCCCGTACCATTTTTGAGGGATACGCCCCTGAAATCGATAAAAAATTGAAATTTAACCTCATGCCTCAAACATAATATTTGACACCCCTACATATCAAATTGCAACAAAAAATCAACAAAAAACTAGTAGTGAGGAAAAGGGTTTTAAGCATGTTTTTCATCGCAAGTATCATGTATTTGCACCGTGCTTGCATCGTTATGGTAGTATGAGCGGCTCATATATTATATATTTATAGACAAAAACTCTGGTACAGTACATCTGGTACAATGTTTACCATCCAAATACCCCTTCAAGAGGTTGCAGTGCAGTTTCCACTCAATAAGTTTTCGATGACTATCAACAAGTCTCAGATAGTTACTTAAAGGCGGCAGATCACATGACCAGTTCAACTAGCCAAGCTCTAGAGTGAGATGAACAAGCAACCTAGGGATTTTAGCATTTGGAAAAGGGGGAAGGGGAGAACTACTAATATGATTAAAAAAGAGGTCCTTCATTCTTCTTCTTCAACCTTTTATTAGCTCCCTGTGGAGCATAGGTCTTCAATAAACACTTTCCAAGTCGTTCTGTTTTTTGCCATTCTTTTGAGATCATTCCATGTTTTCCGCATCATCTTCATCTCTTCTTCTATCTGTCTTCTCCAAGAATTTCTTGGTCTTCCTCTTTGTCTTTTCCCCTGGGGATTCCAAAAGGGCCTGTTGTGTAATACTCTCAGTTGGCTTCCGTAGTGTGTCCATCCATCGCCATCGTCTTCGCTGCATCTCTTATCCACTGGTATTTGACTGGTACATTTCCATAATTCTATGTTAGTCATTTTGTCCTGTCATTTCCATCCTTTTATTCTGCGTAAGCATCCATTAATGAAAGTATGTATCTTCGTGATTGTCAATTTTGTTGTACTCCATGTTTCACAGCCATATAATAGGACCGAATTAACATTTGAGTTGAACATTGTTATTTTTGTATTTAACCTAATTTCTTTATATTTCCATATGTTTCCCAGTGCAATGAAAGCTCCTCTTGCTTTTGATATCCTTATTTTGGTATCATTTTCTGTTCCTCCCTCTCTATCTATATTACTGCCAGATACATGTAAGATTGTACGTCTAGTAGAGGTATTTCTCCTAGTTTTATTTGGTTATTGCCAACTGTATTAATTCTCATAATGTTGGTCTTTTCTCTATTAATCTTCAGTCCTAGCTGTTGTGATCTCTCATCAAGTATGCTCATTTTATCCCGCATCTGTTGATGGCTGTGTGATAGGAGAGCTATGTCTGCAAAGCTTAAATCATCAAGTTGTTTGGTCAGTGACCACTGGATCCCATTTCTGATGTTTTTAGTTATTTTCATAATCCAATCTATGGCCAGTAGAAAGAGAAATGGAGACAGAAGGCATCCATGTCTTACTCCTGTTCTTATTTCAAATGCTTCTGTAAGCTGTCCTTCATGCACCTCATTACACTTTGTTCCTTCATACATTGTTTTTATTTGGTAAATAAACTTTATGGGGATTCCGTAATGACTCAGCAACTTCCAAAGCATTCTTCTGTCTAAACTATCAAATCCCTTTTCGTAATTTATGAATCCAATATAAAGTGGGGATTTTAGTTCTAAACTTTGTTCAACTATTATACGTAGAGTGGTTATTTGATCAGCACATGATCTGTTCTTCCTAAACCTGCTTGTTCATCTCTCAAATGTTTTTCTATGGCCTCTTTTAGTCTCTCCAGAATGATTCTGCTTAATATTTTTCCTGGCACTGATAGTAGCATAATTCCCCTATAATCTGTGCACTCCTGTAAACTTCCTTTCTTATGTAGTTTGATCATATAACCTTCTATCCAGTCTTTAGGTATTTATTTCCTCTCCCAAATTGTATCTAATAGATTATGTAACATCTTGGTAGAGGTGTTAATATCTGCTTTGATGGCTTCCGAAGGAATTTCATCTGGTCCTGTGGCTTTACCATTTTTTAATAGTTTGATGGCTTTCATTATTTCTTCTTTGCTTGGTTTTCCACAGTTAACGTGTAACACTTCTTCTGCTGGTAGTATATCTGGAGGATTATTTGAGCCGGGTCTGTTCAAAGGTTCTTCAAAATGCTCTTTCCATCTCTCCATTTGTTCCCTTATATTACTAAGCAGATTTCATTTCTTATCTTTAATAAAGGCATTGATCTGTTTGTATTCAAGGTCCTTCATTAGGGCAATCGTATCAATCTCACAAGGATCGTTAAAGTAAAGCTACAACACCTGAATCGGCGTTTCAGCACGCGGGTTTTAACCCATATAATCTCGGCCGTCTATACATAAGTGTTCGGAGACTCCTGTCTAGTGTGTCCTCAAGCATCGTAACTCACGAGCAAGGTACCATTCCTCACTTTCCCAGTTCGCTACCCTGGTACCCATTTATGCCATTGGCTGGGTCGACCTCGGGTTTTATTTTCCAACCACGAGAACAGTTCACACTGGTTCCAGTAGGAATCGAACACAGGTTATCCGAACGTCAGTAGTGTGGTTGTTTTCCCTTTTAGGCTACCGATTCTACTATCAGTGCCAGAATTGGACGCTAAACTCTAAAACAACAAAAAAGATAACGACCACCGAAATGAAATGTGTCAGAAGAATGACAGGAAACAGCCTAAAGGACAGTGTAAGAAACACCGACCTGAGAAAGAAACTCGAAATTGAACCAGCCATCGATTACATAAAGAAACAACAGATAAATTGGTTCGGCCACATAACAAGACAAAAAGAATTAACAATGACTCAAAGAGCCATATTCAAACGCTACGAAAATGCCAGATTAAGAGGAACACCGAGAAAGAGATGGATAAAGGGAATACTAGAGTCACTAGGAGGGATAACACCAGAGGAGGCCAACAGAATAGTGAAGAATCGCAGATTGTATCTCCCCTCGACGCCAACGACAATGGAGGAAGTATAGAAGAAGAAGAAGAAGAAAGAAGAAGAAAGAAGAAGAAAGAAGAAGAAGAAGAAAGAAGATGAAGAAAGAAGAAGAAGAAGAAGAAGAAGAAGAAGAAGAAAGAAGATGAAAGAAGATGAAGAAAGAAGAAGAAAGAAGATGAAGAAAGAAGAAGAAGAAGAAAAGAAAGAAGATGAAGAAGAAGAAGAAGAAGAAGAAAAAGAAGAAGAAGAAGAAGAAGAAGAAGAAAGAAGAAGAAGAAAGAAGAAGAAGAAGAAAGAAGAAGAAAGAAGAAGAAGAAGAAAGAAGAAGAAGAAGAAGAAGAAGAAGAAGAAAGAAGAAGAAGAAAGAAGAAGAAGAAAGAAGAAGAAGAAGAAAGAAGAAGAAGAAAGAAGAAGAAGAAGAAGAAAGAAGAAGAAGAAAGAAGAAGAAGAAGAAAGAAGAAGAAGAAAGAAAGAAGAAAGAAGAAGAAGAAGAAGAAGAAGAAAGAAGAAGAGGAAGAATAGCAAAAAGTAATTTTGATGCCATGAAAAATACACTAACATCGAAACAAATAACACCAGGGCTAAAACTAAAAATGCAAAATGTGATATCTTCTCAACATACCTGTATGGCGCAGAAACATAGATATTAGATAAGAAAACAGAACAAGAAATTGAAGCCTCTGAAATTGTGATATATAGACGAATAGGTAGAATTGTATGGAAAAAAAAATAAAACAAACAATGAAGTCTTTAAACAACTAAAAATGAAAAGAGAACTACTAAACACAATTCAAACAAGACAAATGAGATTTCCGGGCCATGTTGAAAGACACACCAGCCTACTAAAAGTAATATTGGAGGGGAAAATACAAGGTAAAAGAGGCAGAGGCAGACCAAGATTAACATGGACGAGAACATCAAAACTTGGACAAGTCAGCCTATAACAACCTGGACCATCAAAGCAAGAGACAGAGCGGAAAGGCGCCCCATGGTAGCCAACCTTCGATGTGGGGACGGCACTGGATGATGATGATGAATGTTATGATTGTTCATAACAATAATACGAATATAACTACTTCAGCGTTTCAGAGGTTTGAAGCGTCACGTTTTTTCTCGATTATGGGATGAGGCTATGGAGTTCCGGTAAACGTTTATTAATAACAAGAGAGTCATAAGTTTGTGTATAAACACATTTCCAGTCTGACTGAATACAATACTTCTGCTATGAGGTAAATTCGTATTTGAGTTTCTCATTATTTTACTAATATTGTATAAGAATTAATGGCTTTCTCGGTGGATTTCAAATATGAAAATACTGTAACGTAACACGGATATAATGATAAAATCAGTTTACAAAGTGATTAATGTTAAACTTCACTTTTTCTGTTTCTACCTGCCGGTAGGACGTCCATCCATACAGATATAAATGTCCTGGTCGACATTGTAGACATCGCTAGAGTCACTCATTATAATAACACCATCTCGAGAAATGACCATGTCGTTCAAGTGGGCGGGGCGTCGGTTATTGACAGGTGTATTTACTGAGTATATCTGCTGATACCTTCCTGAACAAAAACGAAAGAAAATTTACAGGAATTGTTGAAAATATATGAAATACAATAAATAAACACAAATCAATCTTACAGCTTTGCAGAGACGACAAAACAAAACAAGACAGACTTTCGACTTCAATCTGGTTTCAACAGGCCACAAACAAAACAATACAGATGTTAAGATTCTCTATTAAAACGATAGTTTGTATGAAGAATGTGACATTGAACATAAGTACACAAGAAACGAGACGTTTTCACCGAGAATGCTAGGTCTGTTTTGTTTGTATTTAACCGCATTGAAAACATTTTAGAAACGAAAAAACGATGTGCTCTGTCTTGTCTTTCTGTGTGTTAAATTTGTTAGAGATTCTTTTAATTGTTTTTATTATAGCTTTGTCTGTGCTCCATAGTCTCCAAGTCTGTTTTTTTAAAATAAATTAAATACTTTGAATCAATAGTGAAAGAGGCATCGATTATATTCAATATTTGGGAATAACAATAATAAAGTCTAACACATTTATTGTCTTGGGACGGTGTAATGAAACAATTACAAGAAGCACATGATTTACCTTTGGTAATAATAAATTATGAGTTGAATGCATACAAATCACAATTAATGTCGTGCAGGGCAAATGCATAAATATGAAAATGCATTATACTATCGCAAGAATGGACACAACCAAATTATGTTGTAAATATAGATTATCATTATTACTAATTTTTATTTATTTATTTTTTTTTTTTTTGGGGGGGGGGGGGGACTTTCGTCTGCAATAAATAAAGGCGATGTGTATATAT
The DNA here is from genome assembly GCA_032433765.1 of Megaustenia siamemsis. Taxonomy (NCBI): domain Eukaryota; kingdom Metazoa; phylum Mollusca; class Gastropoda; order Stylommatophora; family Ariophantidae; genus Megaustenia; species Megaustenia siamemsis. Next base: position 167,961,190 of record JAVIAB010000092.1, on the reverse strand, counting down.
TCAGATGTGCAGTAAAGCTGTAAAATGTAAGATATCAAAAAAGTGTTTTAAAAAAAACTTAATGGGTTTAGCTTTATTGAAAGAAAGAAAAGATTGGCTAGAACAATATCCAGGCGTAGCGACCTTAAACTTTCTGCAAGTGTGCGACAATACTGAGGCTGTGAGTTCCTTCCATTTCAACAGGAGTGTCCATGTTATTTTGATCCTGATAACATACCCTAGCTGGGAATTGAACCTCCCCCGGTAGCCTGGTCAGTAAACGACCACAGGCCATCTCCAAGATGTGTCTTAATTCCCTAAAGCGCAAAATCTATTTTTTTAAATGTGCACAAATGTAAATAAGACAAAAATGTGAATGGGGCAAAATATAAATGGGATAAAACAAACCAGTGTAAGGATGGACCGCAAAAAGTCCTCTGAACGTGTCCAAAACAAGAAGATAACCTGTGGTCGAATCACGCCTCAAACTTGTAAACTGCCCGCATTGGTATTTACCATCTGTAAAAATAGTTGTAATAAATATTTAAAATAGAAAAAATACTGGTAATTTTGAGCCTTTAAAACTAGCACTTTAGCAAGACATTTTTTACGTACGATTGCCTTCCTTCTTCAATAACTACTCGCTTGATCAGATTGGTTAGTCTGTTTCCGGGTCCGGAGATCGAGTAGGATCTAGATCAGTTTTGGTTCCCTGATCTTGGCACAAACATTCAGTTATAAGTCGCAGACATCTTCTAGCACAGTTTCTCGTCTTGAGCTTCACGAATGTGCGTGTTACCCCCGCGCAGGAGCCTTGCTATTATCGTTTATGTAAACTTTCTAAGTGCAGCACGTTTCAAATACCTGGCACAATAATAACATCAGATGGAAGATGTACCACAGAAATAAAAGGAAGAATAGCTGAGGCCAAATAGCATTTCAAAAAATGAAAAATATCTTATGCAACAAATCTATGTCAATAGAAGTGAGAGAGAGAGAAGGAGTTAATCGGTGCTATGTAGAACCAATACTGACCTATGGAAGCGAATCGTTGACAGTAGACAAACAAATGAAAAGACGATTAGAGACCACAGAGATGGATTTCTCAGAAGAATTTTGAAAGTTCCCAGGACAGCTAAAAAGACCAATGACGAAATTCTCAAAGAGGCCACCACAAAAAGGGAGCTCCTAAAAAAACATCATAAAGAAACAATCAACATTTTTCGGGCACATCATGAGAATAGGAAAGTTGAAATACTTGGTTACGACTGGCAAAATAAAAGGAAGGAGAGATCGCGAACGACAAAAGAGAGAAAATGCTGGATAGCTTGGTGTCATGGCATGGAAAACAGTCAAGAACGGAGCTGATACGATGCACTGTAGAAAGAAGATTGTGGAGGGACATGATCACCTACGCCAACCGGTATGGCACATGATGAAACTTTCTAATTTTAGTGCATGTGCTCAGTACTATATAACGAGTACAGTAGGGTCATTACTTATCGGGGAGAGTAAAAGATATATATACATGGCTCTGTAATAAACATGGCTCTGTAATTGCTACCATGATCACACAATAACAGATTCTTTACATTAGGGCATAATTCCAGGTAGATTGAAGAAATACAACTACGTTATAAAGACATAACAAAGGCACTGTTCTCCTAAGTCAAAGTTAAGCTACCCACAATACTTCACATGTCGGTAGGCACTTACAACAGCCCGGGGAGCAAGATTTGCAATGAGACGCGGTGGGCAGGCGGCCAAGTCGTAGATCTTGCTGTCAACAGTAGATGCATACAAATGTCCTGAATGAGAAAAGCAAAACATGTTGTTTACGATTAACGTGATTGAACCATGCGATGACGCCATGGTAGTGGTAAATTAAGACATTGAATATTATATCTTCTAAGATGCTGTCACGTGTGTGGTGACAAACGTTCTTACATTTAATTCGTGATTTCCTTAATTCGCCAAGCTCCCATTATGATGAACTTATTCTAAAGATACATTCAAAGACATCCTGATTAATGTTTTGCTGATAATTAACATTCATCCTCTTACATATAAAAGTACATCTGCTGCGACAATAATTCATTATGCGCTCTCAGCTGTTCATGCCTCAGCTCTTCTACTACAACAATTTACTATCCGCTCTCAGCTGTTCATGCCTCAGCTCTTCTACTACAACAATTTACTATCCGCTCTCAGCTGTTCATGCCTCAGCTCTTCTACTACAACAATTTACTATCCGCTCTCAGCTGTTCATGCCTCAGCTCTTCTACTACAATAATTCCCTATCCGCTCTCAGGTGTTCATGCCTCAGCTCTTCTACTACAATAATTCATTATGCGCCCTCAGCTGTTCATGCCTCAGCTCTTCTACTACAACAATTCACTATCCACCCTCAGCTGTTCATGCCTCAGCTCTTCTACTACAACAATTCACTATCCGCCCTCATCTGCTCATGCCTTAGCTCTTCTACTACAACAATTCACTATCCGCCCTCAGCTGTTCATGCCTTAGCTCTTCTACTACAACAATTCACTATCCGCCCTCAGCTGTTCATGCCTTAGCTCTTCTACTACAACAATTCACTATCCGCCCTCAGCTGTTCATGCCTCAGCTCTTCTACTACAACAATTCACTATCCGCCCTCATCTGCTCATGGCTTAGCTCTTCTACTACAACAATTCACTATCCGCCCTCAGCTGTTCATGCCTCAGCTCTTCTACTACAACAATTCACTATCCGCCCTCATCTGCTCATGCCTCAGCTCTTCTGCTACAACAATTCACTATCCGCCCTCATCTGCTCATGCCTCAGCTCTTCTACTACAACAATTCACTATCCGCCCTCAGCTGTTCATGCCTCAGCTCTTCTGCTACAACAATTCACTATCCGCCCTCAGCTGTGTCAGGCCTCAGCTCTTCTGCTACAACAATTCACTATCCGCCCTCAGCTGTTCAGGTTTAGCTCTTCTACTACAACAATTCACTATCCGCCCTCAGCTGTGTCAGGCCTCAGCTCTTCTACTACAACAATTCACTATCCGCCCTCAGCTGTGTCAGGCCTCAGCTCGTCCACTTTCTATTTTCCTCGTGTGATCATCTTTTTGTAGTGGCCAAGATGTACCAAATCGACGATAGAAATGGTTACAAACACACTTCGAAAGTCAACCTGAAATATTGCAAGGCAAGTTCTCATTAAGAACCCACAAGGAAATCGAAAACAAGGAAAAACAATGGAACAATTAGAAATGAAAACATGAGACAAAAATAGATAAGATAAATGACACATGGAAACAATTAGAGGATACAACAGAGAACATACATAAATGAAAACCTCTTGTTGATGATCCATGTTCTATTGCAGAGCTCTTGTTAATGATCTATGTTCTGTTAAAGAGCTCTTGCTGATGATCCATGTTCTATTGCAGAGCTCTTGTTAATGATCTATGTTCTGTTAAAGAGCTCTTGCTGATGATCTATGTTCTATTGAAGAGCTCTTGTTAATGATCTATGTTCTGTTAAAGAGCTCTTGTTGATGATCTATGTTCTATTGAAGAGCTCTTGTTAATGATCTATGTTCTGTTAAAGAGCTCTTGTTGATGATCTATGTTCTTTTGAAGAGCTATTATTGACGATCTATGTTCTATTGAAACGTCTAATAAAAGACATGGGCAGAGTTGAACTGAAGAATGCGCATCTGGGCGCTTGTATCCGTGACATTCATGTCTTGTTTGTTTAGAATCATCTTCGCATCAATGGAGAGGTCTTTGTTGGATAGATTGACGTAAGAACAAACCATTAAGTCATTCAGATAGTCTCAGCATTTTTCTCTAACGCAGATTTGAGAAGGAAAGTCGGTATTGAATGTCCCGTAATGTTATTTACTCCGTTGTCTACCAACACTGTACCAAAGGTTATTTCTGGCGAAACTTTCAAGTGATGAGTGGATAGCCTCGTCCACCAATATCTCTAATATATCTATGGGATCACGTGACCACTCATATTAAATGAATTGTTCATTAGTGCTAGCGACATTTGTATTATTACGAGATCTCCAGTAATAGTGACTATTGTTTAAACATGTGAACATTAATACGATTGTTCTATATGATAACTTGAATAGTTGAAGCTTTCTTTCAGCTTCTTACATTTAATAAGCAACTTACAGTAACCTTGTTAGTTTGAATTACAACTTTTGTTACCTCAACGTCTAACGCGACCTTTGATGGATCTATCTAACTTTCTAAACTCAGCTGCACGTCCACACAAACTGTTTTATAATCTGGTTGATTGAACTCTCCTAGCAGATTATTTATCTGGTCTCTCAACAAACACGTTACTTGAGTTGTGGATTTCTAAGCCAAATCTCCCTGTGTTATGCAAAATTTGGTAACGCCGTCTGAACTCATTGTTCTCCTTGACGATGATAACTATCGACACTATGTTTCATATTTTGTTTCAATTTTATGTCAAATAGACCTCTTGTCTACTTTTAAAAAATACTATGATCTTATCTACATTGTTTTATTCCGAGTACCTCAAATAAGGTGAACATTGCTTGAACAACTTGGTGATGTTAACTAACAAACAAATACCGCCATGGTTGACAAAAGATGTTGGTCCGTTGATACGGTTCTGGTGGACCTTCTCTGCGTTGGTCAGGGCGTTGTTTACCGACAGAGGTCCCATCAGTGTTGGAGGACGTGGGAGACTGTTAAAGAACGTTGCGTTTTTACAAATTTGATAAGTCTGGATTAATAAACGTTCAAGTAAATGAGTTATGCAGCCATAAAGATATGGACGTTATAGTGATACAAATATTACATTATTCTTTAAACAAAAAAATGTAACTAAAAAGGTTTGATAAAAACAAGACATAACTATAGTAAAAAAATAATATAATAATTCATACTTACCCACTCTCACATACACACATGCACACTTACTCATGCACACCACACCTCATTACAATAATTATAAAACTTAGAATAGACAAAACATAGACAAACATAGAATAACGTCTGTTTGAATCTTTCATCCCTCAAATTACTCCGACGCCTACAATGATGGCAAATATCAGAATCGATCACAGAGTACGCGCTTCTGGAGATAGTAAATAGCAAATTTGGAAAACGATGAGTAATTTTAGAATTGATGTTACAACACGTAAGTGTCCAGTCTCTCATGCAAGATCCATTCATCGCACTTCTACTTTCTCTCGCTCAACGATTGCTCGTGTTCGTCTGCCTTGAACGTAGTCGCGCTTTGTTGGCTTTACAGCAAGCTGCGATATCCACGCCTTTCCACCCAAAGTATTCGAATTCACCACAGCATTTTGTGGTACCTGATTTGCCTCACCTCTTCGATTCCTACTCGTTTATCTAAATTGATTAATCTGTCTGCAGAACCCCGTGTGGATGTAGAATAAGATCTTAATCAGTTCTGGTTCGCTCTTCATGGCGCCCCGAAAGTCTAAAACACCCCGTTTACTTTCTATATTGACAAATACGCATTCCCCCCCCCTCCCATATATATATATATATATATATATATATAATATATATATATATATATATATATATATATATATTCGTTCGCCAGCTTTTACCTCTGACGAAGTCCTAGTAGACACTAGGAACTGTTAATCCATTTTTCCCTGGCAGCCGTGTGCATAGGGGTCCCTCGCCGCACAGGCAGATAACTCCGACTTTGGTGGTACTCATATTTTTTTCCGTCGATGAGTAATTGACGTTTCAAGCCGGGCCTCGCTGCTGAGACCAGGGGTGGTTGTCGCAGAGAGAAATCATAAATAAAAATCCCAACCGGTGTAGCCGAGATTTTAACCCACAACCTCTCTGTCTCGAGGCCGGCGTCTTGCCTCGAGACCAACCAGTCCCCCTCGACACACATATTACGTTTGACTTAATTTTTCTTGTCATAATTATCGTTGAAGATAACAGACAGTCATTTCGAAATTTGAATAAATTAATAAGTCAAGCGAGCTACCCCAAAACTAATAATTGCGTTCCAGATACTAAAGTATATCGACAACTAACCAGTGAAACAATTAACAACACAAAATAACAAGAAATATAATCAAAGTACTAGATTCAATGAGCTCGCTTTCTGATCAGAAGGGTACGTGGTTCGATTCCCAGAAGGAGCGGATTTTCTTTCGGACAAACAAAGCTCCCGGATTCTCCCAGCCTCTAAAAATGTGTACTATAGATTTTTATGAGAATTTGAGGCGGTCTGGAGTGATACCGACCACTTTACCCCAAAAATATGCCGTGGTCGTGGACAAATATGATCACTAGCAAGACAGGAAAGGGAACATAGCTGATATTTTACATGCTATTTTTGTAAAGTCAAGTCTGATCATTAATCTTAAGCTGCTCAACAATTAAAAAAAAAGTTTAAATAAAATATTTCCTACCTGTATTCAATCGGTTGTATCATAGGTGCGTTTTGTGCCTTTGCTTGGGCTATCAACATAGCTATCGATATCCAAACACAACACTTGTACGTACTTCCTCTCTGAACATAACTCATTTCAGAAAATCGTTCATGCAATTGTTATCCTTAATGGTGATACGAAGTTCGCGCAGGAATTGTCTTTTGTAATCAGGCAAGAGATTAGTGTGCTTCTGGACACTGTTTGGGTACAAAGATGATGGACCTGTGCAAAGGAAAAACAACAACAACCGTATTTGATTCAGCTGTCAATAAGAGGACAGCAACACATTTTCTTTCAAATTCCACTTGTATGCGAATATAAAAATAAAAAAATGAAACTATCACCCAATTCCATGGACAAATTTGTAAAATACTAGGCTTATGAAATTATGATGTAGTTTAATCTGTCAAGTAAAGAATGAAGGGAACAATTCAAACTTAATGACTTATTGTGCACCCCTTTCTCCAAGGTCAGTCCTTTAAGGTTAAAACTTCCAAATACGTCCCGTAGCTTTACGATAAAAGGTTGAGTGTCAATTTTCCTGTAGCATTACGTTAAAAGGTTGAGTGTCAATTTTCCTGTAGCTTTACATTAAAAGGTTGAGTGTCAATTTTCCCGTAGATTTATGATAAAAGGTTGAGTGTCAATTTTCCTGTAGCTTTACATTAAAAGGTTGAGTGTCAATTTTCCCATAGATTTACGATAAAAGGTTGAGTGTCAATTTCCCTGCTTTGTGATCGTTCAACATGCAAGGACCAATGTCTTTGATGGGAAACTGTGGCGAAGCCATTCTTTTTGTAGGTTCTGCAAGTCGAAATAAAACGATTTTGTCGTTAGCATCGAACGAAGAATGGAGGAGTGTGGTAGCGGACTTTTAAACACAAAAGACGCGGCCAACATCCTCCATGTGTCGATCACTGGACGCAATAACTTATCATTATAAACAGCAACAATGCTCCAATAAATGATACCGAAGATATTGATATATTTCCGTTACATAAAATATGTGTCACACAAACACATATAGGCACGCACTCTAACACATACAATTACATATATGTAACTAATCTACTATCAAGTATATACCTATATCTATTACTCTAAAAGACTGCCCACTAGAATCAGTACAGAAATTTACATATCTTGGATCCACAGTTACGCAAAACCATCTCTCTTGATGAAGAAATAAACTGTCGAATTGGTAAGGCAGCTACGACCTTCGGCAAACTCACAAAAAGGGCATGGAACAACACGAAACTAACTCAAAAGACTAAACTCTTAATATATCAAACTTGTGTGCTTAGCACACTACTATATGGATCCGAAACCTGGACAACATACTCAAACCAGGAAAAAAGACTAAATGTCTTCCACATGCGATGTCTCCGCAAAATAATGCACATCAAATGGCAGGACAAAATAACCAACTTAACTGTCCTGCAACGTGCTAAGACCCTAACAATCATGTCGATGCTCAGAAGTCGAAGGCTAAGATGGCTGGGGCATGTCCATCGGATGGAAGAAAAACGCATTCCTAGGCAAATACTATATGGCGAGCTAAAACACGGAAAACGACAAATCGGCAGACCTAAACTACGATTTAGAGATATCTGCAAATCATCTCTGAAAGACTTCTCCATCTGTGAAAACGACTGGCAACATCTGGCAAGTGATCGCACATCATGGAGAGCACGTATAAGGAACGGTATAACAACATTTGAGACTGTTCTAAGACAGGACTTAGAAGAGAAGAGACTCATGAAAAAGGATGGTAAACCCTGTGGACGAGCGAGCCTGACCTGTTCATTATGTGACCGCGTGTGTTTGTCAAACATTGGTAGAATTAGCCACGAGAGAAGCTGTTCGGCAAAAACAATACCTCAAAAAAATACGCAATAGCCTCCACTAGACCGTCTGACAAGACGAAAAGGGCCATATACTATCAAGTCACATACAAATAAAACAGCTACTCAACATGAACTGTGCTGTGCGTTACAAATATTTGTTGTGCAAGGGAAAAGACTGATTCTTATGTTAACAATTCTCTCCCCTATCTCTAAACGATATATATATATTTAAGAACATGCAAGAAGGTGAAGCTATATTGGTATTTTTATCCTCACAAAAATGTTTACAGCTTCATTTCCTTTTGGTAAAAAGCAGTATGTAATTGTAATTATTTTTTTTTGGGTGGTTTGGGGGGGGGGGGGGGGGGGAGGTTATTGAACACTTTTCGTAATTTTAGGAGATCTTCTTCTTCTTTCCTTTCTCATCTGCCTTTCAGCGTCGAGGGGAGATATAATTTGCGGTCAATTTGCTCTTCTTTTCACCTCTGCTGTTGTTATGTTTCCTAGTGCTTCTAATATTCCATCGATCCATCTTTTTCGTGGTCGACCCTTGGGTTTGGTGTTCCTACAAAGTTGTTTGAAGGCTCGTTGTGTTGTGTTTTGATCTTTCTGCCTTGTCTCGTGGCCAAACCATTTTATATGTTGTTTCCTTATATATTCTATGGCGGGGGCTATTCCTAGCTTTTTTCTCAGTTCTTCATTTCTGATCTTATCTCTCAGACTGTTTCCTGTCATTCGTCTAACACATTTCATCGCTGTAGAGGTTATTTTTTTAATTGTTCTTGCATCTAGGGTCCAGGTCTGGCATTGGTAGTACAATGCTGGGATGAAGATTGTATTGTGTAGTGCTCGTTTTGCCCCCAGAGTTATTTCCTTGTTGGACAATAGTGGTGATAACTGTCCAATGATTTGACAAGCTTTGTTGCATCTTGATTCTATCTCTGCTGTTTGAGAATTATCGTTTGTCATTAGACTTCCTAGGTATTTGAATTCATCAACTTGTTTCAGTTGCCTTCCTTCTATAGTTGTGTTGATGTTCTGTTTATGTTTGGCGACATGCATGACTTCTGTTTTGTTGATTTTCAAGTTGTATTTTGTGCCTGAGCTATTGACTTTGTTTAATTATTCTGGTAGGTCTTCTATTGTTTCGTGTATTAGTGCCTGATCGTCTGCAAATAACAGCTTGTTGATCTCCTCTGTCTCTGATAGATTGACTAACCTGCATATATAGTCCATGTATATAATAAACAGTAGGGGGGGGTTAGTACGCACCCCTGTCTTACACCTGCTCTAACTTCGAAGTGATCTGTGTAGCCTGCTGCTGTTCTGACCCTGCAACTGCTGTCGGTGTAGAGACTTTTAATTAGGTTGGTTAGATGTTGGCTTACTCCGTATGTTGTTAGTATCTCCCACAGTTGTTCTCCGTTTACTCTGTCGAATGCTTTTTCCTGGTCAATGAAGGCTATGTATAAGTTTTGATTGTGTTCTGTCGTTTTTTTCTGCAAGCTGTTTTAATGTGAATAGTGCGTCAGTACATCCTCTGTTTTTTTTGGAACCCCATTTGAGAATCGCTTAACTGTAATTCTATTATTGGTCTCAGTCTTTTTCTCCAAGAGTTTGGCGTATAGCTTTCCTACATGGCTGAGAAGATATATACCTCTATATTAATTGCAGTCTCTTTTGCTACCTTCCTTTTTCCATATTGGTATGATGATTGCCTGTACCCAGTCTTCTGGGGCTTGTTGTTGGTGCCATGCTGCATTAAATATTCTGTGCAGCCATTGCACTCATGTTGCTCCTGCTGCTGTTATTATTTCTATTGGTATGTTATCTATCCCCGGTGCTTTATTTCTTGGTGCATATTTGATTACTTCCTCGATTTCCTCTTTCATGATGTTGTGTTCAGTATTTGTGAGTTCTAGCGCGGTTTTTGTTGTCATATTGATAGTTGGTATGTTTAACAGGTCTTCAAAATATTCTTTCCATCTCTGTTGCATACGTTGGCTATTTGATATTGGCTGTCCGTCTTTGTCATTTATGAGCTCAGTAGGATCATGGTTTTCTTTTCTCGCTCTTGTGGCTTTTACTGCTTTGTAGAAATCTCTTGTGGCTGTCTTGAAGTCCTTGCTCATGTTTTGTCCGAATTCAGTCCAATTCTTTTGCTTAGCTTCTTTGATCAAAATTTTAACTCTTTTTCGAACTAAGGCATATTTTTCATATTTTCTTGGTTCTTGTTCTCTCCAATTTTTAAACAGTTTCTTCTTTTCCTTAATTGCTTCTCTGATTGTTTCGTTCCACCACGGGGTGTTCTTTTTCCCTTCTCTTGTTCTTAGCTTCGTTCCACAAACTGTTTTAGAGATGTTGGTTACTATTTCTTTAAATTGTTTTCACTCTTCTTCTACTGTGCATGATTCGTTAGGGAGTTTCTTGAATTCCTCTGTTAGTTTTTCTTCTAGGGTTTTCCTTGTTTCTTGATCTTTTAATTGTTTTAGTTTTATTGTCTGTTCTTTTCGCTTCTATTGTTTGTTTTCGTATATTCTCTTTATTTTTGGCTGTCTTAGTGTGATCATAACCATCTTGTGATCTGTGTCATCTGTAATATTTGGGATTGCTCTGCTGTCGGTTACACTTTTCTTGTTCTGTAGTCTTGTTAGTATAAAATCTACCTGGCTTCTGCATGTTGTGTCATTCCATTTGTACCAGGTGTATACTTGCGACTCTCTGTGTTTTAAGAATGCGTTGGTGATAAATAAATTATTTTGATTACATAGTTCCAGCAGTCTGCTTCCATTTTCGTTTATTTCAGCTGTTTTATCGCCAAAGGGTCCTAAGATATCTCTGTTCTCACGGTTGCGTTGTTCCTCATTTTAGGAGATAAGCACAGATATTAGAGAAAAAAATTAAACACTATGAGAGGCCGGGTGTTTAGCTGCAGAAAACATAAAACAAAAACAAAAAATGGATTTGAGCAGCTAGCGGAACAGAAAGACAAGACAAAGTACAACGTTTCGGCAAAAAACCTTCATCAGGTATAGAAAAAAACTATACACATATCATCATCACCATCAAGTACCGGGCCTGCTGGTGTAGGTGATCATGTAACTTTCGATCACGACAGTTATTTATCATTTCTGTTGTTGACCTTCTGCCAAGCCATTCTCTTAAGCTGTCTAGTATCTTTTCTCTTTGCTTCCCACTATCTCTTCGTCCCTAAATGTTCCCAGTTGTTACAATATATTCCAGCTGTTCTCTTCTCATTACATGTCCAAAAAATGATGATTGTTTCTTCCTAATATTGAAAATTAGCTCTCTTTTTGCTTTGCCTCCTTCAGGGCGTTTTCATTATTCTTCTTAGCTGTCCATGGTATTCTCAACATTCTTCTGTAAAACCACATTTCTACAGACTCCAGTGATTTTCTTGTTTGCATATAGACATATACTAATATATATTAAATGCAAAAGTCAAAACCAGAGAACACAACACAGCTCTAAAGTGGCGGAAAGAATGGCTGAGTAGACAGTGGCCAGGGTTTATGCAGAGCCTGTTGTTTTAAATGTCAGTATGGTAGTTTTTGATTCTTTCTTCTCGTGTGATCCGTGGACCAAATGACAAACAGCAAATGGCAAGAATTTTTTTTAAATATTCATTCTTAATGTAATACAACCGACATAATTTCCGAAGTAAGATGTAACACATGGAGCATAAAATTAAGGAAAAGTTTAATTAAGAAAGAAAGGTAATGTGTAAGCTTTATTAAGTGAAATGGCAACCAAATACACGTTTTTCTTCATTGTCGATTGGGCAGTGGAGACATTTATGAAACTCATAATTTGTCCCATATTTTCTAAACTCCCGATATTTCTCCTAAATGATTAATTTCGTAGTCCGGAAAGCACAATTGTTTAAATGTATGATCGTTCTATTAAGGGTAGAGTCCATAGCAACGTCTAACGTGTCACAAAGTCACAATGTAAACAAGCACACCAAGGATACTTGCCAGATTGGCTGGTAAATAATTACAATCTCGTTTTTAGCACGGGATGTGATAAACTACTGTCAGTTAATAAATAACAATAAAATATAATAAATCAGATCTAGAAATATTATTGTTGCAGCAACAACAGCAACAACAAGATCCAGAAATCTTAAAGAGTTATAGGCTAAATGAGAATAAAAATAATACAGCGTCACAGGCAAATGGTGAGATTATCAAATTGTTGACATTAAATAAATTAAAAAGAAATAAACTGAAAATTGCGATGATTGAAGAAAGTTATAACGCGACGTTCACGTCACATTCTAAGACAAATAAGCTAAACCGTGATTTTCTTTTTCAAAGACGAAATATGAATAAGTTTAGGATTATCCATACATCACACTCTGGTCTTTTCTTTAATTAAGAACACATAGGACATTCATGAATTAGTTTAAGGTCCATCATGTTGTTACTAAATATTCAAACTAGCCTTTCATTGGAAAGAAATCTGTCCAATTGATCAAACTGTTCCAAGATATTTAAACAATTTACTTATTGGCCACTAGAATCGTTCAAAAAAATAATAAAATATTACGAAGTTATAAGTCGCTTAAATCAAATCTATCAAATGATTGTACATTAACGAGTGAGAACTATATTCCCCTTTTAGTTGCTGCTATCACATTGCAACTTGCCACAGGCGCACAACAAAAGCGAGGAAACAATCTTTATATCCTTATTACTAGTTCCTTGTCATGTGACAACTCTCCTCTCTCTTATCCAATCAAAATCTTTGTACTAAAATAAATAGAAACTTAGGAACAGTTATGTCAGTTTCTATTACGTGTGTACGTATGGAAGTGGGGAAAAATATTTTTTTTTAATGGATCGTTTTAGATATTCACACACGAAAAACTGTCCATATTCAAGATGATTAATGTATGACAGTGACAGACTAAAGCTCTTACGGTATACATAGCGTTGAAGTAAAGAAGAAAAGGGAAAACATTTAAATATACTGTAAAGACAACATGGCACGATCAATCGTGCAAGGATGCTATTCCTGTAACATGAATTTTGCAATTATTTTAATGTTTGTTTTGTGTAAATGGACAGGTCAGTTCTCTTTTCTGAGTGTAGCCCACGCTTCATTTTGTAGTTAGAGTTGTAGAGGTGTTACATTGAACATTTCAATATTCTACTCTCAAAGATAACACTAACGACGTCACAAAAACATTATTGTATCAGCACCAGTATTTGTGAGAGTATCTGTAATGGTCAGCCTGACCAGCAATACTGCTGATGCAATTAAGAGAGAGCGGGAGGGAAGGGGGTGTATTTAACCAATGAAGAAATTATCAATCTCGAGTCCAAGCTGTCCGTATCATCACTGGTGCTATGAAATCTACACCTATCAAGACTATAGAAACAGTAACAGGTTTACATCCCTTAGATGACAGACGGGTCACTAAAGTATTACAACAAGAGGAGAAATATAGAAGGCTCCTTAGCCACCCCATGCACCAAAGAATATCTGGTTTGGGAATTGTACGACTAACGAGGAGCAACTTCGCTGCAATCGATAATGAACTAACTACTGGTGACCCAGTACTTTCCCAAACAATACCGAAACCCTTGGGCCCATCTGATATGTCTCCCCATGAGAAACATAAAATACCAGAACTTAAGGAAAATATAACAGGAATCATGAAAAAGGTACCCAATCAAACACAGAAAGAAAACATGTAGCAGAAAAACACATACACGATACTACCCACAGGACTCTTGGTCCCACATATACACAGATGGCTCTGCTACAAATGCCACCAGTGAATCATGGACAGTAGACAAACAAATGAAAAGACGATTAGAGGCCACAGAGATGGGATTTCTCAGAAGAATGTTGAAAGTTCCCTGGACAGCTAAAAAGACCAATGAGGAAGTTCTCAAGAGGCCAACACAAAAAGGGAGCTCTTAAAAAACATCAGAAAGAAACAATCAACATTTTTCGGGCACATCATGAGAATAGGAAAGTTGGAATACTTGGTTACAACTGGCAAAATAAATGGAAAGAGAGATCACAGCCGATAACAAGAGAAAATACTGGATAGATTGGTGTCATGGCATGGAAAGCAGTCAACAACATAACTGATACGATGCACTGTAGATAGAAGATTGTGGAGGACATGATCACCTACGCCAACTGGTATGGCACATGATGATAGTTGCGTTGGCTGACAGAATTAGACTGGGAATCACTAGCATACCTGAATCAGTGCAACTCAACATTATACGCTTACCGTGAATTTATGAGTACAAACCACAGCAGGTTCAAAATGGAAAATTCATGGACGGGGTAGGCTGTGGATATTGTTCAGCAGGTGCGCTCAAATCGAGAACATAGAAACTTAGTAAATTGTTCGAGAGCAGACGTCCTTTCTTGTAGTCATTGCACTGGGCAGAGGATGTATGTAGAGAACAAAATTCATTGGTAGTTGAGGGATATGGTTATCCCTTGATTTGAGAGAATTCTTGTGAGAGTGGCACAGAAGGGTCTTTTCTTTTATTTGAGTGAACTCTTGTGAGAGTGACACAGATGGGTCTGTTATTTGATTTGAGAGAACTCTTGTGAGAGTGACACAGATGGGTCTGTTATTTGATTTGAGAGAACTCTTGTGAGAGTGAAACAGATGGGTCTGTTATTTGATTTGAGAGAACTCTTGTGAGAGTGACACAGATGAGTCTGTTATTTGATTTGAGAGAACTCTTGTGAGAGTGACTCAGATGGGTCTGTTATTTGATTTGAGAGAACTCTTGTGAGAGTGACACAGATGAGTCTGTTATTTGATTTGAGAGAACTCTTGTGAGAGTGACACAGATGGGTCTGTTATTTGATTTGAGAGAACTCTTGTGAGAGTGACTCAGATGGGTCTGTTATTTGATTTGAGAGAACTCTTGTGAGAGTGACTCAGATGGGTCTGTTATTTGATTTGAGAGAACTCTTGTGAGAGTGACACAGATGGGTCTGTTATTTGATTTGAGAGAACTCTTGTGAGAGTGACTCAGATGGGTCTGTTATTTGATTTGAGAGAACTCTTGTGAGAGTGACACAGATGAGTCTGTTATTTGATTTGAGAGAACTCTTGTGAGAGTGAAACAGATGGGTCTGTTATTTGATTTGAGAGAACTCTTGTGAGAGTGACTCAGATGGGTCTGTTATTTGATTTGAGAGAACTCTTGTGAGAGTGACACAGATGAGTCTGTTATTTGATTTGAGAGAACTCTTGTGAGAGTGACACAGATGGGTCTGTTATTTGATTTGAGAGAACTCTTGTGAGAGTGACACAGGTGGGTCTGTTATTTGATTTGAGAGAACTCTTGTGAGAGTGACACAGATGAGTCTGTTATTCGGCATGTAAGGAGTTCGTGGGCTTTCTTAGCTATTGTTGCAGAGAGAACTGCAAAGGAAGACAGCAGTGCCTTCGCATTGACTACAAGCAATTTGACCATGGAAGTTATGGATGTCATTTAAACATTAGCATTGCTAATGACACCGACGTGTACATATATGTGTTTGCTCAGTGACTCATTGAGTATGCTCAGAAAGATCGCAACTGACTGGGCTAGACGGCAAGGTCTAGTCTAACAAAAGGCTGCTTCATTTTCCTGCCACAACACGAAGATGTGAGAGGTAATGAGCTTGCTGACATACTTGCCAGTTTGGCTGTCGTTGAATGCAGAAAGGCAATAGACTGCGCTGATATTCGGAATGCCCTCAGAGACGCTGGACGAAAAAAAAACGACTAAAAAAATTACCCTGAATCCGCAACCATGAACAGGCTGCACGAATATCATGTCAAGATGGCAGATAGAAGACTGAAGCGCTACGCAAGAATCCAAAGAAATACTTCTTGTCAACCACTGAACACCGGTGTCGTTAGTCGCTACACGTTGAAGGATTTATTTAGTTGATCTGACCACTTATGGACTAGCCGATGTGCAATGAGGATAACATGTCGACTAAACTAAACTCTATGAGCTGCCATGACGAAGCAGATTTACATATCGAAGCTTCTCTGTAACTCGCGACAATAAAAAGCAGAAAGCTTGTAAAGCTCTTTCCAATGCAGACGAAGAAGGAGATAAGCAGCAGAAGATTAAAATGCTTAAGAAGAATAAGAAGGAAGAAGAAGAGAAAAAAGCTTATTCTAAAAATGAGGAAAGTTGTCCAGTCAACTTCTTTGCTTGCCAAGCAAATCTAATAGTCACATGCTGTTGCGGAAATGTTAATTTTGGCATTTACCTGTGGACAAAGACATATATCTTGTGACAGACGCATCAGCGTTGAGCAGGCCAGGTAACCACAGCTTAAAAGACATTTTTAGAGACAGACTACGACATAGAGAGGGGATGGGGTGGAAGGGTTGGTAGAAATAAACTTTCCATGATTCATTTAGTGTGAATGTCTCATTTAGTGTGAATGTCTCATTTAGTGTGAATGTCTCATTCAATGTGAATGTCTCATTTAGCTTATAAAAGTTGAAAACAGGCAAATAGCCCTCATGGAGGTTGGAGCTGCAGAGGCTACATGTTGAGTCCTTCAGGAGCGGCACTGGTTGCTCGCGATGCAATTGTCCTGCAGTCAATGTTTGACAATCTAGCTAATATTGTGACTTAGTTTCTTTGTCAATAAGTATCTTGAAGACTGAGGTACTTCAACTGGATGTAGCCATACCCGCAACTATAACACTAAATCATACATTCCTTGAATCTGTACGGAACCTACCTCTGAGCTGCGGTCACGATCATCACCTCACTTGATGACGAGAGAAATACCTGAACTGGAAAGGCAGCTTCAACATTTGGTAAAATTAAACATAGAGCAAGGGTCATCACAAAAACTAACACTCCGAACTAAGATTGTAATTTATCAAATATGTGTGCTTAGCACCTCTATGTGGATTCGAAACTTGGATTACTTATGCAGGACGAGAGAGAAGTTAAAAAGCTTTCATGCACGTTGCCTTCGCAAGATATTGAACATTAAATGGCAGGGCAAAGTAACGAAATCTAACGTCTTGCAACGAGCCAAACTCCCATCGATCATGGCAACGCTTAGAAGTATGAGATTAAGGTGGTTGAGTCATATGAAAAGAATGACAAAAACCGTATTCACAAATAATTAGTGTGGGAAAACTTAGGGACGGAAATAAACCAAAGGACAGACCTGTGCTGAGATGTATGGATGTTTGCATGGTTTCCTGGAGAGAATTCTCTATCAGAGATATTCGAAATGGTGCTGATGTTGAAATTAGAAGACAAAAGGCGCATGAGAAAGTCGATGAGGCCAAGCATCACAAATGCATCGAGCTCATTCTGTGGTCTCACCTATCTATGAAGTATTGACAGATTCAGCCAGGAGAGAAGCTGCTCAGTGAAACAGTATAAGACATTAATATATAACTGAACTACTGACAAATCATGATTACTTGCTGTCAAGACGTCAAAGGGTATATATATATATATATATATATATATATATATATATATATATATATATATATATATATATATGGAAAGTGGAAAGAGACATCGTATAATTTCCATATTGAAAAATATGGTATTAATGTCAAATTGTGTCAATTGCATTGGTGGCTTTGTCGATCAAAAATGTGTCAGCCAAAGTTCATGAGAATCCTAAAGTTCCACAAAAGGTCGCTAGAAAATTCATGAGGGGTCACTAATCGTGATTATATAATCGTGAATACTAATGGTATTGTAGTTCTGCTGTATATTTGCAGTTTTCAACACGTTTGCGTATATGTATATAAGTGAACAATATAAAGATCTATATAGTATGTGTTTTGGCGATGTAAAATATTTTGGAATGTAGAATTATCATTTGAATATAACGGGTTTATGAAAGCATTTTGGCTGAAATCAGTGGGTGTCATTTTTAAAGTAATATATTTGGTAACAAAGCACTTTATATTTATAAGATTACAGAGTGTAACTGCTCTCAGAGTGTAGTTTTTAAACAAAAATTTGCTAATAATTATTTCAGCCACATTTAAATTCTTTCTTGACTTAGTTTTTTCTCACATCAGTCCCACTCCCATCCCCACTTTTTAACTTCACTGAGGAGTTTGGAGAATTACATTGAGAACACTCTTGTTTTAAGTATTACAGTTGTTATAGAAATATTATTTCTAATATGAATGTTGCTATAATGAGAGAATTATTGTTTCTAATATGAATGTTGCTGTAATGAGATAATTATTGTTTCTAATATGAATGTTGCTGTAATGAGAGAAATATTGTTTCTAATATGAATGTTGCTGTAATGAGAGAAATTTTGTTTCTAATATGAATGTTGCTGTAATGAGAGAAATTTTGTTTCTAATATGAATGTTGCTGTAATGAGATAATTATTGTTTCTAATATGAATGTTGCTGTAATGAGAGAAATATTGTTTCTAATATGAATGTTGCTGTAATGAGAGAAATTTTGTTTCTAATATGAATGTTGCTGTAATGAGAGAAATTTTGTTTCTAATATGAATGTTGCTGTAATGAGAGAAATTTTGTTTCTAATATGAATGTTGCTGTAATGAGAGAAATTTTGTTTCTAATATGAATGTTGCTGTAATGAGAGAAATTTTGTTTCTAATATGAATGTTGCTGTAATGAGAGAAATTTTGTTTCTAATATGAATGTTGCTGTAATGAGAGAAATTTTGTTTTTACTATGAATGTTGCTGCAATGAGAGAAATTTTGTTTCTAATATGAATGTTGCTGTAATGAGAGAAATTTTGTTTCTAATATGAATGTTGCTGTAATGAGAGAAATTTGTTTCTAATATGAATGCTGTTATAAAGAGAGAACTTTTGTTTCTAATATGAGTGCTGCTATAATCAGAGAAATACTGTTTTAAGTATGAATGCTGGTATAACACAACAAATACTTTCTCCCTCTCTTTCTCTCTCATCCACCAGACAATGTCTTATGCTAATCAAACGTTTATGAGGTCAGCTGGTTTTGTTCTCTTTTATTTCTTCATCTGACTGTTGATATTTGGCAAGTGTACTCATTAGTAGCCATGTCTAACCCATTTCATTTTGATGTTTCTAGATGTATCGCAACGGTTGATGCTACACCTAATCTTTTTCTAAGATCTTCTTTTGTGAGATTATCCCTTCTTGCTACATTATATACTCTTCTAAATCATCTCACAATAGTGAATTTGCTTTTGTCTTTTTCTGATAATGTCCGTGATTGACATTGATAGCGCAGTTTTAACATAGATATTGTACTGCAGTATGCGCTTTTAAGTATCAATCTTCACATGTTATATCAATGCTGGTTCTTGTCCGTTTATTTAGGCTGGTGGCTTGCATCTTTTCTCTAATTTTACCTGCATGTTTCAGTTCATGGATAGTAAAAACGATACTTAACTTTCGAAATATTAAACCAAATCTTTCATTTGTTTATTTCCTTGTGTTCTAAAGAGGTGTTGCTGTTTGTGTTTGCCAGTTCTACCGAAGTCCCGAGGGACTGCATTTTGCATGAATATCACTTTGTCCTATTTTTCAGAAAACAAATAATAATAAATAAATATTATAATGAACGGAAACTTCCGAGATGCAAGATCAAGGAAGTTTACAACACTCGGAAAAATATTCACAAATAATCAACAACAGAAAAAACAAACAAATAAAAATAGACAGCCTGAAGCAGGATTGAACTATTATCTATACAAAATGTCTTTAACAAACAACTATGTTGTATTTAGATCAATATAGTATTATTACAACAACTTTATTGGGAGACGCGATAGTTCAGTGGTTAGTGAACTGGACTACAAAGTACAAGAGGTAGGGTTCGATCCCAACCGACAGCTTCCGGGTTCACCCAGCCTTTAATGGGTACCGGATTTTTTTTCTGGAAAAGTAAAGCGGCACTGGCGTAATACCGACCACATTACTCCAAAAATCATATGCCGAAAGTCTGTAAAATGTATGGTCACTAACACCATATTCCCTATACGTGACGGGGCACTTTACTTACAACAACCTTACGATTTGCATCAGTACATACATTTCGAAGTGATCTTGAATTAACTACAGTGTTCCATCCTGCTTCGGGCTGTCAATTTGTATTTGTTCTTTTTCTGTTGTTGATTATTTGTGAATTTCTTTCCGAGTATTGTAAACATACCTCTTTCCTTGAAATGATTCGCTTTATATTTTATACACCGGTAGTTGTGAGCCCAGGTGTTCCTCGTCCTACAGGCAGATATTCTCCGACTTCAGAGGTACTCTCATTTTTACCGACAAGAGCATTCACGTATTGGGGACATTTTTTCCTATTAATTTTGTCCGGGCAGCGGCCGTTTTTTTTTCCTACTCTTTTTTCCTACTGCCAAGGATTCTTTAACGTGCGCAGAATGCTTACGGGAAATCCTGTTTTTCGCCGCTATCTGAGAGGGTTGGCTATGCATTGGATCTCACTATCCAGAGACCAGGGGAATGTAACACCACGAAGAAAAGACAGATTCGATTTTTTAAATTAGCATTAACAGTAGTAGTAATGGTGGTAGCAACAGCTGCAGTAGTAGTAGTAGTAGTAGTAGTAGTAGTAGTAGCAGTAGTAGTAGTAGTAGTAGTTGTTGTTGTTGTTGTGGTACCAGCAGCAGTAGTAGTAATAGTGGTGGTGGTACCAGCAGAATCTGGAGTAGTAGTAGTATTATTGGTAGTACCAGCAGAATCTGCAGTAGTATTAGTATTAGTGGTAGTACCAGCAGAAGCTGCTGTAGTAGTAGTTGCAGTTGTTATTGTCTTTGTCGTTGTAGTAGTTTATTCAGACAATCAAACATTCTTCAGCAATGAAAAAAAATAATATGTCGTATGAGATGCATGTAATCAGTTAAAGGACATGATACCACATTACAAAAAGGCAGCTGAAGAAATTGTTGTCTACCACAATGAGTTAAGGAAAGAAATGTTTAATTTGATATTTTGTTGAAGGTGAAGGTTCTGGAGAGAATATTGGAACACACCAGTGATAAGGTAAAGTCTACATTACTAATTACAGCTGTGAGTTAATGTTAACATTATTGGTGGCTATATAAAAGTGGATTACAAAAAATATGGGACGCAGGGACCAACAACAAAGGTCAGGGCCTCCCGTGATCGTGATAATGTTTTCACAGTTAAATTTTGAAATGAGCAAGTATATTTAAAAATAACTCCAGACAGGGTAGGAGGAAGGCGCAACGTCAACAGTGTAAAATATGCGTAGATGGAAAGACAATAACAGAGGCCGGAAATCATGAGAATATAAAAAGGAAATCATACTCCCATGGCCGAATGGATGAGCAAATAGAGACAGACGAGCAGAGATAGGCGGCAAAAGGACACTAAGCTAAGAGAGACATTTAGAAGCGGGACGCTTAGAGAGAGAGAGACGACAAAAGGACACTAAGCTAAGAGAGACATTTAGAAGCGGGACGCTTAGAGAGAGAGACGACAAAAGGACACTAAGCTAAGAGAGACATTTAGAAGCGGGACGCTTAGAGAGAGAGAGACGACAAAAGGACACTAAGCTAAGAGAGACATTTAGAAGCGGGACGCTTAGAGAGAGAGACGACAAAAGGACACTAAGCTAAGAGAGACATTTAGAAGCGGGACGCTTAGAGAGAGAGAGACGACAAAAGGACACTAAGCTAAGAGAGACATTTAGAAGCGGGACGCTTAGAGAGAGAGACGACAAAAGGACACTAAGCTAAGAGAGACATTTAGAAGCGGGACGCTTAGAGAGAGAGAGACGACAAAAGGACACTAAGCTAAGAGAGACATTTAGAAGCGGGACGCTTAGAGAGAGAGACGGCAAAAGGACACTAAGCTAAGAGAGACATTTAGAAGCGGGACGCTTAGAGAGAGAGAGACGACAAAAGGACACTAAGCTAAGAGAGACATTTAGAAGCTGGACGCTTAGAGAGAGAGAGACGACAAAAGGACACTAAGCTAAGAGAGACATTTAGAAGCGGGACGCTTAGAGAGAGAGAGAGACGACAAAAGGACACTAAGCTAAGAGAGACATTTAGAAGCGGGACGCTTAGAGAGAGAGACGACAAAAGGACACTAAGCTAAGAGAGACATTTAGAAGCGGGACGCTTAGAGAGAGAGAGACGACAAAAGGACACTAAGCTAAGAGAGACATTTAGAAGCGGGACGCTTAGAGAGAGAGAGACGACAAAAGGACACTAAGCTAAGAGAGACATTTAGAAGCGGGACGCTTAGAGAGAGAGAGACGACAAAAGGACACTAAGCTAAGAGAGACATTTAGAAGCGGGACGCTTAGAGAGAGAGACGACAAAAGGACACTAAGCTAAGAGAGACATTTAGAAGCGGGACGCTTAGAGAGAGAGAGACGACAAAAGGACACTAAGCTAAGAGAGACATTTAGAAGCGGGACGCTTAGAGAGAGAGAGACGACAAAAGGACACTAAGCTAAGAGAGACATTTAGAAGCGGGATGCTTAGAGAGAGAGAGACGACAAAAGGACACTAAGCTAAGAGAGACATTTAGAAGCGGGACGCTTAGAGAGAGAGACGACAAAAGGACACTAAGCTAAGAGAGACATTTAGAAGCGGGACGCTTAGAGAGAGAGACGACAAAAGGACACTAAGCTAAGAGAGACATTTAGAAGAGGGACGCTTAGAGAGAGAGAGACGACAAAAGGACACTAAGCTAAGAGAGACATTTAGAAGCGGGATGCTTAGAGAGATAGACGGCAAAAGGACACTAAGCTAAGAGAGACATTTAGAAGCGGGACGCTTAGAGAGAGAGAGAGACGACAAAAGGACACTAAGCTAAGAGAGACATTTAGAAGCGGGACGCTTAGAGAGAGAGAGACGACAAAAGGACACTAAGCTAAGAGAGACATTTAGAAGCGGGATGCTTAGAGAGATAGACGGCAAAAGGACACTAAGCTAAGAGAGACATTTAGAAGCGGGACGCTTAGAGAGAGAGAGACGACAAAAGGACACTAAGCTAAGAGAGACATTTAGAAGCGGGACGCTTAGAGAGAGAGAGACGACAAAAGGACACTAAGCTAAGAGAGACATTTAGAAGCGGGATGCTTAGAGAGATAGACGGCAAAAGGACACTAAGCTAAGAGAGACATTTAGAGGCGAGACGCTTAGAGAGATAGACGGCAAAAGGACACTAAGCTAAGAGAGACATTTAGAAGCGGGACGCTTAGAGAGAGAGACGGCAAAAGGACACTAAGCTAAGAGAGACATTTATAGCTCGTTTCAAAACATTTGCCCAACTTCAAAACGCTATTACTCTCTAACCGTTTGTTAAAAACTTTTGAAATTTTCCAAATGTTATTAGAATGCAAAAGACCCTTTAAATGTATATTTAACAAATATCTTGCAGCTGCAGTTTTCTTAAAGCGGCGATATTTCTTTGATGTTTGTCAAAATTGTAAATTGTGAAGCCCTAAAGAATAGAAATTACCGTAGTTGCTGGTCTACGATTAATTTTCACTAGGTAAAGGCGTGGCCGTAATGGGGAAATAACTGGATAAAACAAAACACCAGGATAATTATTGTCTGCTCAGTTCGAGGACGGACGATAATATCAAGGTATACCTGTATGTCCAATTTTCATAGTTGTGTGGTCCTGAAAAGGACCGTTTGTTGAACTAATTTAAGGTAATATAGGGGCCAACATTGTGGGGGCTATATACTTTCATTCTGAATCAGACGAGTCTAAAAGATTAATAACTGTTTGGGGTTGAACATTCCACAAACCATCATTTTTCCAATATTCCTCTTCCTGTTTTAAGACGTGGTCTTCACATTTAGCCCAATAATCTTTGTCTATATTTAATAAAGCGAGATTAGCAAGAGTCTTTACATCGCATATTTTGAATGTTGCATTTCATCTGCCACTTGTCCTTTTAATTTTGCCCAGATTAGTTCTATTGGATTTAAATGAGCATGGTAAGGTGGCAGCCTCAAACTTATATGACCGTGCTCTTGGATAATCTTATCTATTTGAAAAATCTTTGTCCTCTGTTTTTGCTTTACTAGAGATAGTAATTCAGGTTTTAAGTACATGTTATTAAATTGTATGTGCTCCTTTGTGAGCCATATCTTAATAGCATCTTTTGTACTGGATGACGTCGGGACTTTATCTTCAAGTGCAATAATGTTGTGGTACGCTGCATTGTCCATTATTAGACAAGATGGTCGATCTAGTGATGGGAGAACATAATTTTCAATCCAATGTCTAAATATGCGACCATTCATCTCAGAGTGATAATCCCGATTGTCTATGGATTTTGAAAGAAAAATGAGCTCTGCATTCTGTATTAGTCCATGTTGTCGACTACCTGCATGAGCAATTATCAAGCGCTGTCCTTTGCTGCTAGGTATTAATCTCTTAATCTTTCCATCTGATGACTGCCATTCCCTTTGGTTAGTGTGGTGAGCATTGATCCATGTTTCATCCAAGTACACAATATCATAACCTTGCTTGCGCACCTCTTTTACTTCACGTAAGTACTTGCTTCTCATGACTACTATATGTGGCTTCTCACAGATGATGTTTCGTCCATTGGAATACTTTCTGAATGTAAAGCCTGCAGCTCTCACATTCCTCCATAATGTAGACTTTGATATTTCAATACTGTTGTTCTTTTTCAGCGATACTTTTAATTTTCTTATTGTAACAGTTTCATTCATACCCAACATTTTGCGAATTTCACTTCTAATAAGTTCACTGTCGAAATTACCCAACATTTTTGCTCTTCCTTGTGATTTTGTATATTTTGAACATTGACGGTCACGTGCTTGAATCCAGCGATTAAATGACCATTTAGATAAATCCAAAATGTGTCTTGTCCTATTCTCAGGGTTTTCTAAAGAATGAAATAATCTTCCTCGTTTAGCCTCTTTGCAAAAATAGTCATACGTTTTTATTGCGATGTTTTGTAAACTGCAGAATTTCATTTTAAGACTCATGATAAATGTTAGCGTTCCACGTCTACACCTATGAATGAACGGAAATGGAACACACAATGCCTCGTGTTTTCTACAAGTGTCTAATTGTGTCAGATAACTCACGTTTAAAGCGTGATAAATCGTAAATTTGACCGTGTATAGATTTGTAATCGCTATTTTTAACTTAAATACTGTAAACACTAAGTTTTGACTACATCAATGGGTCGTTATAAATTTATATAAATCAAATAAGCAATAATAATAACCAAATGTTTGTTTTTAATGAAATTAATTCCCTGTTGGGTTCTAATCATTATAACTTTACATACAAATTTTGAAAAAAATACAAAAAGCGGTTTAAAAGATATTGATTTTAAAAGTTGGGCACGACTTATGAAACAAGCTATAGAAGCGGGACGCTTAGAGAGATAGACGCACACACAGGATTCTCGATACGAGTCTCGCATACAGGGACGTCCATACAATAGACGCAAAATGGAGGCGTAAAACCGATAGTCCAACATAGAGGCTCTGAAGAAGCGGAACGCTTAGAGACTAGCACTCTCACAAGACACTCAGAGACAGGTCAGCTGAGAAAGTTACTCACTCACAAACATGTTTAGAGATAGGAGGATAACCATTTAGATAAATGAAGATAGTCGAGCAAGATTCTTACGAAAACAAGTAATTAACATGACAGTAGCCTAGAATGAAGATATGCTCTGAATATTCATGAAATATGTATCTAATGTGGAACCATCCAAGTGTAACTATTTTGAAAATAAACATGTTTTGGTGTGATAGCATACTTCTAGCCAGAGAGAAAGAGACGACTTAATAAATATTAACGGTATGAATAAGGAGAATAGCCACAACGCGAAGTCATAATATAAATCAAGTCAAGATAGAAGCAAGTCTATTCAAAGAATATTCAAACCACACAAGAAACAACTAAACAAAAGGACGGTATATAAGGTCTATTTAAAAGAAGCAACCGAATATATTTATGAAAAAGGAGAAGATGAAAGCCTCATCAATTACAGCTACAGCTTGATTGTTGTCTGATTCATTTGTGCTTGTAAAAGCTGCCTTCTTGTCTTGTCAACTTGGGAGTCTGGAAGCTCACATCGACTTCTCTTTATCTAAAGAATAGAGAAACAATCAGTGCTTTATTTGTGGTCCACTAAATAACGTTACTGTTGGGGATCAAACTTTAAAATATTCACTTCATCAAATATAGAACTATAGTCATCTCTACAGACGGATCTGTAATACGACACCAAATTAGTGCATGGACATTTAAAGTACGCTCGGCACGCAGTGTCAAAGAAGACAGTGGTGCATAGGTTATGACCACGAGTAGCATGACGTTGGAGGTGATGGCAGTTACCAGGGTATTCATCTGGTTGGCGTCACAAGACTACACCCATGCCTCTATACTGGGTGATTCGATGAGCCTGATAAAAAAAGTGGAGGTGGGCTCTGTACGCATGCGCATGCAATTGGTAGAGTCGTTGCAGAAGTCAGAAGTACGTAGTCACCTTTATCTACGTCCCTGGACATGCGAGAGTACAGGAAAATGAGAGAGCGGACATGTTGGCTAGCTGCGCTGTCGTTGAAGATGGTCAACCAGTGGATCGCACTGACATTATCAATGCCCTCCGAGATGTGGGAAGAACACAGGACATCGACAACTATGAGTCCACGTCACTCCTTCAGATGAAAGAGATGGGAGTTAGGATGGACATAGCCATGAACGAGAACCTTAGTGGACGT
This sequence comes from Megaustenia siamemsis, assembly GCA_032433765.1. Classification (NCBI taxonomy): domain Eukaryota; kingdom Metazoa; phylum Mollusca; class Gastropoda; order Stylommatophora; family Ariophantidae; genus Megaustenia; species Megaustenia siamemsis. The sequence goes on along the minus strand of JAVIAB010000092.1, from coordinate 167,934,129 downwards.
GTAAGAAGACTTATCAACCAACACAGAACTGGAGTCGTCAATCACTGGACACTACGGGAATTGCTGAGGGCAGGATTGAGTTATTGGGTTATTTGCAGATCATCATCATTGCACTCCGAACATGTCCATAGGTGCTCAGATCCCCTTCTCACCAAGTCCCGCAGTGTCCAGCGACTGACGACTCCAGTTCTATGTTGGTTGATAAGTCCTCTTACACGGCTATTAAGTTTTTCTTTTCTGGCTGTGCCCATCTTAACTCCCATTTCCATCATCCGAAGAAGTGACGTGGATCTGTGTTTATCGAAGTCCTGTGCTCTTCCCACATCTCTGAGGGCATTGATGATGTCCGCCCGATCCATTGGTTGCCCGTCCACAACGACAGCGCAGCTAGCCAACCTGTCCGCACTTTCATTTTCCCGTACTCCCGCATGTCCAGGGATATAGACAAAGATGACCTTACGTATTTTGGAATTCTGCAATGACTCTACCCATTGCATGCGTACAGAGCCTGCCTCCACTTTTTTTTATCTTGCTCATCGAATCACTCAGTATACATGCGTGGGTGTAGTCTTGTGACTCTAACCATTTGAATGCCTTGGTCACTGCCATCACCTCCATTGTCATGCTGCTCATGGTCATGACGTATGCACCACTGTCTTATTTGACTATTCAGCCTGCCGAGCGTGCTGGAAATGCCAATGCACTTCTTTGGTGTCGTCTTACAGATCCGTCTGTATAGATGACTGCATCTTTCTCATCGCTGTTATCGCAGATGAGACCGTTGAACTCAGCATTAACCACGACCTGGTTCTGTTCCCTTCTTTTCCTGTTGAGTGTGACAATACACGAGAAAGTTCCCTTGAATGACGTAGGCACCGGTATCCACTCTTCACCAAAGTGATATTGATAAGCCCACAGACCTGTTTGGTGACATCTTCTGTTCGGCCCACCCATGATTTGCCTCTTTTTAGCCTGGCACCTTTCCCTGTGTTGAGCACGTGTTGCAATGGATGCTCTTTATCTGTACTAATCTTCAGGTATGCTCGTGCTCTCCAAATCTTGATTCTGTTATGCATGGTTGGAAAGTCAAGAAGATATCTCATTGCTACACAGGGAGTGTCCCTTGTACATCCCAAGATAATGCGCATGGCTTCATTTTGTATTTTCTCCAGCCTATCAGTTTGAGTCGTACTGACAGTAAGAATTGCCAAGGCATACTTGATTGGTGCGAGGACTAATCCCTGGAACAGAAGAATAAGCAGCCTCTGCTCGATGTTGGCAGCTGCCATGACCTTCAAGGCGGCTAATCCTTTGCGGGATTTTGTTATCACATGGTTGACGTGGTCCCGAAAACACAGGCTGCGATCAAACTTAACTCCGAGGTATGTCATCAACTTGTCCCTGGTCACCTCATCAGCCCCCATTCGTACTAACGGTGTGGTAGTATTAACGATATGATTGTTAAGGGAGAACCATGAAACTAATGGTTTATTAGGATTAACCAAGGCACATGAAACCCCATATCAGGAAGAAATGAGATCGAGTCCGTCTGTCTCTTCCCTGTCGATATACCAGAATATCATCAGCAAACGTCAAAGTTCTTCCCCTCCCATCCAGTTGTTGTTCCGTGTTCGTTATTGTGTTCACGTTAAATAGAACTGGTGACAATGGTGAGCCTTGCGGCAGCCCTGGACAAATGGATGTTGGCTCGGAAGACCAACTTCCACATCTGAGTATCACGTTCCTCTGAAACAGTGCCGCAACGATCCATCTAATGAGGAAAGGGTGCACCGCCAGTTTGAGGAGCATATGCATGAGGTATTCAAATGGTACTCTGTTGTATGCATCCTGCAGATCTATAGCAGCAGCACATGTCTCCTCTCGTCTGTGGAAGCCTTCGAAGACGTCATAGGCAAAGACAGCCGCATTGAGCCATGTCTCTTTGTTATACCTATAACCTTCGAGTGTGGGTGTGAATGCGCGTTTCTGTTCAAGGTGACAGGTGAGGACACGGGCAACTATTTTCTCCAGCAACTTGCCCGCAGTGTTCTGCATTGTGATGATTCTGTAGGCACTGATCTGAGAATGGTCCTTGTTTGGCTTCGGTAGCGGTAGTAAGTAGCTGTGTAGCCACTCATCCTTAATCTGGCCACTCCGAATGCTGGCATTAAACTCTTTGGCCAGTTTTGTCAAGTCGTTATCAGCTAAATCGCCTATGTCATCTAATCGAACACTATCTGGACCAGGAGCAGTGTTGTGTGACCTTTTAAGTGTTGTTCGAATCGTATCGGTTGTGATTGTGAGATCTTCTTCCAGCACTACATCCTTACGTAATAATCTATTTTAGTAACTTATACGGTCAAAATCAAGACATACTAAACAGCCTGCATATAGCCATCAAGACATAGTAGACAACCGGCATACAGCCCTCATGACACACCAGACACCCTACATACAGACATAAAGACACACTAGACACCCCGTATACAGTTATCACGACAATCTTGACACCATGGACAACGACATTACATCTGTGACTGCTACTACGACATTACACCTGTGACTGCTACTACGACATTACACCTGTGACTGCTACAACGCCATGACATACGTGTCTGATACAACAATATGACACCTGTGACTGCTATAACGACATGACACCTGTGACTGCTACAACAACATGACACCTGTGACTGCTACAACGACATGACATCTATGACTGCTACAACGACATGACACCTGTGTCTCATACAACGGGGGATTGCGATAAAATCAGTTGTAAAGGCCTAAGCAAACAACACAACAAATTAGATAAAGATATGTTTTTCGGGGTTCTCGCCACGCAAAAGGCCAAGTGTGGGAAAAATGTAGGGTTTCAAAGTCTTAAATAATTCCATATTTTCCTACAGTCAAACAAAAAATGCTCTTTACTATTTTTATATTAAAAGAAAGGTAGCTGATGATAACGTCTCGACTACGCCTTTAGATATTTAACCCTTTACACTACCAGCTTAGACTGACCAGCAATCTCTAACAGTTTCACCCCTTATGATTCATTTATAACATGGAGCTAAGCAGACACCCAACTACATAGCTATCAATAAATGTTATCCTTGTACTAAATATTTACTCAGTGTACTAAATATTTGTGTAATGTTATATAATATCCACTGTATGCTATATATCTACTGAGATAATAAAAGAATAAAATATATCTTTTGTTTTCTGTTTTATTTTTAATGCTATTGTTTTTCATTGACGTTGTATAATCTACTATACTGTCACTATCGATCCAAAGTCAGCACACACCAGACATAAACAGGTCACTTCCGGGGTCACCGATACGCGAGGTCAACACCCCGACGCGAGAGGTCATGGTTAACTCCCTCTGCGCCGCGAGAGGTCATGGTTAACTCCCTCTGCGCCGCGCGCGCTTTTGGCGCTAAAGCGCCACGCTATATATCTTTGTTAATTTACGGGCCAAATACTACACAGTTGGAACGTTGTATACTACTAGCGATCCCCGTATCCTCATCCTTACAGCCTCATTCGTTGGTCCGTCTGCTCAATGTAGCGGGCAAGCAGGGCCTTCCCTTTGCTTTCATCAGATTTGTGCCATATCCGGCCTGTGCTATGAAAGTCTGGTATGCCTCTGTGTCGTGTTGTGCCATTCATGCTCTGATGAAGGCGCCAGAGTGTGGCTCTTCAGACACACACTTTTCTACAGAAGTCATTCCATTTGGCATCCTTAGCATGCTTAGCACATAGTTTAAAGTCTTCATTTTTTGGTCAACCTCTTCTTTCAAACGCTTCAAGAGCTCATGTTGTGTTCTTCCATTCTTTCTGGCTTTGTGGCATGTCTTGGCCCTTTGTCTCTTGTACCGCCACGCTTCCTCGACATCTACGTTCCACCAAGGTGGCTGCGTCCATCTCTCCTGCCTCCTACGAGGGGCGCCCTATTTCCTATGTCTGATTTTGCTAATGACGTCCTGGTCTGTTTTCTCGTAGTGGAATGTGTGGAGCTTTCTTTTCTTTCTTTTCTGGGTGGGATCTAAGCATCTAAGGACACGTTCGGAGTGCAATGATGATGACCCCCAAATACATCAATATAGAACTTTAAAATAGACAAAGAACTAATCATTTAAATGTAAACTCCGCTGCAGTTTTCTACTGACAATTTATAAAACATAGGCAAATAGAACTAGGCACAAATAATAATAAATAAATATTATTATATATAGGGAACTTCCGAGGCGATAATAGGGAATAATAGAACAAAGAAGTATGTGTTAGCACTCGGAAAAATTGACAGACAAACAACAATAGAAAAAAACGAAGAACAATATATGGTCCGAAGCGGGATCGAACCCGTACTCAATGGCACCGCGCCTTGCCACGAGAAGCCGAACGCTTGGCACACTGATATTTTTGTAGCTTTTCAAAGAATTGAGCATTTTCATTCAGAACGCCTTCGTGTAAGACACTGCTACAATAGCTAATTTTTAGTTATCTGCGTGGCAGTGTGCCAAGCGTTCGGCTTCTCGTGGCAAGGCGCGGTGCCATTGAGTACGGGTTCGATCCCGCTTCGGACCATATATTGTTCTTCGTTTTTTTCTATTGTTGTTTGTCTGTCATTTTTCCGAGTGCTAACACATACTTCTTTGTTCTATTATTCCCTCGCAAATATAAATACCTGGATAAAACTCTCAACCGATGTTTTGATTCCTGTTTCCGGTGGTAGCAAAACCCTGGCCATATATTTATTAAGATGGCTTCCTATGTTGAGCACGCCACCAGATTCATTCACTTCAGTCACCATTTTCAGAGTAGTACCTGAAATGACAGATTGGCAGGTGTCCTTTTTACAATTTAATAATTGAGATAAGTGGGGATATATCTGAAGATGTTATTATATCTACTTTGACTCTTTTAACATATCCTCTTATATACTATTGTCATCTCTAGATCGCTTCTTGCTGTTGGTATTAACAGCAGAATGACCTTGGAGAAGCCCTCTACATAATTGTTAGAGTTGAACTTTAATTTCATATATATTATTACAGTGCTTTTTTATGGGGAAAAAGTGCCGTTACTCACCGTAAAGATTTTACAGTAAATTCCTCACTTCAACATATCCTCTGATATACCCTCGTCGTCTTTAGATCGCTTCTTGCTTTTGGTGTCAACTGAAGAATGATGATCTAGATGAAGTTACTATAAGGTTCATCCGAGAGAAACCACTTTCACATTCTCTGGAAGTGACTGCAATTGTGCGCAAGGTGTGCTTTAAAAGAAGTAGTGTGTCTGCGAGTTTTTTTTTCCTTGAAGATATTCACGAAAACCGTGACCTGCTTCTCTTTCATTTAAGCAGAATTCTCGTGCTAACTTTGTAAACTCAGCTTCACCAAATGTCAGGTGTTTATCAGGATTTTCTGGCTAGTACTTGAATCTAAAATCTTGGCACATTCAGGCGAATCAGCATCAACTCCTTCAAGCAGATCCTTTCCAACAGTTACTTCCAAACTTTGAGCTTCAAGTTCTTCTGACTTTGAAGAGACATACTGTAGTATGCGCCAGGATTTTAAATTCTTTCCTTACAAAATTGGACTTTATTCTTTATATTTCAGTCTGCTTTGTATAAGTCAACATTTGTTTTTTGCAAATCTAGACTTATTTCGCTATGTTCTTGGAGAGCATCCCACATAAAGTCCAAATCAAGAATAAATTCGCATAGCGTAATTTTTTTTTAAAGGCCTTCATAAAAACATCGAATTGTCTTGCTTCATCTGCTGTCTTCTTTTGCCTTCTGAAAGTGATGGACGAGGGCTTCAAAGTCATGCCACACTATATACACAGCGCGAAACCTAGATGCAAAGCAGTGCCATTCATGGAATCAGTTTCCTTGCAGTCGTGGTGTCCCCATCCCCGCTCCACCGCCCGTCCCAGCAATTGTCAAAACATATGTATATTGATTGTTCCTGTAACATATGTATATTGATTGTAATGTATAACCTGTTGATTATAGATACATCTGCTTTTCCCACTAACTCAGGATCGACCAGATCCCTTTTCCACCTTTAGATTCCTCAATCTCTCAATATATACACCATTGTCCCACCAATTCTTCTCCTCTTCTCTTAAGGAATTAAGAACAAACTTGGCAATGTTTTCATTGTCGAAAGTAAGGTCACACTCAGCACCAGAGCTATCAGGAGCTTCTCGGCTATTTCATTGCCATGTACACCAGCGTGCCCTTGACAGTACACCCATGTTAATGCGCTCACTCTGGAGTCATCCAAGAGCTGCATACACTCCTGCCGCAGACACTGTCTGTCAATCATCTGTAGTATACTTTGTAAATCAGTTACCAAGACTACATGATCCGCGTTCTGTGTAACCAATAATGTTATCGCCGTCGTTGCTACTTTTATCTTCATTCTCATGCTGGACACCGTAATACTACAGTTGCCAGATTCCCGAGCCACTTTTCTGTCATGTTTGTATGCCACAACACCCTGCCCTGTCGCCGGGATACAGAACCACCCATGTACATGATCAGATCCTGAAGTAAGGACACTTTTTCGATGAAATCCCTTTTACAACTTAGGTAACTCCATAGGCCCAATTGCGACACTCCCTGGAAAGCTGAATGATTACCTTGGTTAGCCTATTTTTCTCTGCTGTTACTTATTATCAATCCTTGTCAGCCCTAATATCATTCATATCACATACCCTCCCTCTGGACTCATCCGCCTCGGCCATCTAGGATTTTCCACGCTTGAGGCGCCTGCTCTTTGTCGCACCCAGTTCTGAATGCAAGGGTTGATTTATGTTTCTTACCACGTTAAAATAAGCCCGAGCCTGATCAGATCTATGTTGCACTCTAATGCACTGTCAATCAAGTAAGTTGAAGTTATAGAGTCCCTGCATATTCCTGTAGCTCCCTAGCATTCTTAGAAGAAACATGGTAAGTCACATAAAGTTTGTCTATGAAACTCTTAAAGCAATTCACACCAGCCACATCGTTCACAGTGTCACTAACAGACAAGGCGATAGCTAGCACAATGTCAGAAAGTAAGACAATGAAACTTCTCTTGCATTGGCCTCCTTACACCATTACATTGGTTATTGGTTATGATATCCTTACACCATTACATGCACCAAATAACGCACCATCGCAAGTTACAGACAATAAATACTCCCTTAAGTAATCTTTAGAAAATGCTAAACACTCAAGGTGACAAATTAATGAGTTTAAAATTCCTGGAACAGTTACATCTGATAATTCTATTAAATCTAGGAACAGACTCAATGGAGCCGAAAGTTCAAGAAGTTCGGAAGACAACGTATTTAGGAAAACAGTCTCTAATATTTCGTTTTTAGCTTCAGATTTGATTTGTGGGCGTGCTTTGTGCGATTACTTTCCTTGTGGTCGTAAATCTTCTTTCTTAAAGACATTAGCTGTTGTGTTCGGGATTCTTAAAAAAAAACCTTAATAAACTCAAAACTTACCAAAAAAAAAACTCAAAGACTTACAATTTTCTCACTCAACAGAAATTGTCATTCCTATCTATGACTGCCAGACTAACGACATCACGACACACTTTACAGCCCAACATTGTATTCTTGTCATAAGTCAACTAGTTTCTCTTGCAAACATCATTTTTTTCTGGAAACATTCGGGCCCGTCTTTACCAGAATCTGATTTATTTTGACCACATGGATCAACATATAACACGTCCCCTACCTGTTGATAGATGTCAACAATCAGCAATCTCTCTCTCTCTCTCTCTCTCTCTCTCTCTCTCTCTCTCTATCTATCTATCTATCTATCTATCTATCTATCTATCTATCTATCTATCTATCTATCTATCTATCTATCTATCTATCTATCTATTTATCTATCTATCTATCTATCTATCTATCTATCTATCTATCTATCTATCTATCTATCTATCTATATATATATATATATATATATATATATATATATATATATCTGTCTTTGCAGCTTGCCTGTGTGTTTACGAAAATAAGACCTGTTTATAATTTGATGCTGTCTTCACTTCTCACTATTCGACTGACTTCCCATATTGTTTGCTGACCCTGTACGTATAGATAGACAATTACTCGTACTGCAAATCTCAAGAGCTTGTTTTTATTGAACTCCTGTAATGTCGTCATCTGTACTGAAACTGATCGATTCACAGATGACATGTGCGCTCAGTCAGAGTTGACCAAGATTCTACTCTACCTTCACGGTGTGAGTGTAGAAACATTAACCAGACTTACCAAGCGTAGAAGAGATAGAGAGGAAAGGCACCATGTTCCCAAAAATGCAATACTGAAGTCGTAAGTGTTGGACCGAGATGTCGCAGTTTGTTTTAAACCACGACCCAACGCATATCTTCTTCTTCATTTCAACTCCCCGTAGAGCATAGATCTTCAACATTTTCCAAGCCGTTTTGTTTGTTGTCATTCTTTTAAGGTCATTACATGTCTCTCCCCTCCCCCCCTCTTTTCCCAATCATCTTCATATCTGCTTCCATCTATCTTCTCCGAGAATATTTTGATCTTCCTTTTTGTCGTTTCCTTGGGGAAAAGAGCCTATAGTGTAACACTCTCAGTTGGCCTTTGCAGTGTGTGTCCTATCCAGCGCTATCGTTTCCGTTGTATCTCATTATCCACTGGTACTTGACTTGTACTTTTCCATGACTCTATGTTAGTGATTGTGTCCTACTATTTCCACCCTTTATTATGCCCAATCATAATGTCGCATTTACAAACATTTAACGTTATTTACGACCGAACAATAAAGAGCAGAGTACTCGTCTGAGAAACGCAGAAATAAAGAAAAGAATTTCACAACTTTTCTTCTGCTTTGTTCTGAGACGTAATATTCTGCTGCCAGTTTCGCCAACTTGTACAGTAAACAATATGATGTCAGGCTTTCGTTCTTCAAGTCGTTCTAAGTAATCAAATGTTGAACTGTGAACAAATCTCAAGGTCTAACACGTCCATTGAATTTTTGTTTATGCTGAATTTCATGTTGAATCAGGCAACACGTTTGTCCTTATCAAGACGACCTGACTCTTATTACGAAACGTTAAAAAAAAGGTTGTGTCCTCTGGTCTTCCACAAGTACTGCCTTGCAAGAAAGATGAAAGATAAGGGAAACAAATGGGAAAACAATATCAAAGATAGGACTCCAACAGTCAGACATTTTGAGAGAGAGAGAGAGAGAGAGAGAGAGAGAGAGAGAGCAGGACGTTTACTGCAGTCATCAATGTATCTCCATTCGAATCTCTGGGGGTTATAAATATAGGAAGGAAGAATATACACTATATTTTTATATAATAATTTATCACGTTGGCGCCCAAAAAACTCATCCAGGAATTAAGATACCAGACACACACACACACACACATCAACTATCGATATTAACAATGTTATCTCACCTGTTGGATCATGGAGGCTGCCAATGATGGACCCTGTGGCGTCAACCTCTACAATGATACCATAGCTGGTGAAGAGAGCTCTGAGATCAGTCAAGGACATATGCTGCAGATTATAAAAGTGCTCTTGAGAATAGTATAAACGGAGTTGCAAAGTTCATTAGCAGCTCACCTACCTAAAGAGATTGTCATATGATATTGTATAATAACGTCAAGAATGTAAGAGACAGTCAAATATGCAGGCAGGCAGATAGACAGATAGACAAAGATAGATGGGAAGAGGAACAGACGAATAGACAGACAGACAGACAGGCAGGCAGGCGGATTAGATTTAATTGAAGTGGTCTATTAAAATATTTTATACAGACAGACAGACAGACAGACAGACAGACAGACAGACAGACAGACAGACAGGCAGGCAGGCAGGCAGGCAGGCAGGCAGGCAGGCAGGCAGGTTAGATTTAATTGAAGTGGTCTATTTAAATATTTTATGCCAAGCATGTAGACTGGTGATAGGGACAAATAAACAACACATTTCATTGATGTAATTTCTCAATCTTTCTTCTACCTTCTATTATGGAAGCGTTCCTCAATATAAAAATAAGCTTTTTGAGAATGTAACTCAACTTTTAAGAAGGAAAAAGTATATGCCGCTGGCTGAAAGTTTTCACATTTTCCTAAATGGTCAGTTTGTTACAATGTCTGTTTCGACGTGTTCAAACGTTACAGATGGTGACGCTCATTTCAAGCACGTAAAGCTAACAGCGAGTCATAGCCTTTGGTCGGTTCGAAATGATAATCAGGATTAACAACAGAAAGTGTAGGTGGAGCATTGTACATTACGAACAAAGAAGTCGTGAGAATATCAAACATTAACAACATCAGCTAAGAAGTGAAAAGAAGACGTTGGCAATGGCTAGACCACGTTAATACGAAAAGAAGGAACCATGAATCCGCACATTAAGATGGAGACCACGTGACAAACAAAGAAGAGGCAGAACATTGGGGACATGACGACGAACCATACACGACGAAATGAAAGAGGCTGGCAGGTCCTGGTGAGAGTTACAATCTTCTATATAGTGCATCGTATCAGTTCTGTTGTTGACTGTTTGCCATGCCATGACAACCAAGCTATCCAGTATTTTCTCTCTTTTTGTCGTCCGCTATCTCTCTTTCCTTTCTTTTGCCAGTTGTAACCAAGTATTTCAACTTTACTCTTCTCATGATGTGCCCAAAGATGTAGATTGTTTCTTTCTGGTGTTTTTAGGAGTTCCCTTTTTGTGTTGGCCTCTTAAAAATTTCTTCATTGGTCTTTTTATGTAGCTATAGAGGTTGAATTTTTTATGTAAATGTGTGTTTTTTTTTCCTGAAAAATAGTGGACACACAATTTCTTGTGCCTAATTCCATTGTGGACATAAATGCAATAAGTAAAGTGTATTTTGAAGAAATCTGGAATAGTTTATATAAATTGAATTTTGCTCTATGTATAAACTGTTCACATCATATCTATTTAATTTCTTTTTTAAAGATTTTCTTGATCTTGATTTCAGATCTTCTATTTGAAAGATATGAGTCGTTTGCATATTTAATAATTCTGGTATGGCTATGTTTATATCTGCGATCATTAATAAATTGATATATGTTCCTGTTGTCTCTATTCCCTGGTGTTCCTTATACGTAATACATGCACATTGTGCACAAAGTAAAAAATGATTCAGTCGTGTTTTATTTCATTCTCATTGTTGATGATAATATTACGTGACACACATTTTAACAAATTCGTCGCCAAATAATCAGAAACAGTTCAGACAAAGCTTATGTATATAGTACACAATTATAGAACATAATAGCCTTTCACTGATTGATCTTTCTCATTCTCACTATTTCAGAATCACCGCATATATTCTGTTCTTATGTTGTTCGATCATATTTGTCTCTGTGGATCTTCATATAACCATCACCGACTGAAGATCGGTTAACTCTTTCCGTACGTTTCACCGCACAGTGTACCGCTCTCAACTTGATTAATGTGAACTATCATCCAACCATATTCTTTTTACAAGTCTTGTATCATCTTGGTAGTGATGAAATCTAATACCTTGTTCAATTATCTAAAAATTCATATATTATATGTTATATATTAGTTAAACATAAATATGCAGTTTGATTCTTAAAATGATGACAAGTTGTGTCTCTGAAATCTCCTTCGTTGCAATGATGAAAAGCTTCCCTACGGATGAAGAGTTAATGGCCTCCCTAGCTTAGACACTGTTTTCTACAAAAGTTGAAAAAAAAAATAACCATGGAAGAAATAAATAACTAGACTTGTAATACGAAATTGATCACCACAAGGGAAATAACTCAGAGAGGGACACATGTAATAATACAACACACGATGATCCTACTACAACAAATCATTAATTGTGAATTAAGCGTGACACGAGAATTGAAATATAAATAAAAGTTGTTTGTTGTGTGCACAAGCTGAGACCATTAGGGTTCATAGCGCACGTCAACTGTTGGATGAAACAGACTAAACGTCTCTGTGATTGATGTCACTTTACTTTACTTTACTTTACTTTACTTTACTTGTTATGTCGATAAGGTTAAAAGTTAAAAGGCAATAATTGTTATTCAATGATACTAATGCCCTCTGTTCCATTTATACGTAGGGAGGTCAAAAAGTAATGCACACCAATTTTTTTCTCGGAAACTATTCAGGCAAAATGTGTGAAATTTTCACAGATTGTAGCTGAACATCCCCTTTACACTACCTATTTTTCAACATAATCTCCGTCCAAGCGTATTGCCTTACGCCAACGCGAAACTAGGTCATGAATGCCTCGTTTGTACCAAGTTTTGTCCTGCTCGCGTAGCCATTTTTTAACTGCACGGATCACACCCTCATCATTGTCAAAGTGTGTCCCACGCAGGAATTTTTTGAGTGGTCCAAACAGATGGAAATCTGAGGGAGCCAGATCAGGGCTGTAAGGAGGATGGGGCAGTACAGTCCAACCAAATTTGTTGATTGCTTCCCGTGTTACCAGACTTGTGTGAGGGCGTGCATTGTCATGTTGAAGCAACAAATCTGCAGATGGCTTATTAGGCCGAACTCTGTGGAACCGATTTTTGAGTTTTGTCAGTGTATTGATGTAAGCTGTCGAGTTGATTGTCTCACCTCTTGTCATTACATCAACAAGAATCACACCATCAATGTCCCAGAAGACAGTGATCATCACCTTTCCGGCTGATGGAGATGTTTTGAATTTTTTTTGTTTTTGGTGACTGCGGATGATGCGATTCCATTGACTGCATTTTTGTTTCAGGCTCATAATAATGTGCCCACGTTTCGTCACCGGTAACAATTTTTGACAAAAACATTTCTCCTTCAACACCGAAACGCTCCAACAATTCAGAACAGAACGTTTTCCTTTGAACTCTGTGATCATTTGTTAGGCACCGAGGAACCCATCGAGCGCAAATCTTTGAATATCCGAGAGTTTTAAAAATTACGATTGCACTTCCCTTGCTGACTGTAAGCTGCAATGCCAATTGCTGACTAGTGATACGCCTATCCTTACGAATAATGGCATCAGCCCGGTTTAACATGTCTGTGCTGGTAGCCGAGGCAACACGTCCAGAACGCGGTAAATCATGCAGCTCCACTCGTACACTTTCTGCAGCTTTAATTCTCTGAACCCAGCGACTAACTGTGCTCCTATCGACTGCAGAACATTTGTACACTGCACACAGTCGTTTATGAATGTTTGCCACAGTTTCTTTTTCCGCAACCAGAAATTCTATGACAATTCGCTGTTTGTAACGGACATTGTTGACAAGCTCCATTTTAACGGTTCATAGATTGCGTAATATTTATCAGAATGCTGTGCAATTTGGTGCACATAATTGGAACATGTCATATTCCAAGTGTGCAAAATTTCATATTCCTATCTTTATTATTAGCCGAGAAAAAAATTGGTGTGCATTACTTTTTGACCTCCCGTATTATGTCTAGCTGTTTTGTCTGTCTGCAAATCAAATATCTTTGTCTAGTTATCTTGCATTAAAAAAACCATGCAAATAAAACCATGAAACTAATTACCTGAAAACCCAATGTTCGATAGCTTGGAATCCTTGAGTGCTCGTCGACAGGATTCGATATGCCCGAGTGCCTCGCGTAGGCCATAGCCACCCAGTAGGTGCCCCGCCCTGAAGCACGCACGTTATCTGGCAGTCCAGGTAAGTTGACTGAGAACGGATTTACCTGAAGCCAGGAAGTGCGCTTCAGGCTGACCCTGATTGTAAAATCAGTGATATCAGGCTGATATATTTTGTAGTTATTTAATTATTTCATTAAATAAATTGCAATAAAACAAGGATAATATGGGTATCTAAAACAAGAGAGCACTGGGAAATATATGGAAATCCAAAGAAATTAGTTTAAAAACAAAAATAAAAATTGTCAACTCCGATGTTAAGTCAGTCCTCGACTGTGAATATGGAGAACAGCAAAATGACAATCATGAAGATACAGAACTTCATTAATGGATGTTTGTGCAGAATAAAAGGATGGAAATGGCAGCACAAAATCTATCTATCTATTGACCTTTCGAGCCGTAGCTGGCCCACGTAGACCATGATACTCCTTCTCTTATCTAAATTTTTATTCTAGCAGTTTTCAATTCTTTTAAAGATATTTATCAAATCTCGCCATTTGTCTCTGTTCTGTGCAAGCAGCTCTATCTCATTGAGGGAGCCGAATCCTGCTGTTCTTGCTCTCTCATCAATGTACTTCTCAGTGTCTCTCTGGGTCTTCCTCTTTTCCTCTTACCTGTTGTTTCCCATATGGGGGCTTGCTTTGCTATACGGTTGTTATCTCTTCTCATCACATGTCCAACATATGACCATCGTCTTTTCTTTATTACTGAAGATATTAGTGGTTGATTGGCGATTTCTCTAATTTCCTCGTTTGTTTTGAATTCGTCCCACGCTATACCAAGTGTTTTCCTTAGACATTTATTTTCGAATACGATCAACTTTGTTTCTATGTCTCTTGTTGTTTTCCAGCTTTCACACGCATACGTATGGGTAGATAGTACATTTGATTTGAAGTCTATGTTTTGTGTTTGTGCTGATGAGTTTTGATTTCCACAACTTTTCAAGGTTTCTGAAAGACATTGCTGCTTTAGCTATTCTGATTCTAATTTCTTTGCTTGTTTCCCCTTAGATCACAAAATCACTAACATAGAATTATGGAAAAGTACCAGTCAAATACCAGTGGATAAAGCTATTCAGCGAAGACGATGGCGCTAGATAAGACATACACTAAGGAAGTCTACTGAGAGTAAGATTTAAAGATGAAAATGTGGTTGTCATATTTCGTAGATTGGGTTATCTGATGGAGGGGGTGGGGGGGGGGGGGGAGAAAAAAAACACACAGGACATTTTTCTGAAAAAGCAGGGTTTTCACACACCCAAAACAGATCATGTTAACGTGTAGTCTATTTGCATTAGCCTGGATAGTAAGATTCAGTATTAGTCTTTGTAAATAATATAAATATAACAAAACTGTTTTAAAATGTTTAACTTAATTAATTAATAAAATATGCTGATGATGATAAATAAGCATATACTTTGTTTCATTTCTAATTTGTTTGTGTTTCTCTGACGACCAACTTAGCTTGAATAAGGTGTATTTGGTCATGGATGGAAAGTTACACGAGATAGACGACTTCCATTAAATTATACAATATTATTCCTCTACACCCTGAGCCGCGATAGCTCAGTGGTTAGTGAACTGGACTACAACGGACAAGGGGTAGGGTTCGATCCCAACCGACGGCTTCCGGGTTTACCCAGCCTTAAATGGGTACCAGATTTTTTTCTGGGAAAGTAAAGCAGCACGGGCATAATACCGACCACATTACCCCAAAAATCATGTGCTGAAGGTCTGTAAAATATAGGGTCACTAACACCATATTTCCCTATACGCCACTTGGCGTGACGGGGGTACTTTACTTTACTTATTCCTCTATACCAAACATTAACCATTCACTGCTAGGTCTGGCTTTCTTCACAGTTATGATCTCTTTATTACTTTTCTTAGCGTTTCTTTTGTTATTCCTTGATTTCCTTTGTAACCTGATGTTCTCATAAATGCCTGACGCTAGAGTAATCTTCCGTTCATTATGAGCAAACGAACATTGTACTCTTAGTGTCCTTAGCTTGACACGTTCTCTTGTTTGGTTTCTTCTCTTATAGTTTGTTATTTTTGTTGTTTGTTTATGTTCGAAAAATTTATATCTCTATGGAAGTCCCGAGGGACTGAATTTTGAGTGAATATCACTTTTCCCTATTTTTTGCACCGGCAACCGTGGGCTTAGGTGTCGCCCGCAATACAGGCAGATATTAATCGATTTTATAGGTACTCTCATCATTTGATTTTGTGTGTAGTCTCTTCGGTTTATGTTTTTATGTCTTTTCGGAAGCATGCAAGTGTATACTTTTCTTGAGTTTGAGTGGATTTGTAGCTCTCGCATCCATATATCGACACATGCATCACAAACAAGTTTCGATATTTTCTACCTAGGGAGTTTGAGTGTACTAAGCTCAAACTGGCCAGATCATCTGCCAAATAGAGGTCTATGATTTTATCAATTTTTTCTGCACGATTTTGTGTCACTTCAGCTTTTCCAAACAAACGATGAAGTCTTAAAACAACTTAAAATTAAAAGAGAACTACTAAGCATAATTCAAACAAGACAGATGACATTTTGAGGGCACGTCAAAAGCACGGCATGCTGACATTATTCTACCTACAAATGCCCCTGTTCGTTAACTAAAAACGTCACACTATTTGGAGTTTTTCCGGGAATTTCTGTCAGATGCGAACCTTTGGAAATCTACAAATGGCAATTGTCTGGCTAACTTAAACGATTTTGTTGAGGGACAGGGAATGTGCTTACCATGCCAGCATGACCTAGCGCTTCGTTGTTTGTCACGTGATTTGCTCAACATACTTGATGTATGTTCCACAGGCAGCGTAAATGAGCTGTTCTAAATCTATTGTGATTTGAATGTAGACCAGGATTAACTGGTAACTGGGAAGATTGCTCACGTAGTGACAGCAGAACTCAAAATGATGAAATGATGAAACATCAGACAAACATCATGAGGTCTGTCTTTTCTTTTCTTGCTTTTATTTACTTCAGCATTAACCTGACATCCATTCATAGATTCTTATCACCGTCCGCCTTTAGGGGAAAAAAAAGTGAAATAGCCATGGATGCGTTGTGTCGATAGTTTACGCAAGCCGCAAATATTGTGCCTTTCGGCCCAATACATCCGACTTCGGCATGGTGAGCCATGTAAGAGACATCTCACCCAGCATTTATTCCAACTCGCAGTTTTCCTTTGACGCTGAAAAACAACAGAGGTGAAAGACAGTGCAAACCGCAATCATGAATATCAACATGAATTAAAAAGAAACAGGCACATAGATTACTAGAAAGAGGACTTAATAGCGTGTATTACAATACACTATAATGATATAGATGCTTAGTTTAATGGAAACATAATATCGCTGTTGTTCACATCTCTTGAAGATTGCTGGTACCTCACAACCACATACATCTACAGTTTACTAAGGCTCGAGGGCTGAAAGCAATCACCCAAAGTGAGATGTGTTCAGCTTTGCGCCCAAGGGCGGCTGTGGGTAGAATGGCCTCAGCCGTCAATAGTTAGCATAGCTGAAGACGTTACACAGCTTTGGGTTATTCCGGAATTTTCCTGTAAGTTCACAGGTCTTAGCAAAACTATAGATGTCTGTGCCTAAAACTGATAGAATGTATGTGTGACTCTTTACAATGTGTACTTACCGGTGAATGAGAGCGCGGCAGGTCTCAGTGACCAGGAGGTTTCCATCAGACGTAAGTTCCAGGCCGTTTGGGAAGTTAAAATGTCCTGGCAGAAGTTCAGTCACGTGTCCAGTCTTTGGATACAATGCCAACAATCTGTTGTGGTATTTCATACCGAATATTTCTTGTTAGTTAATGGGTTTAATTCATTTTTCAAGTGTTTGTGCAAAAGACGAAATGAATTTTAACATCATCATCATCATTATCATTATTATTATCATCATTATCATCACCAGCACTAGGTACCATACCGTTAGCGTAGGTCATTATCTCTTTCCACAATTCTCTGTAAACAGTGCATTGCATCAATTATGTTGTTGACTGTTTTCCATGCCATGACACCAAGCTCTCCGGTTTTTTTTTTCTCTTTATCGTCCGCTATCTCTCTTTCCCTGTATTTTGCCAGTTTTAACTAAGTATTCCGACTTTCTTCTTCTGGTGATGTGCCGAAAAATGTTGATTGTTTCTTCCTGGTGTTTTTTATGAGCTCATTTTTTTGCGTTGGCCTCTTTGAGAATTTCCTTGTTGGTCTTTTCAGCGATATAATTACACATTCATTTAATATCGTTGATTTCCATGATTTTAGTGACAGAACCAGGCAGGCTTTCAAGAAAGCTGTGTAAATACAATAATGAACATCGAGATTGCTACAGATAGCTAGAAGTATTAAATCTAAACTATAACTAGATAGAGTAAACTATAGTGATACTGTGACCTTCCAGGCATGTCGTAAGAGGCGACTAAGGAGGTTGATAGATGGCTTGACAAGCTGTCATTGTAAAAAGTGTTGTTAAGGAAACAGAGCTAGAGATTTTAGAAGCAGTGATCTCCGCAATATGTGCCACTTTGGCACGCAAGGTTTCTGTTTTTGAGATTGCGGTTCTGCCCTATGTGCCGTCTTCGGTTCGAAAGGGCAATAGATAAATAGATAACTAAATCTATCGCTGCAACTTTTTTTTTCACTTCTTGGGTGTACCGTGGGGTTTCTATGGAGCTAGAAAATAAAGCAACAGATTTACCGAAGTTGCCATAATTTGTTCCAGTATGAATTTTTATTTCAACCATTGCTATTTTTTTTTTTTTTGTGTTCCTCTAAAATAATTTGAGCTCGCATCCATCTTATTTGGAGAACAACAAATTATCATTTAATGTATAAATGATTGTTCTCTCCTCTCTCTCTCTCTCTCTCTCTCTCTCTCTCTCTCTCTCTGCGATCAGGACTCAATCAGAGTAGGATTCCAGACTCTCACATGAAGTCAGCTGTCATCGTCAGCTTTCACTTCAGGCGAAGTCTATAGAGACTAGGTACTATTTTTTTGCTTGTTAATCCACGTTTTCCTAGCAGCCGTGTGCACGAGAGTCCCTCACCGCACAAGCAGATAACTCCATCTTCGGAGGTACTCATATATTTTTCCGTTGATGAGTAATTGTCGTTTCAAGCCAGGCCTCGCTGCTGAGACCAGGGGTGGTTGTCGCAGAGAGAAATTATAAATCACAACTGGTGCAGAAGGGATTTGAACTCATAACCTCTCTGTCTCGAGATCAACCAGTCCCCCGATTATTCTTTAATAATGTAATCAAAAGATGATTGTTTCTCTATGAGGGAATCAAAAGATTATTGTTCTTTTATAATGTAATCAAAAGATGGCTATTCTTCTATGATGTAATCGAAAGATGATTGTTCCACTATACTGTAATCAAAAGAGGATGATTCATTTATGACGTAATCAAAGATCATTTTATGATGTAATCCAAATATGATTCTTCGTGTATCTTATTAAAAGATTGTTGTTCTTCATAAAGTAATCAAAAGAATTTGACAAAAGATGATTGTTATTTTCTGTCTATGACATGTTTTCTGTGTAAAGAAAAAAGTGGCTACTATTATTAACTATTTTTTGTTTGTTTAGAAATGGCCAATATGTGATTATTGTTTAGTACAACGATGTAACATGTAGTAAAAAAAAAAAAGTAAAGAGCCCCCGTCACACCAAGCGGCGTATAGGGAATATGGTGTTAGTGACCATAATTTGTATAAACCTTCGGAACATGATTTTTGGGATAATATGGTCGGTATTACGCCCTAGCCGCGTTATACTTTCCCAGAGAAAAATTCGGTGCCCATCTAAGACTGGATGAACATGGAAGCCGTCGATCAGGATCGAACCCGATCTCTTATCCTTGTTAGTCCAGTGGACTAACCACTAAGCTATCGCGGCTCCCAATGTAGCATGTACTAGCTAATAATTACCATATACACATGTTAGTTACTCTATATAAATAGAGCTTGTGATTGAGTATGTTGCTTTTCGCCAGTTAATCTTGGAATCCATACCTTACATGAGACAAAGAATAAATACACCTATCATGAGCTGCTCAAAGCGGGTAAATAGACTCTGCTGACGTCTTAGAGCAATAGGCAAGGAGATATTTGATTGTTCAGCTATTCCCGCGTGGTCACTTCGTCAACGTCGCCATGTTTGACTGGGTCACGTCTCTTCTTCCTCTTTCCTTCCTCATCTGCCTTTCAGCGTCGAGGGGAGATACAATTTGCGGTCTTTTGCTCTTCTGTTCGCCTCTGCTGCTGTTATGATTCCTAGTGCTTTTAATATCCCATCGATCCATCTTTTTCGTGGTCGACCCTTGGGTCTGGTGTTCTCACAACGTTTTCTGAAGGCTCGTTGTGTTGTGTTTTGATCTTTCTGCCTTGTCACGTGGTCAAACCATTTTATATGTTGTTTCTTTATATATTCTATGGCGAGGGCTATTCCTAGCTTTTTTCTCAGTTCTTCGTTTCTGATGTTATCTCTCAGACTGTTTCCTGTCATCCGTCTAACACATTTCATCTCAGTACTGGCTATTTTACTTATTTCTCTTGCATCTAGGGTCCAGGTAAGGAGGCATTGGTAGCACAACGTTGTGATGAAGATTGTGTTGTATAGTGCTCGTTTTGCTTCCAGAGTTATTTCCTTGTTGGACAATAGTGGTGATAACTGTCCATGATTTGACTAGCTTTATTGCATCTTTGGATCACGTGCACTGAATTAAAAATGGAAGATCCCACCTCCCCACCAAAAAAAAAAACCAGCGTTCTAGAACAGATACAGCTGAAAACAAGACGTTCATTTGTTTTATTTTTCCTTTGGTTACATTCTACTCTCTGTCTATCCAGGTGAAAACAAAGACTGCAGTAAGATTAATGACACTGACTACCTGGTTACGACACGAAGGTGGGTAGGTAAGGTTTTGAGTTGTGAATCGGTGTTATATCATCAGGAATAATAGCACAATATGAAGAACGTTACCGCTAGCTGTTGTTGACAGGAAACTCTCGACATATCTTCCTCATATCCTAAATCCCCCTCCCCCTCCCCCCCCGCCCTCTCTCTCCATATCTATCTATCTATCTATCTATCTATCTATCTATCTATCTATCTATCTATCTATCTATCTATCTATCTATCTATCTATCTATCTATCTATCTATCTATCTATCTATCTATCTATCTATCTATCTATCTATCTATCTATCTATCTATCTATCTATCTATCTATCTATCTATCTATCTATCTGTCCGTCTGTCTGTCCGTCCGTCCGTCTGTCTGTCCGTCTGTCCGTCTGTCCGTCTGTCTGTCTGTCTGTCTATCTATCAATTTGTGTATGTGTGTGTATGTATGTTTATATATAAAACGAATGAAAGGAATTGTCAACCAACATCGAACTAGCACAGTTTAGTCGCTGCATGCTCTTGAACATTTTGAGAAGATCGAAGCAGCTCAAGATCTGTGCTGGCCGGAGTTGTGTAGTGGAGATGATCCTAACATAATTGTTCCATTTATAGAGGAACAGTTTGGAGATTGTTTGCTTCCTTGTCTCGTCGAAAAGGCACGGTCCGTTCTATCTTAAACGATGTTTTCTAGATTGTATTAGATCGTAACGCCATTAACAAATTTTGGTGAACTTTTTAAATTTTTTTTTTTTTAGCAATTTACAATTATTCCAGACAATTCTTTATGTAGCACACTTTAGACGAAATAAAAAGGAATAAAACCAACATAATGACTTATATTGCAAAGAACTCTTTGTTTATGTCGAATACAAATAGTACTTTTGATTTGTTTACAAAATTTGGGATTTCTGAACATTTTTCTACGCCATTCAAATTTAGAAATAATGAGGTTGCATAGAAACTGGAGTTAAACAAGGATGTATTTTATCGCCCTTGTTATTTGGAATTGTTATGGAATTCATAATGAAGAAATGCTGCACTGGTAATAATGGCATCGAATGGATACAAGGAGACCATTTAGAGGACCTCGACTTTGCTGATGACATAGTTCTCATCAGCAGTCAGATAAAAACGATGCAGGAAAACACAAATGAACTAACATCAATAGCCAGCAAAATTGGGCTTGAGATCAATCATGAAAAGACTAAAGTCATGAAAAATTTAATTCCAACAGATGACAAAATATACATGGAAAACAAACCAGTAGAAGAGATCAATCACTTTATCTATCTTGGAAATATACTTCAAGACTGCACTGAATATAGTAGACTGAGGAAAATCCATTGGCCCATAGATACAACACTACAGACAAAACTATATGGGCCACTGCAAGAATTACAAAAGACAGTAACATTTATACAGGAAACGACATTGCAGATATAGACAATGCTTCAGGCGAACGAAAGATAGATAGATCTATCTTGGAAGTCACTTTGATCGAGAAGGGGATACAAGTAAAGAAATTAGAATCAGAATAGCTAAAGCAGTAATGTCTTTCGGAAGCCTTGACAAGTTGTGGAAATCAAAACTCATCAGCACAAACACAAAATTTAGGCTATTCAAATCAAATGTACTATCAACCCTTACGTATGCATGTGAAAGCTGGAAAACAACAAGAGATATAGAAACAAAGTTGAACGCATTCGAAAATAAATGTCTAAGGAAAATACTTGGTATAACGTGGAACGAATTCAAAACAAACGAGGAAATTTGAGAAATCACCAATCAACCACTAATATCTTCAGTAATAAAGAAAAGACGATGGTCATATGTTGGACATGTGATGAGAAGAGACAATAACCGAATAGCAAAGCAAGCCCTCATATGGGAAACAACAGGTAAGAGAAAAAGAGGTAGACCCAGGGAGACACTGAGAAGAACATTGATGAGAGAGGCAAGAACAGCAGGATTCGGCTCCCTCAATGAGATAGAGCTGCTTGCACAGAACAGAGACAAATGGCGAGATTTGATAAAATATCTTTAAAAGAATTGAAAACTGCTAGAACAAAAATTCAGATAGGAGAAGGTGTATCTTAGTCTACGTCCTATGGGCCGGCTACGGCTCGAAAGGCAATAGATAGATAGATTGAAACATTCACTTGTTATCGCTGGGTTGTCGGTTATGTTGTTTCCCTTTGTGACAATCATTCAGTTAGTATTTTACTTCTTGCATCCCCTGTACCACAATAAATTATTTATGGAGATATCAAACACGGAACATACAAACATTTACATGAACTGGAGATCAGATAGAAGACATTGTGTTCTTATTTTTGCTTGAGCGTTAAGGGCATGATAATGTGTACCATAATTTGTTACATTATATATATATATATATATATATATATATATATATATATATATATATATATATATATATATATATAAACAGTCAGATACTGATGGGATGCTCAGGTGAAACCAAATAGAAACTTTAAATTTGGAGAATGCATTCTCCTTCTTCTTTCCTTCCTCATCTGCCTTTCAGCGTCGAGGGGAGATATAATTTGCGGTTTTTTGCTCTTCTGTTCGCCTCTGCTGCTGTTACGTTTCCTAGTGCTTCTAATATTCCATCGACCCATCTTTTTCGTGGTCGACCCTTGGTGTTCTCACAACGTTTGTTGAAGGCTCGTTGTGTTGTGTTTTGTTCTTTCTGCCTTGTCACGTGGCCAAACCATTTTATCTGTTGTTTCCTTATATATTCTATGGCGAGGGCTGTTCCTAACTTTTTTCTCAGTTCTTCATTTCTGATCTTATCTCTCAGACTATTTCCTGTCATTCGTCCAACACATTTCATCTCTGTAGAGGTTATTTTTCTTATTGTTGTTGCATCTAGTGTCCAGGTCTGGCATTGGTAGCACAATGTTGGGGTGAATGCATTCGTTACATAAATAAGGAAACCACTAGAAAGGGATCTTTGTTTCAATTCGAACCCTAAGAAAATAAAGATGGCGTGTTTGCTATTTAATTCTTTATTTCCAAATGTAAACCAATTTCGAGTTTGGCTGAACTACGTTTCTGCTCTGAGGTAAACTCGGGTTTCAGTTATTATTTCATGTTACTGATACCGAAACTGGCTTATAAACACTATTCTACATAGGAAATTAAAATACTATAGCCACCTCAAAAGACATAGAAAGAACAATAAAGGAAGGCATGGTTCCTGGACGACGCATAAGGGGCAGACCAAAAAGAATGGGGCTTAAAGACATCAAAGAGACCTTGAACATGACGACAAGAAGTGTGAGATCTGGCTAGAGAAAGAGATTGTTTCAGACGGGTTGTGGTGGATGCAACGTTCTGCAAAGGTCATGCGATTGATGATAATGATGATGATGATTATATTGAGCAAAAATTAATGGCTTTCTCTGTGGATTTAGAGTAACTAAATCCCGTAACATATCACCGATGTAACAATAATAATAGTTTAGAAAGTGATAACTGTTAAATTGCACTTTTTAAGTTTCTACCTGCCGGTAGGACGTCCGTCCATACAGATATAAACATCCTGGTCAACATTGTAGATGTCACTTGAGTCACTCATTATAATAACACCATCTGGAGAGACGACCATGTCGTTCAAGTGGGCGGGGCGTCGGTTATTGACAGGTGTATTTACTGAGTATATCTGCTGATACCTTCCTGAACAAAAATGTAATTGATATTCAACAAAAATTACAGGTAGTATTGATAAATTATAAAATACAACAAATTAACATAAAATAATCGTGCAGCTTTACAGAAAAGACCAGAAAAGGCCCATTTAAAAAAAAAATGTTAACCTTAAAAGGCTTTCAACGTGAAGCAAAAACAAAACAATACAAATGTCTAGTTCTCTATGATCGCGATAAGCAGACAAGGTCATGTGACATTGAAGGGTGCACTAGAAACTGGACGTTTTCTTAGAGAATGCAGAGATTTGTTTTGTGTTATTTCTCCCCCATTTGATACCGTTAAAGAGTGGTAACGTTGGCTTGTGTTCTCTTTTGTCTTTTTCTACAAAACTGCTGTCAGACAGAAACTGGACGTTTTCTTAGAGAATGCAGAGATTTGTTTTGTGTTATTTCTCCCCCATTTGATACCGTTAAAGAGTGGTAACGTTGGCTTGTGTTCTCTTTTGTCTTTTTCTACAAAACTGCTGTCAGACTATTTTGTGTTATTTGATTGTATCTGCACCAAATGTGCCGCCGCTGCACATAGTCTCTATGTCTATACTTCTTTTGTGAAATACGTTTAAGCGATAATGAACAGAAAATATTAGATTAATATCTTTGAATAAGATATAATACATTGTTTTTAATAGCAGGGACGGGAGTATGGAAGTGTAACGAAACAATAGGGTACCATGTGTAGCAATGAGCTATCTTCTTGATTCACTAACCATGAACGACAGGATCAAGATCAGGAGGGCGCGAGCATACTTGAAGATAAGTGCAGATCCATTGCACTAAGAGAATTGTGACAGGTTAAAAAAAAAAGGGCGAGGCATGGATGGGCCGCGCAGATGATGTCATCAAACAGGTCTGTGAGCTTGCCAATACCAACACTGGCGAGGAGTGGCTACCAGTGCTACGTCATTCATGGGCACATTCTCGTGTTTTGTCACACTCTAAGTCAACGTCCTCACCTGACACAACACCGACGAGGAAGAATCAATCGTCTACTCAGACGAATCCATAAAACGATATCAAAGGAGTGCATGGACTTTTACAGCACGCTCTGGGGATGAACAGGATCAAAGAAGACAGTGGAGCGTACGTTATGACACGAGTAGTATCACGATGATGGCGGTGCCCAGGGCAGTCATCTGGTTCTATCTATCTATTGTCCTTTCGAGCCGAAAACAGCACATAGGGCAGAACCACAAACTCAAAAACAGAAACCTTGCGTGCCAAAATGGCACATATTGCAGAGATCGCTGCTTCTAAAATCTATGTCGTTTCCATAACAATGTGACAGGCTAAAAAATGATCAGTCATCTGGTTCGGGTCACAAAATTACGCCCACACTTGTATATTTAGTGATTCGATGAGAAAAGCTGTGGCGATGGGTCGAATCATTGAAGAATTCAACGATAGGTTGTCATCTTGCCTGCGTCCCTGAACATGCGGCAGTCCAGGGAAATGAAAGAGCGGACAGGCTAGCTAACTGTGTTTCGTCAAAAGTGGTCAGACGCACTCAAGCTCGTCATAAGATTCCAATGTTCACATGACCACTATTTCACGCACTCAAGCTCGCCATCACCAATTTGGGTTCACAGTAGATCGCCACAGAAGTGGCCGACCACAAGTTACCACCCCTACACCAGACAGTTCAGAAGAAGACACAATCATCGAGAAAACCACCCACAAGTTACCACAAGCTTAGCAAGGAGAATGGGAAAACATACGCCAAAAACGGATCAAACATCTCATTGGTTCGATGAGAAGGAACAGTCAAAAGGTGATAGCATCTCAAAGTGGACATACACATACACAGATGTCATTTTGTAGGATGTTCAAAACTTACCTTAGTTGTTACCTTTCTTTCCTGAAGCTTTCACCAAAATCAAAGTGGTCACTTGCTCTGTTATTCAGTAGTCATCCATACTGTGTGCCAAGTTTTATTCTATGTCGTCGAAGAAACTACGCACAGTGACCTATATTGTGTTGCACACTAACCTTTCGTGAGTACATTTTCTTAAAATACAAGATATAAAACAAAAGCGCACAAATGTCAGTGGGACAAAACAAACCGGTGTGCGGATGAACGCCAAATAGTCCTCTGAAAGTGTCCAAAACAAGTAGATATCCTGTGGCCGAATCACGTCTCAAACTTGTAAACTGTCCGCACTGGTATTTACCAACTGTAAAGAACCGAGAAAAATAATGATATAAATTGGTAGAAGTTTTAAAATTTCAATAATAGAATGTAAATGTATTTCTTTTACAGTCACTATTGCAGCGTCAACATCATCAGATCGCATGTCCTTTGCAGAACCTTGCATTTACCACAGTAGGTCTGAAAGAATCTCTTGTCTCTAGTCAGATCCCCCATTTCTTCTCTTGTCATCTTCAAGGTCTCCTTGGTCCCTTACACCCGTCGTCCTCTTGGTCAGCCCCTGATGCGTCGCCCAGGAATCATACCTTCCATTATTGTTCTTTCCAGTCAGCTGTGTCTTTTGACGTGGTAATGGTATTTACATTTCCTCTGTAGAAAGGTGTTCATAAGCCAGTTCTTTTAAATTTATAAATCTAGTAATGTTACTTCATTGCTCTTTTTCATTATCCAAGGCATCTTAAGAATTTTTCTGTCGAATTTTGTTTCAAATAAATCGATTTCTTCTTTGCTGTTAGCAAAATTGTGCATGATTCACAGCCATTTGTTGTTAGCGAGAAAATAGATGTCCTCAGTAATTTAAATTTTGCTTGCTAGTATTCTGCATCACATTTATCATGGCGTTTAATTTTTGTATTGTTATTGCTAATCTTCTTTTGTTCTATTTCTGGAAGACTTCATTGCTAGTTTCTACAGATCGCGGATAGTCAGAATCAACAACAAAACTTTTTAGCATTACTTACTTCAACTGTTAACAAGCTGCATTTGCATCTGTAATTCAGCTGACCAGTAAAATAACAATAGTTCCTTCTTAGATAAGAAATAATAGTCGATGTCAATTTGAGAGAAAGCTTGCATGTAGAAGACATGGATAAATAAAACGTAATGAAATGTGGGAAGTTTTAAATTGATTTGTGTGTGTGTGTTTGTGTGTGTGTGTGTTTGTGTGTGTTTGTGTGTGTGGTTGTGTGTGTGTGAGTGTGTTTGTGTGTGTGAGTGTGTGTGTATTTGTGTGTGTGAGTGTGTATCTGTGTGAGTGTGTGTTTGTGTGTGTGTGTGTGTGTGTAAGAAAATGGAGGGCGAGAGATGAGTTAAAAAAAAGATCGCATCTTTAGCAGTGCTAGTTCAATATTGTAAAATCCTGGAGTTTTTTTTCAGGTTTAGCGATCCAAAACACGTTCTGGTAATCAGTTGGGACATTAATTGGCACCAAGCATACATTTTATAAGTTATTGAAAATTAGAATTGCTATCATCTTTTGTTCTCATGTTATAGTCGTCGACAGGGATAATACAAATATAAGTGCTCAGAACTTCTTAGGCCAGGTTTATTCTGATGTAGTGTACGAGAACTTCTTAGATCAGGTTTATTCTGATGTAGTGTACGAGAACTTCTTAGATCAGGTTTATTCTGATGTAGTGTACGAGAACTTCTTAGATCAGGTTTATTCTGATGTAGTGTACCAGAACTTCTTAGATCAGGTTTATTCTGATGTAGTGTACGAGAACTTCTTAGGTCAGGTTTATTCTGATGTAGTGCACCAGAACTTCTTAGATCAGGTTTATTCTGATGTAGTGTACGAGAACTTCTTAGGTCAGGTTTATTCTGATGTAGTGCACCAGAACTTCTTAGATCAGGTTTATTCTGATGTAGTGTACGAGAACTTCTTAGGTCAGGTTTATTCTGATGTAGTGTACCATCACTTCTTAGATCAGGTTTATTCTGATGTAGTGTACGAGAACTTCTTAGGTCAGGTTTATTCTGATGTAGTGCACCAGAACTTCTTAGATCAGGTTTATTCTGATGTAGTGTACGAGAACTTCTTAGGTCAGGTTTATTCTGATGTAGTGCACCAGAACTTCTTAGGCCAGGTTTATTCTGATGTAGTGTACGAGAACTTCTTAGGTCAGGTTTATTCTGATGTAGTGCACCAGAACTTCTTAGGTCAGGTTTATTCTGATGTAGTGCACCAGAACTTCTTAGATCAGGTTTATTCTGATTTAGTGCACTAGAACTTCTTAGGCCAGGTTTATTCTGATGTAGTGCACCAGAACTTCTTAGGCCAGGTTTATTCTGATGTAGTGCACCAGAACTTCTTAGATCAGGTTTATTCTGATGTAGTGCACCAGAACTTCTTAGGCCAGGTTTATTCTGATGTAGTGTACCAGAACTTCTTAGATCAGGTTTATTCTGATGTAGTGTACGAGAACTTCTGGTTTATTCTGATGTTCTCGTTTTAAGGAGCGTGAAACAGAACTCAAGTTAATTTTGGCTTTTCTTTAAAAAAGAAACAAAAAAAAAACATGTAAAACTAAAAAACTGTAAATTGTCATTGTTCTTTTCCTGCGCTAAGCGGCAACTGTTCCTTTTCCTACGCTAAGCGGCAACTGTTCCTTTTCCTACGCTAAGCGGCAACTGTTCCTTTTCCTACGCTAAGCGGCAACAGTTCCTTTTCCTACGCTAAGCGGCAACTGTTCCTTTTCCTGCGCTAAGTGGCAACTGTTCCTTTTCGTAGTCTCCCCTTAACGTGACGTTAAGTATGCGTGGATTCGCTATGTTGTCATTTACAGCAAGCTGTGATAATTCAGAATGATAATAAATAAATGATAATAAAGAGGTGCGCGTGGCCGTGCGGCTAAAACACTGTTCCGCTGGCTGAAAAGCTGACGTACGGTGTTCGAAGCCCGCGGTAGACAGAAAGGATTTTTTCTATCGGGGTGAAATAAAAATCCTGAGTCTCACACGTCGTGGCGACTGCTCGACCAAGCGGCCTTTATCCTCGGTTCTATCGTTGCCCCCCGACATACACCAGCAATGGCACTATGTGTCGTAAAGATAGTTTTTTTGTGTGTATGACCATTCGCGCCTTTCAGCCTAACACTTTCACCAGATGCTTGTACCGATTGCCTCTCTTGAGTCTCTACCTGCTGGACCAGCCCGGTTAATCGGTTTCCATATCCACCACAGATAGATTGAATAAAATCTTTATCACCCTTAGTTAACTGATCTTGACACAAATAGTCAGTTATGAGTCGCTGACATCCTCCAGCCCAGCTGCCGTTGAGCGTCTTGGGCACATAATGCTTCTCGATTTTGCACGAATTTTACAAATGATACAATTTTTTTACATTTTGTAAAACATGAATAATACAGAAGGACAATTAATTTCCCGGGAAAGCAAGAGAGAAACACATGGCTTTGTATCGTACTGTGATCATGCATTAGCAAAGTCCTGATTTTAGGGCAGAGGTGGGCAACCAACGGCCCGCCAATTTAATTTGACATGTCCTTGTGCTTGATTTGAAAATTACTATACACTCGATTCCTTGAGCTAAAAATAGAAATTAATTAATTAAAAGCAACACAAAAATGCGCAAACCCTAACCGGTAAGCTTTCCATTTATAATTTATTGTTCAATTTCCCGCCCCCTCCCCTTTTTTTCTCTCACCCCTCTCTCTTTCATTCTACTCTCTTTTCTGTCTTCCACTCTTCAATACCAAGGGTCTTTACATTACAGTCGCTTGTGAATGCAAATTAGGTAATTTATATAATGTCATCAAGGGTGATAATATCTAGCCCTCGGCCTCTTCATAGTTTTCAGTTCTGGCCCTCAGAAAATAAAAGGTTGCCCACCCCTGCTTTAGGGTATAATTGAGACCATAAAGCAGGTATCTCGACAAAACATAACCACGCTATAGAAACATAACTGACATACTGTTCTTCAAAGTGAAAGATCAGGTACCAACAACAAGTCACAAGTCCGCGAAGACTTACCACAACCCGGGGGAGCAAGATTTGCAATGAGACGGGGTGGGCAGGCGGCCAAGTCGTAGATCTTGCTGTCAACAGTAGATGCGTACAAGTGTCCTGAATGAGAGAAACAAAGAACGTAGCTGTTACTGTTTACTTTTAACGTAACTGATGTATGCGATGACGCCATGGCAGTGGGAAATTTAGACAGTGAATATTAGATCTATCTTCTATTATGCTATCACGGGTGTGGTGGTCAACGTGCTCACGCTTAATTCATGATTTCCTTATTTCATTATGCTCCCATTTTGATTAATTATATCGGAATAGTAAATGTAAAGTACGAGACTTGAATCGGCGTCTTAGTACGAGAGTTTTCAACCATATGTGCTGAGCCACCTATCCAGAAGTGTTCGAAGACTTATAGTGTTGCTTCAAACATCGAAACTTACGACGCGAGGCGGCATTCCTCACCTTCCCAGATTACTACCCTGATATCCATTTCTGCCACCGACTGGGTCGACCGCTGGGGGTATATTTGTTTCCAACAACGTGTACAATTCACACTGCTTCCAGCGGCAATCGAACACGGGTTGTCCGGAACTTAGTAGACAGTCGGGTGGTTTTCCCAAATAGGCTTCGGAGGCCCCCTCATATATCATCATCATCATCATCATCATCATCATCATCATCATCAA
Source organism: Megaustenia siamemsis (assembly GCA_032433765.1). NCBI lineage: Eukaryota > Metazoa > Mollusca > Gastropoda > Stylommatophora > Ariophantidae > Megaustenia > Megaustenia siamemsis. The sequence continues at coordinate 167,903,198 of JAVIAB010000092.1, read as the reverse complement.
GTACCGTGCCTGCTGGCGTAGGTGATCATGTCTCTCCACAACTTTCGTTCTCGAATTATTTATCATTTCTATTGCTGACCTTCTGCCAAGCCATTCTCTTAAGCTGTCTGGTGTCTTTTCTCTTTGCTTTCCTCTATCTCTTCCCCCCCCCACCCCCTCAATTTTCCAAGTTGTTACAATATATTCCAGTTATTCCTTTCTCATTACATGACCAATAAAATGATGATTGTTTGTTCCCATCAGTTCTCTTTTTGCTTTGGCCTCTTTCAGAACGTTTTCATTACTCTTCTTAGTATATATATATATATATATATATATACACGTACTATATATATAACTGAGGTAATACTCAAATATACACTGAAATGTGTTCAACGGATAATTAAAATCCATCGTGGATTTATAATGGCTGTATCTACCAGACAAATAATGGTAAGACGTCATCCTCTGGACAAGAAAGTGGTTGAAATCGCTGGTTTCGTCATGGCTTTACCTTCCCGTAGTTTCTGGGTATCAAGTTTTGTAACTCTCGAATAACGACGGACAAAATGAGAGGTTTCCTGTTCACTCTGCGCAATTTAAGAACCTGCAGTAGTTAACAGCAGAAAAGAGTAGAACCGACGGCCTCTGATTGGTCACAAATTGTTGAAAGGGGGGGGGGGTGGATTTACTAAAATGTCGGACTAAAATATGAGTGATGGCGGAAGATATCAGGTTGTATGGCGAGGGACACCCGCTCTCACCGAGACCCTCTCGATTGAGTGAACCAAGCAGAGATTAGGTATTCACGTAAATTCAGTAACAGAGAAAGCCAACGTAGGAGCTTCGTCAGGGATTAAAAATAGAACTCTGGTGCACGAAAAACAAACAAAAACATAAGAAAAGTAGCACAATTTTTCTAAAGAAAAAAACTGGAATTGAGTGGTTCATTATCTTACATGTATTATACTCCATATGGTAGACATACGCAGTAGTGTCAAGTAAGGATGCGTTCTTGATCCTACCCTACTGGGAACTTTATCGCTGTTCTGTTGAAACATGCATTCTCAAATGCAAACGGTGAAGTTTAGCTTCATACTAGATTCTATGGTCGGTTATTGAATTTTGCAAGACAAAGCAAAATCAAAATCAGACATATCACTATTAGAGACCTGTTATTTGTTGACGACGCTGCACTTGTCACGCAAAGTCAAGAAGAACTCCCGAGCTTGATAATTCATTTTTCGCATGCCTGCAGAGACTTCAACCTTACAGTAGGTTTGGAGAAAACTAATATACTCGGTCAGGACGTTGAGACAGCACCTGCCATCTATCATCGACAACTACAAACTTTATGGCGTGCAGTAAGTAGCATGGTTACCTGGGGTCTGTACAGCGGCGAACGGTGGTTCAAAACTTGAGGAGACCAGAACGTGATGAGTGGTCGCATTACGTGTATACAAAATAAATAGGCTGCTGGCACACTTCCATTGGACTACTAATGGTCCAGTAAATTCATTCGTTGATTCTTTTTCCTTGCAGAAAATTAGACTTTCCTTCTTTGTCCAGCCAAATAACCATCTGTATTGATTGTACCAATAGATTCTGGTTTCAAAGGAATTTTGTCGTGGAAAGGGAATATCCAATTTAAAAATGAAAATAAACAATATCATCTGAAATCATCTTCACATCCATTCTAAGATTCTTTCCTGCAATTGACACGCTGTTTGCTTCCGTACATACATTCTAAGATTCTTTCCTGCAACTGACACGCTGTTTGCTTCCATACATCCATTCTAAGAGTCTTTCCTGCAACTGACACGCTGATTGCTTCCGTACGGCCGTTAGAACTTCTAGGATGACCTTTAACCTGATAATTGGCAATGAAAAATTACAGCAAATTACGCAATTTAACAGTTCCTTCAATTATTGCTCTAAATTATTATAATTATAGTTACAGCATAGTATCTTAGTTATTTGTATGGTAAGTTTTGAACAAAACATGGTTTTGCTGCATCTCTTACAATTTTGTTCAAGTTTTTTTTTTAAAATATATTAACACACAGCGGCGTGATTTAACGGAACGATTGTTCTCCTAGAACCTTCTGTCCTGCCTAACCGCACGTTACGATAAAGAGAAAGTAAATCCTCTGATTAGTTAATTTACCGTTGTCATAGCAACGAGAAAGCAACTTTTGAAATGGCATGCCGATAGTTTCATACACAATGTAAGGTCGCTGCGCGATTGAATCAGATGTGATCTTCAGACACTGCAGCTTATCTATTAGTAACGGCTCGATTAACTAAGCTATATCACGGCTGACAGGATACGATGACTGCTATACACTGATATTTAACTCATTGAGCTGAAATGTGATTAAAAGTAAAAAAGTAAAGTACCCCTGTCACGCCAAGTGGCGTATAGGGAATATGGTGTTAGTGACCATAAATTTTACAGACCTTCAGCACATGATTTTCGGGGTAATGTGGTCAGTATTACGCCCGTGCTGAGTTTACTTTCCCAGAAAAAATTCCAGTACCCATTTAAGGCTGGGTGACCCGGTAGCCGTCGGTTGGGATCGAACCCTACCCTTGTCCTTTGTAGTCCAGTTCACTAACCACTGAGCTATCGCGGCTCACTGAAATGTGATTGAGCTATGTATTTTGATAAAATATTAGAGGAGTCATGACCTCTGTTGCCCCCTCTGAATATCCGCCTCTGGTTCCATCATCAACGACCCAATATGGGAGGGCCGCCCATGTAAGGGCAGAATACCCTACAGAAAAGACAATCTGCTGCCTTGCAGGAAGATTGGGGACAATCAAAGGCTATGGAAAGCAAACCTGAATAAAATGCTGGCTGAAATCGCATGCACTGGGCCACTGGCGCAGAACACAGTGCAACGTTTTAACAGGTATTCAATCAGAGTGTGTGTAACAGACTCTAATTATGATGTTCTGTCTGTGGGGTCGATCAATTCACTTAAACAGACAGCTGTCTTCATGTGAGAGTCTGGAATCCTACTCTGATTGAGTCCTGATCGCAGAGAGATACAGAAATCGACACCTGCATTGGTAAAAGCTGCTACCACATTCGCTCGTATTTGTTGGTGTGTCTGGAATAAACAGCAAACTGACAACTTAAACAAAGGCAGCAGTTTACAACGCCTACGTCATCAATATCCTTTCATATGGTAGCGAATTATGAACATTTTATGGAAAGCAAGAGAGAAGACTAAATGCATTCCTTATGCGATTCATATTATCACCTGGAAGGACAAAGTGATAAACGTGTAAGTCCTCACTCTCACAGGCCTCCCAAACATCTACACTCTGCTCAAACGACAAAGATTACGCTGGCTTAGACACTCAAACCGCATGAAAGATGGCCGCTTACAGAAAGATATGCTTTATGAACAACCTGCAGATAGCAAAAGAACTATGGGGCGCCCAAAACTCTGATTTATAGACGTGTGTAAACGTGACATGAACACTGAAAATAAATCCTGCAGCTTGGGAAGAATTAGCTGTAGACCGTAATCTTTGGAAACACACTCTAAAACGCCAACTCAAACAAGAGTCAGACAGATTTATAGAAAAAAAGAATACAGGGCGAAAGAAAAGATACAATAACATTTCCTAGGGTCGCTGGAAAATCCATAGTTAACTATGACTGACGGAAATTATTTCTAGTCTATATTAAACCTTCTCTTACCAAATGCATTTTAGTTGTCGATTTTTGCTGAATCTAACTTCCCAACCTCAACGTCTGTGTTTAAAGTAATTTTAAAATTCTGAATACTTGTTCTTTAACAGAGAATGTGTTCAGTCTCTCAACAAATGCATTACTAGAATCTTTGTGGATTGACAATTCAAATTACTCGTTGTTTTGTGCATGTTCGGTCATGTCATCTGAATGGATTGTTCTTAACGACCGTATGATTTGTTATACATTTTGTTTCAGCTTATGGGAAACTTATTGACTCTTTATCTACTTGACAAAGTATTATATCTTAAATAAGTTTGTGATAATTATGTCCAATAACACGAAGATTTGTTAATTAATTATGATGTTGGTGATAGATACATTACCATCATGGTTGACAAACGATGTTGGTCCGTTGATAAGATTTTGATGGACCTTCTCTGCAGTAGTCAGGGCATTGTTTGTCGACAGAGGTCCCATCAGCGTTGGAGGAATTGGGAGACTGTTAAAGAGTAATGAGTTAAAATTGTATTATTTTGTGGTACATGGTTTGCCTCACTCCATTAGCCCGAGAAATTAATATCTTATGACTCCCATTGTGGATGTGAAGTAGGGTCTTCTGGTTCACTGATCATGACTCACGATTTGTCCTGCAGCCCATGCGCGTCCAAACATTTCTAGCTCTCTCTCTCTCGCTTTTACTTACCATATTCACAAACATGCACACTCCTCCCACGGATGAGCATTACGCCTGACGTTGGTCATTAATTATCGTCGAAAATATCCGCAATATTATTTATAAATCTCGCCAACAATTATCCAACATTTTAAATGCATTTATATACCAAGCAGGTCATTCCACCACTTAGAATGCATGTCCCAATAACTAAAATATGTCTACAACCAACATGTGAAACGATGAATGACCGCCCACAATAAAAGAAACCACAAAAATAATCAAATCAGCATACACCATATTCTAACTGTTTAGTCTGGTCATTAATCATCACTCATATTTATTTATTAAGGAAAGCAAACCTGAATAAAATGCTGGCTGAAATCGGATGCACTGGGCCACTGTCGTAGAACACAGTGCAACGTTTTAACAAGTAATCAATCAGACTGGATCTAACAGATTCTAATTATACACAGACCTGAGAAGAGCAATGTGGTCCACGCCCACCTCCCTGGAAGAAAAACTATATGTGGCAATTGATTCGCTTAAACAGACAGCTGACTTCATGAGAGAGTCTGGAATCCTACTCTGATTGAGTCTTGATCGCAGAGAGAGAGAGAGAGAGAGAGAGAGAGATTTATCACAATATATATATATATATAGACACACACACACGCATATTCCTACCTGTATGATATAGGGCGTATCATTCGTGCATTCTGTGCCAATGTTTGGGTTACCAACATAGTTACCGCCAACCACAGATAGTACGTATTTCTCTGACCATGCCTCATTTTGAAAAGTTGCTCGCACAATTTTCTTAGAGTACTCTCGATGCTGCTATGCTGTAATGTGCAGGAATCTTCTTATATAACCAGAAAGATATCAAAATGCTACTTGGCACGGTCAGAGTACAATAAAGATGAACCTCTGTTGAAGAAAAAAGAACAAGAACTACAGTTGAGTTCTCTGTCAAGCACACAAGCTCTGTCAAGAACACAATTTCTGTCAAGCACACAAAATAACATCAACAAATTTTTGTTTTAAACTCAACCACCTGAATGTGTGTGTATACAGTAAATTAGAAGGAAAAAAAATATATATATACTCTCTCTCTCTCTCTCTATATATATATATATATATATACACACAAACAGTAAACTCTTTATACAGAACTTCGCAGCTTCGCAAAAAGAAAAAGAGACAAAAAGAAAAAGAGACAATCTGATCATCATAAGAAAAACTTCCATCGAGCAAATATTTCGGCCCTTGAACGTCTTGACCCTCTATGAATTGGTGTTTGGAGGAAGGGGGAGAGATATAGGTGTTGGTCCACCTGAGTCATAATTCCCAGGCGTCGACCTCCTGCTGCGTTTGAACCTGAAATCTGACAAGACATTCAGCATAAAGTAGATGAGACTCTGGTCTACACAGAACTTCTCCCCTAATCTACTCTCCATAACCTGTCCAAATACATGTCACAGCCTTCAACCGTATCAGAGCCCACTGCATTCTCTCTACTTCGTGGTGTCGGCAGACTTAAATGACTGTTACCTTCGCGTGCTGCTCAATAATACTTTGTTTCAACCACATATCCTCAAATAAAAATTAATCTGCTTACCAGGGCTTAACGCAACACACTGAAACGCGTCAGATACCAACATCTGTTGATGATGACATGCTTGACTGGACACCCAAGGTTTCCATTGAAATGTCGGCTTCCAACAAACGTTGGATCTACGGCAGTGATGTCCGTCCGATGTTGAAATCTGATTCGATAGCACTCTATTCTATAGGTCTTGCCTGATAACATTTGTTTAGGATGTTGACAACCCCAGGTTTCGAGTTATCCGTCGAAACTCCGATTATCCAGTGATTATCACGAATTCTACACAGCAAACATGAGGTCCTTTCGGTTGATTCAACAAATGTTTTTGTTCGCGCCCTTCCGTTTAATCTAATTGCATTAATAGGTTGTAAAGTGATGCAGTTGCACGATCTCTTGCGCCGACTTCCACTGATATGACCTTGGCTGAGCTTGGTGGCCAGACCTCTGTATTTGGCTAGTTTAGATGCATGCTGTTTCTCCATTCTGGATTTGAATGACACAGTAAGCTCTATTAAGGTGACGTGAACCATAGCTGGCATGTACAGTGCAATGTATGGACGCTTGATACACTCGGGGTCCTTCTCTCGCTCTGGGAGGCCAACAGTCATTTCCAAGTCCATCGATATGCTCATGATTATCAAGTCACTCCAGTTTTGCTTAGGTAGTGTAGCCTGTTCAGCTCTCTAAAAGTAGGTGTTCATTTAATCTTTACTAGTAAAGCCTTTATTCGAGTCCTGTCTATGACGACAGCCTTGCTGGAAGCTTGTTGTCACCACTGGATGTTGCCGTGGCTAAACCCTTATCTGTTGGTCCGCTAGAGCTATCATCTCCTTCAGATGAAGAGAATTTCGCATCATCTATTCACTGCTGAGTTATATACTTCTTCTGCAATCATGGCTCATTCAGACTATGACTCTTTTATGAAGGTAGCTGTCTGTTTAAGTGATTAGGTTACCCCTTAGAGTTTCTTCTCCAGGGATGTGGGTGGACCACATTGTCCTCATAAGGCTGTGTACTGCGGGAAAATCCTCTAGAACGTGCTTTGTTATCATATTATCTAGGGTACAGCGGCATTGGCTGGTAGTTCCTATTTTGAGTTTGGTGAACATGCGGTTTCTCATTCTGGTGTGGCCAGTGCATAGGCGAAGTATGATGACTTGATTCCTCCTTGATACTTGGAGGTATCCGTCCCTCTCGTTATACTTTGGGTGTTCTTGTTTCCATTTCTCGTGATACTGGCCTTTGATGATGGATTTGGCTTCATCGTAGCTGACCACGTGGTTCTCTTGTGGTAATCTCCCTCCCTCCTTAGCTAGTTTGCGCATTCGTTTTCTTGTATATTACAGTGTGAAGGTTACACTGGAAGTTATTGCACCGTTGGTCTAGGGTTGTTCTCAAGTCATCTAGTTCACTGTTTCTGTGGTTTTGTAGAGCGATTAGGACTGACAGTGCGTCCCCAATTTTTTGTGCACGTTATTTTTGTTTTGGATAGCCAATTTTGCAGTGTCTTTGATGGCTTCAGTTTTTGCTTTATAATTGTTTGAGAATGTCTCAGTAGCTATTGACTTGGTCATCTTTTCCTAGCTACTCAGCCTCCTCAACCTCCTCCTCCATTTCTGGTGGCTTTTGTAGCAGAGCCATGCGTGTGAATGTGTGACCAGGAGTCATGTGGGTAGTTGTCTGTGTGTTTTCTGTAATGTGCTTTCTCTCTGTGTCTTTGTGGGTCCATTTTTGGTCCACAATTTGTGTCCATTTTTATCTAGATTGAGGCTATCTGTTTTGCCTTTCCAACTCTGTCTTGCTGGTATCTTGACCTATTTTCTGTATTTGGCAGATACTGCTTTATAGGCTATATTTTTCTCGGTGCTTTGTGACGTTTCAGCCAGTTCTCTGGCAGAGTTCAGTTCCTCCTCTAGTTTTTGTATTCCCTTGCTCCGATATGGCTCTTTGCTCCTTTGAGAATTGATTCTTAAACAGCACTCAGGATTGCCTTTGTTAACTTCTTTATCATATTATATCATATTGACTTTCGTTTCATTGGTTTTGAAGGGTGCATTGTAGACATCTGTGAGCTTGGCAAACTTTTCCCAGGTCTGCTCTCTTGTATAGTTCCAGCGGGGAAATGGTATTTGTGTCTCCTGTTTGTGGGCAAGATCCACTGCAAGTTTGACTGGCCTGTGGTCACTGTCTCCAAGTTAGTTCAGTATTATTCTATAATGTTGATGGATATATCTCCTGTTGCGAATGCTAGGTCGGGAGTTGATGGTTTCCATAATCTTGCGTATAAGGTTGAAAAAGGGAGGAAGGGGGGGGGGGTGATCCTCTCTAGAGTCTATGAGGAATATGTTGTTGTCTATTTCCCATTCTTCCACTTCTTCACCTCGAGCGTTGATTTCATTGTATCCCCAACTTTCAGAGTGGCTGTTAAAGTCTACTACCACCAGACACTATGATGGTGTTATTTCCATTGACTACAACTTTAGCAATTGTCATTGGGACAGTACACGTTAAAAATCCGTGTACTTTTGGAGCTGATGTATAGGTCTGTGCCGCTTATCTCTGCCTCCCCGTTTGTGACTACTTCTATCAGTTTTGCTGGGATGGTATTTATATAAGTATAAGGATTCCACCCTTGTGGCCTCTCCTGTCCTGTCTAAATGTCTGGTAGCCCCTAATAATAAACCTATGCTGAGGATTAAGGTGAGTTTCTTGGATGCAAGCCACGTTTATTTTCACCTCTGCTAGTCTTACTAATAGGACTTGTTTGTATGGTATATGTCCTCTGCATTCCGGTGCATTATATTCAGATGTGTCTTGAAGCTATTTCGACTAGCAGTAGTTTCACTCTGGTCCCATTTCCTGGCTCTCCAAACTGGGTCAGTAGCATGGAGTGGGCCCCTTCAAGGGATGGGGTCGGCACTCCACCTGCCTAGGGTGACTCCACAGACAGAGCACCATAAATAGAGTCCGTTAGATTCACTCTGATTGAGTACATGTTAGAACGTTGCACTGTGTTCTGCGCCAATGGCCCAGTTCATCCGATTTCTGCCAGCATTTTATTCTGGTTAGCCTTTGACTGTCCCCAATCTTCCTGCAAGCGGACAGATAGTCTTTTCTTTGGAGGGGGGGGGGTGGATTCTGCCCCTAGATGGTCGGCTAGGAGCTAATCTCCAGCTGGCATAGCTCCTTGGATCCCGGGGCCGCACAATCCCTGCAACTGTAACAAGGTAAGCCTGATGTGGAGGAGAGTTATGTACGATATATAGTGTAGTGCTGTATAATGTAGTGTAGTGCTGTATAGTGTAGTGTAGTGCTGTATAGTGTAGTGTAGTGCTGTATAGTGTAGTGTAGTGCTGTATAGTGTAGTGTAGTGCTGTATAGTGTAGTGTAATGCTGTATAGTGTAGTGTAGTGCTGTATAGTGTAGTGTAATGCTGTATAGTGTAGTGTAGTGCTGTATAGTGTAGTGTAATGCTGTATAGTGTAGTGTAGTGCTGTATAGTGTAGTGTGGCGTGATCTGGTGTAGTGTGATGGGGTGTAGTGTGGTGTTGTGTTGTGTTGTATAGTGTAGTGTGGCGTGATCTGGTGTAGTGTGGTGGAGTGTAGTGTGGTGTAGTGTGGTGTAGTGCTGTATAGTGTAGTGTAGTGCTGTATAGTGTAGTGTGGCGTGATCTGGTGTAGTGTGGTGGAGTGTAGTGTGGTGTGGTGTAGTGTGGTGTAGTGTAGTGTGGCGTGATCTGGTGTAGTGTGATGGGATGTAGTGTGGTGTTGTGTTGTATAGTGTAGTGTGGCGTGATCTGGTGTAGTGTGGTGGAGTGTAGTGTGGTGTAGTGCTGTGTTGTATAGTGTAGTGTGGCGTGATCTAGTGTAGTGTGGTGTAGTGTAGTGTAGTGCTGTATAGTGTAGTGTGATCTGGTGTAGTGTGATGGGGTGTAGTGTAGTGTAGTGCTGTATAGTGTAGTGTGGCGTGATCTGGTGTAGTGTGGTGGAGTGTAGTGTGGTGTAGTGGGGTGTAGTGTGATGTAATGCTGTATAGTGTAGTGTGGCGTGATCTGGTGTAGTGGGGTGGAGTGTAGTGTGGTGTAGTGTGGTGTAGTGTAGTGTGGCGTGATCTGGTGTAGTGTGGTGGAGTGTAGTGGTGTAGTGCTGTGTTGTATAGTGTAGTGTGGTGTGATCTAGTGTAGTGTGGTGTAGTGTAGTGTAGTGCTGTATAGTGTAGTGTGATCTGGTGTAGTGTGATGGGGTGTAGTGTAGTGTAGTGCTGTATAGTGTAGTGTGGCGTGATCTGGTGTAGTGTGGTGGAGTGTAGTGTGGTGTAGTGGGGTGTAGTGTGATGTAATGCTGTATAGTGTAGTGTGGCGTGATCTGGTGTAGTGGGGTGGAGTGTAGTGTGGTGTAGTGTGGTGTAGTGTAGTGTGGCGTGATCTGGTGTAGTGTGGTGGAGTGTAGTGTGGTGTGGTGTAGTGCTGTGTTGTATAGTGTAGTGTGGCGTGATCTGGTGTAGTGTTATGGGGTGTAGTGTGGTGTTGTGTTGTATAGTGTAGTGTGGCGTGATCTGGTGTAGTATGGTGTAGTGTAGTGTAGTGCTGTATAGTGTAGTGTGGCGTGATCTGGTGTAGTGTGATGGGGTGTAGTGTGGTGTTGTGTTGTATAGTGTAGTGTGGCGTGATCTGGTGTAGTGTGGTGGAGTGTAGTGTGGTGTAGTGTGGTGTAGTGCTGTATAGTGTAGTGTAGTGCTGTATAGTGTAGTGTGGCGTGATCTGGTGTAGTGTGGTGGAGTGTAGTGTGGTGTGGTGTAGTGTGGTGTAGTGTAGTGTGGCGTGATCTGGTGTAGTGTGATGGGGTGTAGTGTGGTGTTGTGTTGTATAGTGTAGTGTGGCGTGATCTGGTGTAGTGTGGTGGAGTGTAGTGGAGTGTAGTGTGGTGTAGTGTGGTGTAGTGCTGTGTTTGTATAGTGTAGTGTGGCGTGATCTAGTGTAGTGTGGTGTAGTGTAGTGTAGTGCTGTATAGTGTAGTGTGATCTGGTGTAGTGTGATGGGGTGTAGTGTAGTGTAGTGCTGTATAGTGTAGTGTGGCGTGATCTGGTGTAGTGTGGTGGAGAGTAGTGTGGTGTAGTGTAGTGTAGTGTGGTGTAATGCTGTATAGTGTAGTGTAGTGCTGTATAGTGTAGTGTAGTGCTGTATAGTGTAGTGTAATGCTGTATAGTGTAGTGTAGTGCTGTATAGTGTAGTGTGGCGTGATCTGGTGTAGTGTGATGGGGTGTAGTGTGGTGTTGTGTTGTATAGTGTAGTGTGGCGTGATCTGGTGTAGTGTGGTGGAGTGTAGTGTGGTGTAGTGTGGTGTAGTGCTGTATAGTGTAGTGTAGTGCTGTATAGTGTAGTGTGGCGTGATCTGGTGTAGTGTGGTGGAGTGTAGTGTGGTGTGGTGTAGTGTGATGTAGTGTGGTGTAGTGTAGTGTGGCGTGATCTGGTGTAGTGTGATGGGGTGTAGTGTGGTGTTGTGTTGTATAGTGTAGTGTGGCGTGATCTGGTGTAGTGTGTTGGAGTGTAGTGGAGTGTAGTGTGGTGTAGTGTGGTGTAGTGCTGTGTTGTATAGTGTAGTGTGGTGTGATCTAGTGTAGTGTGGTGTAGTGTAGTGTAGTGCTGTATAGTGTAGTGTGATCTGGTGTAGTGTGATGGGGTGTAGTGTAGTGTAGTGCTGTATAGTGTAGTGTGGCGTGATCTGGTGTAGTGTGGTGGAGTGTAGTGTGGTGTAGTGGGGTGTAGTGTGATGTAATGCTGTATAGTGTAGTGTGGCGTGATCTGGTGTAGTGGGTGGAGTGTAGTGTGGTGTAGTGTGGTGTAGTGTAGTGTGGCGTGATCTGGTGTAGTGTGGTGGAGTGTAGTGTGGTGTGGTGTAGTGCTGTGTTGTATAGTGTAGTGTGGCGTGATCTGGTGTAGTGTTATGGGGTGTAGTGTGGTGTTGTGTTGTATAGTGTAGTGTGGCGTGATCTGGTGTAGTGTGGTGTAGTGTAGTGTAGTGCTGTATAGTGTAGTGTGGCGTGATCTGGTGTAGTGTGATGGGGTGTAGTGTGGTGTTGTGTTGTATAGTGTAGTGTGGCGTGATCTGGTGTAGTGTGGTGGAGTGTAGTGTGGTGTAGTGTGGTGTAGTGTAGTGTGGTGTTGTGTTGTATAGTTTAGTGTGGCGTGATCTGGTGTAGTGTGATGGGGTGTAGTGTGGTGTTGTGCGGTTCCGTGCAGTGTGGCGTGGTGTAGTGTAGTGTAGCTTGTGGTGTGAAATGGAGTAGTGTAGTGCAGTTTGGTGTGGTGTGGTGTGGTGTGGTGTGGTGTGGTGTGGTGTGGTGTGGTGTGGTGTGGTGTGGTGTGGTGTGGTGTGTGTAGTGTAGTGTAGTGTAGTGTAGTGTAGTGTAGTGTAGTGTAGTGTAGTGTAGTGTAGTGTAGTGTAGTGTAGTGTAGTGTAGTGTAGTGTAGTGTAGTGTAGTGTAGTGTAGTGTAGTGTAGTGTAGTGTAGTGTAGTGTAGTGTAGTGTAGTGTAGTGTAGTGTAGTGTAGTGTAGTGTAGCTATCGGTGTAAAGTGGAGTAGTGTAGTGAAGTTTGATGTCGTGTGGTGTGGTGTAGTGCAGTGTTGTGTATTATTATTATAGCTCACTCAGATGATATAGCACAGTGAGATAATATAATCATTGTAGTAGTATTGCACAGTTATGTAGTATAACATGATGGGGTAATATATCATATAGAATAGTATATTAACCTGAAGTAGAATAAAACATTTAGATAGAACAATACCTGCGATGTAATATAACAGTGAAGTGTATAACACAGTAAACTATTATATCTCAGCTAGGTACATATCACAGTGTAGTTGTACACTTAAGTGAAACAGGTTAACGCTGTTGGGATCACCACTTCAAACATGATATAGAAAACTAGCTTCGCATTTATCTAAACAATTAACAATAGCGCTCCAGTAATGATATATCAATAATGATATATATGTAGTATCCATATTCTTGCATGGAAAAATATATACCCAAATAGAATAATTAAATATACTTAACAGCACCGGCAACCAATGCAACATGAAAGTCCACTTCAACAAAACCGAAATCATGTATTATCACAAAAGAGAAACACACCACCAACTTAACGATAGACAGCAGACAATTAAATAAGTGAAGGAATTTAAATACCAAGGAAGTCTAGTGTGGGATATCCGTATTTTTTAAAAAAAAAAAAGCATTTCGCGTGTTGTGTCGACAAGCAGAAACTATAAACCTATTCTGTTTTACTAGAATCATTATGTACATTTGTTATATACCGCAAATAAGACAAAATTAAAACCATCTATTTGTTTCCAATGAATTGTTTTAAATATAACGTCATGAAAATAAACAGCTTGTATACAAACTTTCAACAATTAAAATCAAGCGTTTGTTAAGTTATAGCACTTTGAAGAGGGGCATGAGTTTTGGAACAGACTAGGGTAAAGTACATATCCAACATAATGTCCTTAGTCAAATTTAACATAATGACCACACAATGTAAAAGAAAATAAAACAAATGCAACGCATAATATTTTTTTTTCGTTCTCCCTGGACTACTGTTAACTTAATCTACGCCTACGGAATAATGAATTTCACTGTCGAAATACGCCTATGCTTAATTAAATACATAAGGTATTTCTCCTAGGGGTAACATTCCTGGAGTTGTCTCACGTGTCACGGTGTAAAACATGCATGGCTGAGATCAAGACTAGCCTGCCTTCTAAATGTTGCAGCTCTTGTTATTAATTACAATCACGTCTCTAAGGCAAAACGGAATCAATTACATCTTGTTTTATAGCACAAACGAGAGACCCTTAAAGTTGTACGTTAAATGAGAAATATTGAACGATGCAATGTTATAATGGCGAGATTGATAATATTGTTTAAATTAAATGATACAAAAGAAAGAAAGAAAGAAAGAAAGAAAGAAAGAAAGAAAGAAAGAAAGAAAGAAAGAAAGAAAGAAAGAAAGAAAGAAAGAAAGAAGAAAGAAAGAAAGAAAGAAAGAAAGAATAAGCATTGGTGTTTTTTTTCCAAAGATACAAGATGAATAGATGTCGAGTTCTCCATAGAGACAGAATAAATGTAGAGTTCTCCAAAGAGACAGAATAAATGTAGAGTTCTTCAAAGAGACAGAATAAATGTAGAGTTCTCCAAAGAGACAGAATAAATGTAGAGTTCTCCAGGGAGACAGAATAAACGTAGAGTTCTCCATAGAGACAGAATAAATGTAGTGTTCTCCATAGAGACAGAATAAATGTAGAGTTCTCCATAGAGACAGAATAAATGTAGAGTTCTCCATAGAGACAGAATAAATGTAGAGTTCTCCAAAGAAACAGAATAAACGTAGAGTTCTCCATAGAGACAGAATAAACGTAGAGTTCTCCATTGAGACAGAATAAATGTAGAGTTCTCCAAAGAGACAGAATAAATGTAGAGTTCTCCATTGAGACAGAATAAATGTAGAGTTCTCCAGAAAGACAATAAATGTAGAGTTACATTCATCCTTAATTACGAACGCATCAGTCTTTATAATCGCAGAACAAAAATAAATTCATCAAAAGTTACGAAATTTCACGTCATCTTCATCATGTGCCATACTGGCTGACGTAGGCAGTCGTGTCCACTCATAATTTGCAGTCATCAGTGTAATCGTATCAGTTCTGTTGTTGACTGTTTACCGTGCCGAGACACCAAGCTTTCTAGCACACAGAAATCATAGTATGAAATAATGCAATTATCATTCACTGAAATAGAATAAATAAAATGAGTGCACATTAAACCAGTGTAAACTGTTGCTTGTTGCTATCACATTTTATCTTTCCCTGTGAAATTATCTTGAACATGAATATTTATATTACAAGTTCCTCGTTATGTAACAATTTTACTCTCTCTAGTCAGCCATCGGCTTTACGCAAAGAGTGAAGAAACACATTTGAATGTTAGTTACGCCCATTTCTGCTTATATGTGTACGTTTGGGAGAGAGACAGTATTTTATGTGGATCATTTTAAATATTCACAGGCAAGAAAAAAAACGTCCAAACCCAAGATGATTAATCTATCTTAGGTGACAGACGAAAGCTGGTACGGCTGTACAGAATGATGGATTAAAGAAGAGAAAGAAATAATGGCAAGTACAGTCAAGGAAAGGGAGCCGCGATAGCTCAGTGGTTAGTGAACTGGACTACAAAGGACAAGGGGTAGGGTTCGATCCCAACCGACGGCTTACGGGTTCACCCAGCCTTTAATGGGTACCGGATTTTTTTTCTGGGAAAGTGAAGCGGCACGGGCGTAATACCGACCACATTACCCTAAAAATCATGTGCCGAAGGTCTGTAAAATGTATGGTCACTAACACCATATTCCCTATACGCCACTTGGCGTGACGGGGGTACTTTACTTTTTTTTTTTACAGTCAGGGAAAACATCGCATGAACAATCGTGCAAGGATTCTATTTTTGTAACATGAAATTTCAGTTCTCTTTGCTGAATGGAGGCCACTAGCCATCGTTTTTTTTTTTATTTAGGGTTGTAGTGCCAACTTTAAGATTCTTTATTCTAATACTGTGTTATCACAAAACAGAAGTATTATGATAACACTAAAGATATCTACAAAAATGGTATCAACTATTTGAATTTGTGAGAGCTTTGCAGCTCTATTGGCTTCCCCAGTTACACTCCCAAACGTCCCCTGACAAAGAATTACGACTGCGCCGATGGTGACTGCGCCGATGATAACTGCGCCGATGATGACTGTACTAATGATGACTGTGCCAATGATGACTGTACCAATGATGACTGTGCCGATGATGTCTGTACCGATGATGACTGTGCCGATGATGACTGTACCGATGATGACTGTACCAATGATGACTGTACCAATGATGACTGTACCAATGATGACTGTGCCGATGATGTCTGTACCATTGATGACTGTACCGATGATGACTGTACCGATGATGACTGTACCAATGATGACTGTACCAATGATGACTGTGCCGATGATGTCTGTACCGATGATGACTGTGCCGATGATGACTGTACCGATGATGACTGTACCGATGATGACTGTGCCGATGATGTCTGTACCGATGATGACTGCGCCGATGATGACTCGGCCGATGATGACTGTGCCGATGATGACTGCGCCGATGATGACTGTGCCGATGATGACTGTGCTGATGATGACTGCGCCGATATCATCCACATAGATTCTCCAATATATTCCAACACTGTGTGGAGCTAACAGTGCAAACACTAACTTTTGTTCAACCATCATTGCAGGACTAAAGAGGGGAAAGACGTGATTTGCAAAACTAGCAACAAAGATGTGTGAATAGTTAGAAAATAAAAGAAGAATGGCTATAATGAAGTTGATGTAAGCAATAAAATAGGAAAGCTGGATCAATACAATACAAATTGGAAGGCCAGTTAGGCCCAAAAATGTGAATTGCCATGGTGAAGTTGAATAACATTATATATCAACTTCTCTGTTTGTTTCTCTGTTTGCGCTCACCATCTTTTAACCTGTGGCAAAGCCCAGTTTCGGTGTCATGGCGACTACATGTGATCGTTTTTTTGAATTCGGCTCTTGCTGATATATTTAAATGATTTACGCGATAGTCTAGTTGTGAAATTATGTGTTGCTATTCCCCGTTTGGGGTATGTTTTACTTCTAACGAGTGGATGGGATGTGAACTTTACCGATAGTTAAGTGGAATATGATTCATTCTTCTTTGTGTCATGTGTTCGCGGTTCGACAGGCAAAGACATAGTTTTCGACAACAATGGCGCCGGTCGGGTATATTCAACCCGAATGTGAAAAGTCAGTGACGGTGGATTGGGCGGAAGAATCAGAAATGATCAACGGCCTAGAAAGCGAAAACAGCAAAGTGTGTGGTACACATGAGACATATTCAGAACACAAAAAACGAATATGGCAGACCACTGTGAAAGAGATTGGAGCCTCTTCACGTAACATTCCTAAGAAAGCCATGGAGAGAAATTCTAACTATTGTTTTAGTTACTAAAACAATGATCATAAATAAAGAAAATACTCAAGACCTACAATTAAATATCAAAGTTGAAGGAATACATCTGGAGACAGTCCAGAGCTACAACTACCTGGGACACACTATAACCAGTGATGGTAAGTAATTTTAATGCCATGAAAATATACTAACATCAAAACAAATAACACCAGGGCTAAAAGTAAGAATAGCAAACGTTACATCTTCTCAATATTCCTGTATGGTGCAGAAGCATGGACATTAGACAAGAAAACAACAGAAAATTGAAGCCTTTGAAATGTGGATTTATAGAAGAATAGGTAGAATTGGATGGAAGGAAAAGAAAACAAGCGATGAAGTTTTAAAGCAATTAAAAATGAAAAGAGAACTACTAAACACAATTACAACAAGACAAATGAAATTTTTGAGGCATGTTAAAAGACATAACAGCCATTGTAATATTGGAAAGTAATATTGGAAGGGAAAATACAAGGTAAAAGAGGCAGAGGCAGACCAAGACTAACATGGACGAGTAACATCAAAAGATGGACTAGTCAGCCTATGATAATCTGCACCATCAAAGCAAGAGACAGAGTGGAATGACGCTAAGGTAGCCAACCTTCGATGCGGAGACGGCACTCAATGATGATGATGATGAATGCTCCAGTTAAAAGCCTGTGTGCTTTTTCATGGACTGAATTTTGCATGAGTATCTGTTTTGTTTCCAGTACACACTGGCAGTATGTGTCCCTCGCCATACAGGCAGATATTCGCCGACTTCAGGGATACTCATATTATTATCGTCCAGAGTCTGACTTTTTTAAAAATAAATAAAGCCCAACAATTTGCCCTCGCAGTGGCCGTCTACACTTTCGATTGCTTAAACTGCCAATGTCTCTTTATCGAGCGAAGATGATCTGTTTATATTGGCAATATCCGAGAAGGTTAGACATCGGATCTCACTAGCCAGAGACCAGGGTAGGGTTCATTAGCCACACATTTTTTTTTTTTTTTGCGTTCGCCAGCTTTTACCTCTGACAAAGTCCTAGGAATAGAATTTTGCGAGTTAATCCGTTTTCTTTTTCCTGGCAGCCGTGTGCACAGGGGTCCCTTGCCGCACAGGCAGATAACTCCGACTTCGGAGGTACTCATATTTTTTTTCCGTGGATGAGTAATTAACGTTTCAAACTGGGCCTCGCTGCTGGTGGTTGCCGCAGATAGAAATCATAAATAAAAATCCCAACTGGTGCAGCCGGGATTTGAACCCGCAACCTCTCTGTCTCGACGCCGGCATCTTGCCACGAGACCAACCAGACCCCATGGGTGGCGACGAAATAACGGATTCGAATAGAACAATTCCCACCGCCTGCTGCAGGCTTCTAATCCAGAACCTCTGTCCAGATGCTGACGTCTTTCTAGACCACCAACGTCTGCTAGTCCCACTGTAACCTGAGGCAATAAAAAGCAACAATTAAACAATTCTCTTGTACAATTCTCTTCAATACAAATGAAGAAGAAGGTGAACAGCAGTAAAGTGGAGATAAGTAAGAAGGAAATAAAGAAGATGAAAAAATAAGCTTAATTTAATGAACAGAAAAGCTTTTTAGCAACTTTTTCGTTTGCCAGGTATAATAAATAATGCTTTTGCGGAAATGTTAATGTTGAAATCTATTTGTAGGCAAAGGCGTATATCACGTGACAAAGACATTCACGTTGAGTGGGCCAGGCAACAACTGTTTAAATAATGACCTTGGAAGAGAGACAGGAAGAGGGGAGGGTGGTGGTGGTGGTGGTGGTGGGGGGGGGGGTACGTTGGGGGTGTGAAGAATTGGTAGAGATGAATTTTTTCATGCCTAATATTTTGTGAACGACTTTATTATAAACATTCATTTGTTTTGTTTATTTTTAAAGTGATTATAACTGGAAATTACTACACGTAAATTCAAATAGAGAGAGAGAGAGAGAGAGAGAGAGAGAGTAAGGGCTCGTGTGTCTGAAAGAGGGAAACGAGTGAGAGAGCGATTGCTTTTCCCTAAGAAAGCCAAAAACTAGAAGGGAAGTCACTCACATCAAAGAGTGCTGATGAATGATGTGCCTGCCGAACCGCAAGGTGCAAAGCTCAGTGCATTACAATCCTAATAAGTTGACGAAGAAGCAGTTCGTATTAATGCTGCTGTTAAATGTCGTAATGGTTGTATCTTGCTAAACATTTGGTTCTCATTTTATTTGGCTGGCTTTTCTTGAAATAGACAGAAAGGCAAGCAGACACCAAAGAGTGGATAGGGCGAGTGACACGGCAAGGACAGGGCGAGGGACAGGGCGGTGGCAGAGCGAGGGACAGGGCGAGGGACACGGCAAGGACAGGGCGAGGGACAGGGCGAGGGACACGGCAAGGACAGGGCGAGGGACACGGCAAGGATAGGGCGAGGGACAGGGCGGGGGCAGAGTGAGGGACAGGGCGAGGGACACGGCAAGGACAGGGCGAGGGACACGACAAGGACAGGGCGAGGGACACGGCAAGGATAGGGCGAGGGACAGGGCGGGGGCAGAGCGAGGGACAGGGCGAGGGACACGGCAAGGACAGGGCGAGGGACACGGCAAGGATAGGGCGAGGGACAGGGCGGGGGCAGAGCGAGGGACAGGGCGAGGGACAGGGCAAGGACAGGGCGAGGGACACGACAAGGACAGGGCGAGGGACAGGGCGGGGGCAGGGCGAGGGACAGGGCGAGTGACACGGCAAGGACAGGGCGAGGGACAGGGCGGGGGCAGAGCGAGGGACAGGGCGAGGGACACGGCAAGGACAGGGCGAGGGACAGGGCGAGGGACACGACAAGGACAGGGCGAGGGACAGGGCGGGGGCAGGGCGAGGGACAGGGCGAGTGACACGGCAAGGACAGGGCGAGGGACAGGCGAGGGACACGGCAAGGACAGGGCGAGGGACAGGGCGGGGGCAGGGCGAGGGACAGGGCGAGGGACACGGCAAGGACAGGGTGAGGGACACGGCGGAGACAGAGTGAGGGACAGGGCGAGGGACACGGTAAGGACAGGGCGAGGGACACGGCGGAGACAGAGTGAGGGACAGGGCGAGGGACAAGGCGGAGACAGAGTGAGGGACAGGGCGAGGGACAAGGCGGAGACAGAGTGAGGGACAGGGCGAGGGACACGGCAAGGACAGGGCGAGGGACACGGCGGAGACAGAGTGAGGGACAGGGCGAGGGACACGGTAAGGACAGGGCGAGAGACACGGCAAGGGCAGGGCGAGGGACACGGCAAGGACAGGGCGAGGGACACAACGGGGACAGAGTGAGGGACAGGGCGAGGGACACGGCAAGGACAGGGCGAGGGACACGGCGGATACAGTGAGGGACAGGGCGAGGGACACGGTAAGGACAGGGCGAGGGACACGGCGGAGACAGTGAGGGACAGGGCGAGGGACACGGCGGAGACAGTGGGGGGACAGGGCGAGGGACACGGCAAGGGCAGGGCGAGGCACATGGCAAGGACAGGGCGAGGAACACGGCAAGGACAGGGCGAGGGACACGACGGGGACAGAGTGAGGGACAGGGCGAGGGACACGGCAAGGACAGGGCGAGGGACACGGCAAGAACAGGGCGAGGGACACGGCAAGGACAGGGCGAGGGACACGGCGAGGGGCACGGCAAGGACAGGGCGAGGGACAGGGCGAGGGACACGACAAGGACAGGGCGAGAGACACGGCAATGACAGGGCGAGGGACAGGGCAAACATACACATTTCCATATACAGATTAATTGATGTTTAATCCCGATGGAAATACTTTTGTTCTAGTCCTGGCATACATTATATATGTGATTAACATTGTTTGATAACAAACACATAAATATCAGTATAATTGTCATTCATGTGTAACTTTCTTGTGCTATGTACTTTTCAACAACTACAACAACAGCAAATTAGTTTCAGACAGATAAAGCGTTTACTCTGAATGTTTGTTGATGTCCTTCCACTAAACTACATAGAAACTGTATCATGCCTACGTCCTTGTTTAGAATGTTGTATTTTAGTTTATGATGGTCCGTCCGATGTCTGAATATATCACTTTATCATCCCTCCATCCCCACACTTCCACGCCAACAATACAATTTTTCTCATGATTCATTCTCATGAAGTCCTCGCTCTGACAAGAGTATTCCACACTGTCGTACATCCCATCCGTCCGCTGACAATTCAAGTCACTTCTTAAGTTACATCTGGCAGATTTATTTGACACGGTAACAACAAATATGTTCGTTCTTGTGCAACATGCGTGTTTGTATATTTTACCGAAAAATGTGTAAACAATTGTGCGAACTTTAATTCTCTTATGTTGTTGCCATTTGATTAAATGCCTTAGCACTGCAGTTATGTGCCTGTTCCCTGCCATTTGATTAAATGCGGCAGCACCACAATTATTTGCCTGTTCCCTGCCATTTGATAAGATTCCGCAGCACCACAATTATTTGCCTGTTCCCTGCCATTTGATAAAATGCCGTAGCACTACAATTGCAAAACCTTGGTTCTCATTTTATTTGGCTGGCTTTTCTTAAAATAGACAGAAAGGCAAGCTGACACCTAAAGAGTGGACAGGCCAGGGACACGGCAAGGACAGGGCGAGGGACACGGCAAGGACAGGGCGAGGGACAGGGCAAGGACAGGGCTAGGGATAGGGCGAGGGACACGGCAAGGACAGGGCGAGGGACACGGCAAGGACAGGGCGAGGGACACGGCAAGGACAGGGCGAGGGACAGGGGAGAGGGACACGGCAAGGACAGGGCGAGGAACACGGCAAGGACAGGGCGAGGGACAGGGAGAGGGACACGGCAAGGACAGGGCGAGGGACAGGGCAATGACAGGGCGAAGGACATGACGAGGGACAGGGCGAGGGACACGGCAAGGACAGGGCGAGGGACACGGCGAGGGACAGGGTAAGGACAGGGCAAGGACATGACGAGGGACAGGGCGAGGGACACGGCAAGGACAGGGCGAGGGACATGGCGAGGGACAGGGTAAGGACAGGGCAAGGACAAGGCGAGGGACAGGGTAAGGACAGGGCGAGGGACAGGGCAAGGACAGGGCGAGAGACAGGGCAAGGAAAGGGCGAGGGACACGGCAAGGACAGGGCGAGGGACAGGGCAAGGACAGGGCGAGGGACAGGGCAAGGACAGGGCAAGGACAGGGCGAGAGACAGGGCAAGGACAGGGCGAGGGACAGGGCAAGGACAGGGCTAGGGACAGGGCGAGGGACACGGCAAGGACAGGGCGAGGGACACGGCAAGGACAGGGCGAGGAACACGGCAAGGACAGGGCGAGGGACAGGGAGAGGGACACGGCAAGGACAGGGCGAGGAACACGGCAAGGACAGGGCGAGGGACACGGCAAGGACAGGGCGAGGGACACGGCAAGGACAGGGCGAGGGACATGGCGAGGGACAGGGTAAGGACAGGGCAAGGACAAGGCGAGGGACAGGGCAAGGACAGGGCGAGGGACACGGCAAGGACAGGGCGAGGGACACGGCAAGGACAGGGCGAGGGACATGGCGAGGGACAGGGTAAGGACAGGGCAAGGACAAGGCGAGGGACAGGGTAAGGACAGGGCGAGGGACAGGGCAAGGAAAGGGCGAGGGACACGGCAAGGACAGGGCGAGGGACAGGGCAAGGACAGGGCGAGGGACAGGGCAAGGACAGGGCAAGGACAGGGCAAGGACAGGGCGAGAGACAGGGCAAGGACAGGGCGAGGGACAGGGCAAGGACAGGGCTAGGGACAGGGCGAGGGACACGGCAAGGACAGGGCGAGGGACACGGCAAGGACAGGGCGAGGAACACGGCAAGGACAGGGCGAGGGACAGGGAGAGGGACACGGCAAGGACAGGGCGAGGAACACGGCAAGGACAGGGCGAGGGACAGGGAGAGGGACACGGCAAGGACAGGGCGAGGGACACGGCAAGGACAGGGCGAGGAACACGGCAAGGACAGGGCGAGGGACAGGGAGAGGGACACGGCAAGGACAGGGCGAGGAACACGGCAAGGACAGGGCGAGGGACAGGGAGAGGGACACGGCAAGGACAGGGCGAGGGACAGGGCAATGACAGGGCGAAGGACACGGCAAGGACAGGGCGAGGGACAGGGCGAGGGACACGGCAAGGACATGGCGAGGGATACGGCAAGGACAGGGCGAGGGACATGGCGAGGGACAGGGTAAGGACAGGGCAAGGACAGGGCGAGGGACAGGGTAAGGAAAGGGCGAGGGACAGGGCAAGGACAGGGCGAGAGACAGGGCAAGGAAAGGGCGAGGGACACGGCAAGGACAGGGCGAGGGACATGGCGAGGGACATGGCGAGGGACAGGGTAAGGACAGGGCGAGGGACAGGGCAAGGACAGGGCAAGGACAGGGCGAGAGACAGGGCGAGAGACAGGGCAAGGACAGGGCGAGGGACACGGCAAGGACAGGACGAGGGACAGGGCGAGGGACAGGGTAAGGACAGGGCGAGGGACAGGGCAAGGACAGGACGAGGGACAGGGCGAGGGACAGGGTAAGGACAGGGCGAGGGACAGGGCGAGGGACACGGTAAGGACAGGACGAGGGACAGGGTAAGGACAGGGCGAGGTCACACGGCAAGGACAGGACGAGGGACAGGGCGAGGGACAGGGCAAGGACAGGGCGAGGGACAGGGTAAGGACAGGGCGAGGGACAGGGTAGGGACAGGGCGAGGGACAGGGCAAGGAAATGGCGAGGGACAGGGCGAGGGACAGGGTAAGGACAGGGCGAGGGACAGGGCAAGGACAGGGCGAGGGACAGGGCGAGGGACAGGGCGAGAGACAGGGCAAGGAAAGGGCGAGGCACACGGCAAGGACAGGACGAGGGACAGGGCGAGGGACAGGGCGAGGGACAGGGTAAGGACAGGGCGAGGGACAGGACAAGGACAGGGCGAGAGACAGGGCAAGGAAAGGGCGAGGGACACGGCAAGGACAGGGCGAGAGACAATTCAAGGAAAGGGCGAGGGACACGGCAAGGACAGGGCGAGGGACAGGGCAAGGACAGGGCGAGGGACACGGCAAGGACAGGGCGAGGGACAGGGCGAGGGACAGGGTAAGGACAGGGCGAGGGACAGGGCGTGGGACATGGTAAGGACAGGGCGAGGGACAGGGCGAGGGACATGGTAAGGACAGGGCGAGGGACATGGTAAGGACAGGGCGAGGGACACGGCAAGGACAGGGCGAGAGACAGTGCAAGGAAAGGGCGAGGGACACGGCAAGGAGTGGGCGAGGGACAGGGCAAGGACAGGGCGAGGGACACGGCAAAAACAGGACGAGGGACAGGGCGAGGGACAGGGCGAATAGACACAGAAACCTGTTACTTGCTATTTGATAAAATCCATTTTGTCTGATTTGCCATTAATAATGTGAATAATGGTTATATCAATGACGGTAAACTAAAAATGTATAAAGGGAAACATAGAAAAAGTGAAAAGCAAGCACAAATTATCAAGTATTTATTATAGTCTCTAAAGAATAAATATAATACATGTTTTTTCTGTCTCTCCCCCCTCATATATGTTGGGAGCTGGTTAGAAGGTTGTGTTTATACGTCTATCATCATTATCATCATTGAGTGCCGTCTCCGCAACGAAGGTTGGCTACCATGGAGCGCCATTTTGCTCTATCTCTTGCTTTGATGGTGCAGGTTGTCATCGGTTGATTTGTCCATCTTTTGATGTTACTCGTCCATGTTAATCTTGGTCTGCCTCTGCCTCTTTTACCTTGTATTTTCCCCTCCAGGAACACTTTCAGTAGGC
The DNA here is from genome assembly GCA_032433765.1 of Megaustenia siamemsis. Classification (NCBI taxonomy): domain Eukaryota; kingdom Metazoa; phylum Mollusca; class Gastropoda; order Stylommatophora; family Ariophantidae; genus Megaustenia; species Megaustenia siamemsis. Next base: position 167,878,363 of record JAVIAB010000092.1, on the reverse strand, counting down.
TGTTGTGTCTTTTAACATGGCCTAAGAATCGCATTTGTCTTGTTTGAATTGTGCTTAGTAGTTCTCTTTTCATTTTTAGTTGTTTTAAGACTTTGTCGTTTGTTTTCTTTTCCTTCCATCCAATTCTACCTATTCTTCTATATATCCACATTTCAAAGGCTTCAATTCTCTGTTCTGTTTTCTTGTCTAATGTCCATGTTTCAGCACCATATAGGAATATTGAGAAGATATAACATTTTGCTATTCTTAGTTTTAGCTCTGGTGTTATTTGTTTTGATGTTAGTATGTCCTTCATGACATTAAAATTACTTTTTGCCATTCCTATTCTTTTGTTTATTTCAGTTGTACATTTTCCATCACTGGTTATAGTATGTCCAAGGTAGTTATAGTTCTGAACTGTCTCAAGGTCTATTCCTTCAATTTTGATATCCACTTGTGGGTTTTGAGTATTTTCTTTGTTTATGATCATAGTTTTAGTCTTTTTGATATTCATATCTAGTCCATACGTCTATGCGTGAAGTAAATATACGATAATACATAAGATAATACATTTATTCATCACTTTTCTTCTTATTTCGCTTGTTAACGGAATTCTTTCATTATGTTTTGTACTTTGTGGTCTAGCACACCAATCTTCAACGGGAATTGTTTCTCTGACCTTTATTTGCCTTGATCTTTCTGCAGACATCAACTGTTTTTTAGTCAGAGTTGTGTCTTCTAGGAAAAAAGTCCTAACAGACCAACGAGTCTTGGCTCTCTAAGTTTGTATCAGTCTTTCCTTCTAGTAGATGCAATGTCTGCCAATACTGAAATGCTCTTCGCGTATGCATGTTTTACAATGTTTTCTAATAATCAAGATGATTCAATATTTCACAACGTGATAAAGGCAAGGTAAATAAATTATCCAATTTTGTTGTTGAACGTTGAGTTTTGTGGAAGTCATGAACAATATAATGTTACTGAGTTATTTGCGGGTCATCATCATTGCACTCCGAACATGTCCATAGGTGCTCAGATACCCTCCTCAGCAAGTCCCGCAGTGTCCAGCGAGTGATCACTCCAGTACAATGTATCTGTCGCGAAGATGTAAATTAGGTATTCCATTAAAGAGTATATTTCGAATGCCGGTTGATTTGTTCTGTGTATTGCTTATTTACTGTATAGGTGCTGAGTCGTGCTCTTTTATACGCGACGTGTATTATTGTTTCACAATGTTTTATTCTTGTTATTGCAAATCTGAATAAATAATATAGAGCTTTGTCATTGTTGGTGCTGAGACTGTGTTAGGTTTTACAGGCGGTGAGGCGGTGGGAAGGTAGGTCGGGGAGCTAAACTTGCTCGACATTCGTGGTGGATCTAAACATTACCCATACCAATACAAAAGTCGATGTTACATCATGGAAAAATAAACATAAAGTTATATGTGTCAGCTTTACTGAGAGAGGACAACACAAGATAATTAAACGTTTCGGAATAACACTTTTGATTCTATGTTTTATGACAACATAACAAGGCGAATTGAAAACTTCATTCTGAAAACATAAGAGATATGAAGGACAACAGACAGCTTGGTTCAGAGTCATAATGTGAGTTACATAAGAATGTATTTTTCTCTCCTTTTTCTTGTGGTTATGGACGGGATCATGAGAGTGGTTGTTGGCGACTGACCAAGATGAATTACATGGGGTCTCACCAGATGTCTTAAAGATGCTACCTTTGCAGATGATGTTGGATTGCTTGCCCACTGTCATCAAGACATGGGAGAGAAAACATATAGAGTAGATCAGTTCGCTATCACAGCAGGACTGATAATAAATGCAGAGAAAACTAAAATTATGAGGATAAATGGCAAAAGTACAAAGAACGTTACATGCAGAGGAGTGGGACTAGAAGATGTGGGTCACTTTAAATACCTGGGAAGTTATATTTGATCAAATAGCGACACCGAAAAAGAGATATCTACCAGAATAAGCATGTCAGCCCATGAATTTAATAGACTTAAAAACAGTTGTATCTCAACCAGTCTCCATCACAGCACAAAGCTTAGAATTTACAAGTCAAAGAACCGTAAGGCAGAAAATCGACAAAGAGGATTTGAAGATTACTGTTTTAAAAAAAGGTCTAAACATCCGTTAGGATCAATACGTCACGCACAAAGAAGTCCCCAGAAGATCAGGCATTAACAACATCGATCAAGAAGTGAAAAGAAGATGTTGAAAAAGGGCTAGGTCACGTACTACGGATGGAACGAACCAGGCATCCGCATCTAGCATTAACATAGGCACCACATTGCAAACGAAAAAGAGGCAAAACATTAGGAACACGGCGACGAACCATATATGATGAAATGAAAGAGGCTGGCAGGTCCTGGCGACCATGCTTGCTCGAAACCGGATTGGGTGGAGATCTCATGTGAGTGCCCTATGCCCGCCGGAGTCCACAGAATTAAGGGCCTACATATTACCACAGACTAGACCAACTCGAAGGTTCGGGGGGAAAACAATTTGTAAGAGGGGGCTGAAACAAAGCCACTGGCTTGCCCAAGTGTGCTGCACGTTATGCTACAGCAGATTAAAATGTGTGGTGTTCTCTACATTTATGCAGCTATTGTTTATTACTGCACCACGTTTTGTTACGGACATTACTCATGAGCTGTCTACTTGATTCTAACACTTTTAAGTATGTCACCTTATTTCAACTAAAACAGGAATTATGATATTTGTGTGTACACATCGGAGCCTTGTACCTCCAACAACTCTAAACGCGAACTTTCCGGCTTCAAACGCTAAATTCGCCAGAATGTTGATCCTGGGTTCGAACGATGCTTCTACGATTGAACTGCGTCTGTGTATTGACAAATACTATCAGTAACTGTTGTGTGCCCGAGTCCGACTTGCGTTACTCTCGCGCTTTCAGTACTTTTTTTTCGCTTTATTTTTGTTGTGTTCGGAAGAATAAAACGAAGATAAGAGGAGTATTTTCAGTGTTTAAATGTAGTAAATGGTGTCTGTTTAGATTAAAACACCGGCCATTGTTGATAGGTGACACCCTAAAATGGCAATGGTGAATGATGACTTGTTCAATGTCATGACCTACTTTAGGAATATCCAGAAAAATCGCCAAAACCAGACATTAGAAAATGTATTCTCTGTGGAAAACAAAGGAAGTGAACAAGAATCATAACCAATGAGGCAGGAGAGAAGAGAGAGAGAGAGAGAGAGAGAGAGAGAGAGAGAGAGAGATAAGAAGAATAAGTACAATTATTTCATGTCACATGTGAGAGGCTCGCCGCCCAAACAATTTTTTTCTCCCCAGCAGTTATCACTCATCACAAAGTAAACAGTCAATGTAGTTTTCACTCGATTATACAGCATTTACACTTGAAATGTATTGTTTCATTTATTGATGGCATTTATCTGTGCATGTTTTTGTTACCTTACATTATACAAAATAGCTGTTTTAAGCTGATCGAAATCATGGGCATTATTTAGGGGACGGGAACGAATTCCATGTTCCATTATCTCTAATGGAGAAAATGTATTCAGACCTGGAACAATTCAGGGTTTGCATGACCTAAACGAATTAAGTCGAAGTAAGAGGCACCACTCACTATACATATATATATATATATATATATATATATATATATATATATATATATATGTATATATATATACACACACACACACACAGACACAGTGGTACCTCATAATTCGAATTTAATTCAAAACTTGCATAAACATTAGTCGACATCTTAGTCGACAGATCATCTTCATTGCACAACGGACATCTCCATAGTGCTGAGATTCCCTCCTCAGCACGTACACCATAATGTGAAGCACGCACGCCACACATTAGCTGAAGAACTGAAGATGGCTTCAGTTCAGATGTACGAACTCCGTAGCACCGGCGAAGACCTTGTGTGTGTGTGAGCGCAGACGTGTATATTAGAACATATTGTCTATATTTAGATTTCTCTCAGGCAATGAGAAAACAAGAGCCCAATGTGTTTGAAAGAATTTTGCCTTTCAGTAAGCTTCTTTTATGATTAAAATTGCATACTCAACTAAAATAAAAAAATGTATTACTGCGATAAACGTCTATAATAGCGAACGAACAGTCCTGTTGTCTGATCTAGCGAAGGCTCAACGTGTCTGTCAATGCCAGCTTGCCCGTGACACGTCCAATATGTGACAAGTCAAATCGTGTCAAGTTGCCAGAACAAACAAAGAAGATTAGCTTGATTGATTGACCTACATTTCCTTGTGCGTGTGATTCTTCAAGACGGGACAAAAGATAAATGTTCACTTTGTTCACATTAAAAGTAAATGAAGCCCAGTTGATTTACATCTGTGAAGTTTATTAGTGGAGCTTCTGTGGTACCCCTTTCTTACTTCCCACACCAACCAAACAATCGTGCCCGTCAGATTCTTTCCAGACTTTGGGAGGGATGGATAAGGGGAGGTAAGCAGTGCAGGCCAAAAGTTAAAAAAAAAAATCTTTCTCAAACAAGTATAGTAATTACACTGGAGGCAAGCACCTGACAGCAAGAGAGCTGGAAGCTGCCAGCAACTCTTTGCTGATGGTTTACGCCAAGAATGGTGAACCAAAACCATCCAGCACCCACTACACCTCTTCGCGGTGCCTCTAGACTACCCAGTCTAGTTTGGTCAAGTGAGTAGGGATCGAACAGGGAAGTAACTTAGCACTCAAAATAGCTGTCCAGAAGTTGGAAGCAGAAAGACACAAATGAACTGTCCCAGCCTATCCCTTCCGGTAGAAGATTTCTTACTATTATTGTTATTATTGAGACTGTTGTTGGGACGGCTGTAATTCTTTGACGGGGATCTTGTCACCGAGAACTGGTTGGTGGATGACTACCCTGGTAACACTGTCATCAGCTGATTGACCCGTCACCAATTGCGACCGGCAGCCCGCCCCTTCTGTTAATGTTACACTGGTGATGGCGCTATTTCTGGATGGGACCACTGGACATGTTTATCTCACCGGTCTCTGGTAGTACAATTAGATGAATGGCGACTCACACTTACACGTCGCCCGTAGTCTGATCTCGTGACACCTGGATACTCGGTCATGCACGAGACCGCTTGCTTGGGAATTGACCGTCTACAACCGTGTCCTGTGGTTAAGTATAGTACTCCGTTGAGTTGTGCCCGCGACTTTTGTTCTTTTCCCAAGTTTCACTCCGCCTGGCGTGATCAGATGACTGTTAGAACACATGTATCCGGTAGAAGTATTTTGATTGCTATCATTATATCAGGAAGGCGAATTATTTATTCTTCAGGAGGACTGTTTATCTCGGGACGGTGGATTGTTTAGAGTCGTCAAGCCTCGTCGCCTTGGACGGTCGCCACTTTTCACCATCAGGCCACACCCACCCCTCCCCCCAGTCTGATCACGCTCTCTGGTAGTGGCGTTGAATCTGGATGGGGCCGCTTGGACCAGCTGTTTACTTCTCCGGTCTCTGGTTGTCTAACTCGTGAGTGGCGACACACTTTTGTCCGTACCCTGATCTCTATGACACCTTGATGATCGGTTGTGCATGAGATTCTTAACTTTGGAGCTGACACGTTTGTTTCCGTGTCCCGTGTTGATCGTAGTACTTCGTTTGTTGTTGTGCTACGCCAGTAAGTTCTACTACGCCAGGCATTATCTGATAACTGTGGGAACACACAATATGACTTCAATTCAAGGCAAACCGTCTTTATTACAGCCCTAACACCTGGGCGCCGTACTTCAACATATTTACATGATATAATGACCAAACTGACTGGAACTTATGGTCACTCTCACACGTTGTCCAGCAGCAATGTTACTCGCCGCTGGGCCCTAGGCTTTTACACGTGACTACCCTAACTTAATGTGAACTGTTCCCCATTGAACAGCTCACTGCTATCTTTCTCGTCTACCACTTCTATGGTCTCGACGACTATCTATCTCTGACACTTTTATTTACTTGGGCCATCGTCAGCCCTCTCTAATCCTCGAGGTTTAACTTCTAGCAATTTGAAACTCGCTGGCTCTAACAATTCGTAGTGTACACTTTAAATATTATCTCTACTTACTAACTTGGCTATGGTTAGCCCCTATGGGCTGACCACACAAGTGGTCGCCCTCTCTACACCTAGACGTGTGACATCTCGGATCTCTGGTCAGCATCCCTTCTGAAAGCTCTCTGTTCTTTGTGTCTTGTCCTTAAATATATTATCTTCTCCTCCAATCAAAAACTGCTTCCTCTAATTTTCATCCAATCTACTCGAACTACGTGTGTACCAAACCCACGCCTTTCTCGAGAATGACAATCTACCTTTTTTCACATGGACTCCGTACTCCCGGCTATCTGCTCACCTACCCCGCACTTGACACTTTTACTTCCTCTCACTCATTTCTCGTGTTCTACACCTCCTCGCCGCTACACACACAACACCAGACCAACTTGAGGCGAACAAGTCTTTATTCATTGACCCAACACATTGAGCGACTTATTCCAACATATGTACAAATAATTTACATGACCAACTGTCTGTGCCGTATGGTCGATCACACCTCCCAGTAGCAATATTACTCGCCACTGGGCCCTAGGCTCTCACACACTTAACTATACAAACTTATTATTTGGGAAGTGTTCCCTACTGAACAATTACCCAATCTATCTCTACTCTACCCTATCTACTCGTGTTGTTTATCTCTAATTCTCTTGAACACTACTGGCTACCTTGGGCCATCGTCAGCCCCTATCTAATCCTAGGGGTTTGAAATCTCTCTCGTCAGAGATCTCTAGGTCTAAACTTTAAAACACTACTTACTAGTTTGGGCTATTGTTAGCCCTTATTGGGCTAACCACACAACGTAGCCGTCCTTTAATCCTAGGTGTGTGACACCTCTGTCTTCAGAGCTAGCTTTCCTTCTCTTTTTTTTTATGTTCCGTCTTCAAATACTCCTCGTATCATCCAATCAAAAACTACTTCTTCCAATCAACTCAATCTATGTGTCTATTTACTCGTCTACTACACCATCTCACTTATCACGAGATTCACCCTTCACATATTTTCCTAATTTCTAGTGGACTTCTCTCTTCCGGCTACCTTATCACTTGTCCCGCTTTCCCTACTCACCCTTATTTCTCGTGGTCTCCCCCTACTTACGGCTACAGAACCACTGAACAAGTATCTATGTTAACTTTAAATTTTATCATTTGCCCTAGTCCCCTCTTGTTTAACAAAAGCAGTCGGATTGCTTTTTAACTTTCAATTGAAAGAAAGCACACCTTGTATTCTATTGAGATCATGGTGTTAATGATTATGTATTTTAAGACAAAGTGCACATCTGTGGGTAATATAGTCAACAATGAGCTGTGATGAGAGCAACATCCTGCAAAGGACATGCAACTAGATGATGATAGCAAAACATTAAATAATCTGCTATCAAAGAAAGAAAAAAATCACTAACCAATGGCTTTCCCCTCCTCCATTTTTACTATCCATGTGTAGACATCAGTTATATATCCATTTTATATATACTGAACTATTGATAATAAAGAGCCGGTAATGACAGCAATGGCCTCTCAAATTGAATTCCATCACACATGTATGTCTGTGTTGTGTTAAACTCTGGTGAGCATGTTTATTATAAGTTCTATTTTTTTTAAGAAAAGATTTGTTCCCATACTGCAATGGGTATATATCAATTAACTTTAAAATTTCTGAATAAATAAAGTAAGTATAAAAAAAAAAAAAAACTCAAGTGAAGGTACACTAGTAAATATTCTTTTATTCTGAATGTATCACAAATGCAAGGAAATCAAACATGTAATGCTCTTATGATACAATTTATCATGAACAGAATCACCCAAAAAAATCTCTACAGACAGGACAGTCGTTTAAACTACATTTGGATTGTACAAAGATGAACTTGGTCAACACAACCAAAACTGAAAAATCTGTCGTCAAAATGGCAGTGCTTTTGGGTGCTGATCCTATTTGTTAAACAGAACTGACTTATTCAACAATTCCAATTAAAAACATGAGTCACATTAGACTGAAGTTCCTCACCACGAACGTGACCAGGAAAAAGAAGAAATAAATGGAAGGAATGCCCTCCCAAAACAATTCTGTTTATTTATGATAAAATAACATTAACATCTTCTGTGGAGTAACCTGAAAAAAAAAACACATACGCCCCAATTAGCAAGAAAATTAGTTATGTTCAAGTTAGCTAATTAAATGTGGCAATACATTCATGTCACAAGATTTATCTGTAAGTCTCTGAGAGCTGAGTGGGGAAGTGATGGCCTTACAATGGCCAAGAGAATGACACAACATGCATGCTATATGCATAAACAAAAGTACACCCAAAAAATTTTTTTTTTAAATTAAATTAAAAAAGCAGCCAAAAATGAACAGTTCAACGCCTGTTATTCTAGGAGAGAAATATTATTGAGACTTTTATCTCCTAGCACTGCATGTTACTGAGAAACTAAAACAACCCTTCAAAGATATTACAAAAACCACAAACTAACTGGAAACAAAAACCAACTGTTTTAAAAAAAGAAAAGAAAACAGTAGTGACAAAAGGTGAATGAAAGTATGTATTTTAAATAGCAGCTGATCAATGCAGCTAAACTGTTTTAATCAACCAAGTAGGTATGATAACAAAAAATTTTTATACAAAATCACAAAATTATCATCGCAATGGCTAAAAAATTTTACATATTAAATAACAATACAAAAGAACATAATAAACAATGTGCTGTGTGAAAGTTCAAAAGTGTGTCTTTACTATGCAATTAACTGAAAATGTAACTAGAGATTGCATCTGATTAGGCAAAATCATATCAATCACATAGAAACAATGCACTTCTTTAAGAAATTCAGTTAACAGCTCAACAATGCAAGATAAACTTGGTTAGTGAAAGGGTCAAGAAAGTGGAGGAGATGTGAAGGCATGAACTGTTTTAACCCTAGATTACCATACTGTTCCCCATTGGAAAACACACACACACCCCGCTCCCCATACATTCCTAATTATCACTATAAACGATGACCCCTGAAAGTTGGATTTCTTGTTTGATGATGGATTTTTTTTAATCAATCGCTTAGTACAAATTACTATGGTATCATAAACGACACAGTTTTTATTTCAAATTCTACCAATTTATCAGAAATCTGTTATCCCTCCCCCCTTTTTTAAATCATGACATCGGAAATCTCCTCAGTCATTGGCATCAAAGAAACACGGCAGAGCGAGCAAACAGTGGCAAGTGGATGCCAAACATATGGGCTGATCTGACAGTTTACAGCTACTTCATGAATAAACAGCAGAAGTGGGGGAGGTAGTCACATTTCTAGCTAAATATCAACCAGGTTTCCAGCTTTACAGCAGGAAATTATTACATCGGATCTCCACGTCTCATCTTGGGTAAACACACAGCTGTGTAACAAACATTCAAAGAAAATTGTATTTTTCCAAATGGAAATGTTACATTTAAGTGGAAGTCATTTTACTATGGTATCATAATAAACAAGTGAGTCACGCATACGTTTCATTATTAGGTGTTAAACTTCTCAAACATTGCAGGTGTCAAACAGATACAAACACAATGCTGGAAGAAGTATATGACATGAAAAGACTGCTGATGTACATGCCTAATGTGCCCAAGCTGAAAACTATCCAATTGACAAGTCATTTCAATTCATTTTGATTAAAAAAAAAAATCATTTAGAATTCATACGAAGCCACCTTTAGAATCACTGAATCTAGAATTGTGACAAAATAGAATATATATATATATTATACACATATCACCAAGTCTCCTTGTCAACATATAGAATTATACTACTGCTCTTTGTAACAGATTATTTTCTTAAAACCATCTTCATTGTTTGGCTATAAATTACATACATCAGTCTGCATTTCTAAATAACTCATTATTACATTTCCATGACAAATCCAAGACTTTTGTCTAATTTTTATCCTCTTTCTTGTCATCAGCACCACCCTCTTGTGACTTTGAGCTTTGGCTTCCACTGGCACCCTCACGATCAGCAGCCATCTGAATGTACAAAAACAAATAATTCAAAGTAATGATGCTGTGTAGCTAAAGTGAATTCATGATCAGTTTAAAAATGTACTATTTATACTATAAATGTTGTTCTGTTAAATTTATATACAACCACTGATACATCTTTCATAAAACAAATTTTGCTATTATGAACTATCATATTCTCTCGCTCTCATCCTATGCATATGCACACACAAAGACCGAGATATCTTTATATATCTTTCATACTACTGATATATAGGAAAGAAGACAAGAAACAACTAAATGTAAATTATACTTAATAATGCTGATGGATTCAGTGAAACATCAAATATTTCTATTCTATATGGATTATGTGTCAAATTTCCAATTCCAGAGAATGATATAATGTGATCTAAAATATCATCAAGCAGGATAGACATATACCATTTGTTTTTAAGGGTGTTTAATAACAGTTTGTGTGTGAAATCAACAAAGATGTAGAGAGACAACACGAGGAGAAAATGGGTCACGGCCAACAGTGACCTCAGTGCATGGGCAAGCGCTGGTAACATAATCAAGGCCCTTACTCTGCGACAGAACTAGCACAGCGGCAGAGGACAATGTAACATACACACAACAGTGCTCAGAGCCAAAATAATGGAGAAACAATCGCGTTCATACAGACATAATGTAAATAAAATTGCAACCATCAATATTTGCGGTATCAGAGACAAAGAAGAACAATTAATTGACGCAATGATAAAAAGAAGAATCAAAATACTTGGAGTAGCAGACACAAGACTGAAGGAGAAACAAACAAGGAAAGCGTACATGAATTATACCATAATAAACTCAGGAGTTAACACCAACGAAGTAGCAAAACACGGAGTAGGATTCATTGTAGACCCAGAAACGTCCAAAAACATTATAGAAATACATCAACATTCAGAAAGGATAATCACCATAAGAGTAATAGAAAACAACGTCAATATAACATACATCCAAATATATGCACCTTGCAACAACAACGACGAAGAGAGCGAAGAATTCTACGAAACACTTAACAAAATCATAAACAAAGTAAATAAGAACGAAGATCTACTGGTGATGGGGGATTTTAATGGGAGACCAGGAAAACGCAATTATGAGAACTCCAAATATCTGGGCCTATTTGGAGATAACACAAATAGAAAGAACGAAAATGGCAACCACAATATGCGGAACGAAGCAAAGGAAGAAGGAGGGAAAGATGAGCACTCCATGGTGGAATGACATAGTCAAGAACGCCATAAAAAGAAAGAAAAAACTATACAAAATCTGGCTAAAAACTAAAAAGCCAAGCGATTATGATATATACACAATAGAAAGAAGAGAAGTGAAGAAATTAATCAAAGAAGAAAAACATAAAGCATGGATAAAATTTGGCGAAATGATTAGTAACAACCACAAATCAGCAATCAGAGATTTCTATAGAACAATTAAAGCCATAAGACAAAAGAAAGACAATTATGACCCAACTGAAATCATCAATGATAAACGAGGCCAAGCAATAACAAACAAAGCGCAAATCTTAACGAGATGGAAAGAATATTTCGAAGAGCTTTTGAATGTAGAAACAGCGAGTCCAAAAACACACAAAAAGCAACTAACAGTTGGCGATAAAGAACCAAATATACTAATGGAAGAAATAGAAGAAACATTACGACTAGCACCAAGAAACAAAGCCCCAGGAATCGATAACATCCCAGTAGAAATGCTAACAGCAGCGGGAGAGGCAGGATGTAAATGGCTACACAGAATATTCAACGCTGCATGGATACAACAGCAAGTCCCAGACGATTGGAAACAGTCCATTATATTACCAATATGGAAAAAGAAGGGCAGCAGAAGAGACTGCAACCAATATAGAGGAATATCGCTATTAAGCCACACAGGGAAGTTATATGCCAAGATAGTTGAAAAAAGATTGAGACCAATTAAAGACCCACAACTAAGCGATGCTCAGATGGGCTTCAGGAGGAACAGAGGTTGCACAGATGCCCTGTTTATCATAAAACAACTAGCGGAGAAAACAATAGAGCATAATAAAACACTGTATACAGCTTTTATTGACCAAGAAAAGGCGTTCGATAGGGTGGACAGGGAACAACTATGGTCCGTATTGCCCTTGTACGGAGTGAGTCACCACCTAGTAGAGATATGCAAGAGCCTCTATGAAAGTAGTCGCACTACAGTAAGATCTTCAGCAGGCTACTCTAAACACTTCACCATTAACTCCGGAGTAAGACAAGGCTGCGTGCTTTCCCCCTTACTTTTCATCACATATATGGACAATATAAGCAAATTAGCATGCCCAATCAAAGGAAACATACCAACACGGATGACAACAAACGATAACACAGAAGAGAACGAAATATACGTACCAGAAAACAACAGAAGAGAGGAAGAAATAAATGAAATACTATTTGCAGACGACCAAGTTCTGATACATGAAACAACTGAGGACCTACAAGAACATATCAACAGGCTAAACAACACTTGTAAACAATACAACATGAAGATCAACATAAGCAAAACCGAAGTAATGGCAATAGCGAGAAAGGAAGAAAAACTAAACATCATAATAGATAATACATCTTTGAAACAAGTAGACAATTTTAAATATCTGGGTAGCACGCTAACACAAGACAATAACCAAGAAACAGAGATAGATATAAGGTGTAACAAAGCATGCCAAGTTATAGGCCAAGTATCAACACTATTGAAAAACAAAGCAATAACTACGGAAGCAAAAAGGGCAATATACAAATCAATTTTTCTACCAACTCTGAGCTATCAGTGCCAGAATTGGACGCTGGACTCTAGAACAATAAGAAAGATAACGACCACCGAAATGAAATGTGTCAGAAGAATGACAGGAAACAGCTTAAGGGACAGAGTAAGAAACACTGACCTGAGGAAGAAACTCGAAATTGAACCAGCCATCGAATACATAAAGAAACAACAGATAAATTGGTTCGGCCACATAACAAGACAGAAAGAACTAACAATGAATCAAAGAGCCATAAACAAACGCTACGAAAACGTCAGATTAAGAGGAAGACCGAGAAAGAGATGGATAAATGGAATACTAGAGTCACTAGGAGGAATAACATCAGAAAAGGCCAACAGAAGAGCAAAGAATCGCAGATTGTTTCTCCCCTCGACGCCAACGGCAACAGAGGAAGGATAGAAGAAAGAGAAGAAGAAGAATGCTGGTGCCCATGAAAATCTCCCATTGACAACAAATAATAATAATCTGCACTCCAATCAGTATATAAAAATTTGGTTATGGAAGGCCCCGGTATCACTGCAAACGAATTAAAATCCATAATTGCTCAACCGCCCGTGCCAGTGTAATCATCTGAATTAATATTTTATCTCCCAAACAAATAAAGGTAACTGTAGTCCCCATCGTAGCAGTCTCAGCACACGCCAAAAGACATAAGGCGAAACTGCGCAGAAAGTGAACACAGCCAACTGTTCCCTGTCAAACGATATCATCATTCATCGTAAACAATTGGAATATCGAAACATGATCAAAACAGATGAGACACACAGCTCACGGTGTGCACAGAGCACTTAACTCAGTAGCTCCTGCAACAAGCCGGACTTGGAATATGAGGAAACTGCAACAAGGAACAGTTTTCATGCATAGCCTTCAATTGTTCCTGCCGCCTATCCACCATATACCGGAAGATCACGTCCAGTATATAAAAATGTGCACATAAACCAGCATATAAAAATGTGCATTATTAGAGAAAACAATTTCTTATGTTACAAAAAAAATTCTTTCTTTCTCTTTTGCATTCACCAAATGACTAAAGGAATAAATAGACCTTCCTATTTGTTGTTTGCCCTTAAAAGGTTGGTTAAGCGGGCATAGATGTGTTGTGGTTTACGGCTAAGTTATGATAATTACACCTTTCAGCCCAGCTCATCTGATTCCAGCAATGCATACCTCAGTGCCACATTGTCTTCCTCACCAACCCTTTCACACTTGCAAAATATTTGAGAGCCTTAATACTATTTGACATGTGATGAGAAGAGATAATAACCATATAACAAAGCAAGCCCTCAAGTGGGAAACAACAGGCAGGAGGAAAAGGTGCCGACCCAGAGACACCTAGAAGAATATTGATCTGAGAGGCAAAAGCAGGAATTGGCTCAGATGTCCAAAGGGCCGGCCACGGATTGAAAGGTCAATAGATCAGATAGATAGATTAGATATGATAGACAGACAGACAGATAGAATACCTTTTTATAAGCCATTTCAAACAATTTGAGTGATGCCTGTTGTAAGTTTGATGTCTGCTGTCTAATCTCTTCTGGTGATTTGCTGTCCTTGTTAGCAATAACGTCCTTGACCTCAGCAATTTTTTCTTTGAGCTTGTCACACTGTAAAGCAACAACAATAAGACTCAGAAAGAAAACACTTTACACGTTAAAAAATCTACACATATTTTCATAAAACAGAATTGTAATGTCCTTTATACTAAGGGCTATAAACAATAATAATAATAAGGCCTTTGGTGTCTTGACAGATGGTTGGTAGCAAGCAATCATGATAAGCCAATAGTTTGGTAAAGACATTAGTGTCTTATGCTGGATGCTGCTTTGCTGAACAGCTTCTCTCGTGGCTGAATCTGCCAATATTGGACAGACAGATCCAACAGAACGAACAAGATGTATTCATGGTGCCTGGCCTTGTCTGCTTTCTCCTATACCTTTTGTCTTCTGAATTTGATATCAGCACTGCCTCAAAAGTTACTGTGTCAGTTTTAAATATTTTTTTCTCCATGTGCTACGATCTGCAGCTAGATTTTCAGTTTCTTTTTCACTGATTAATTCTGTCAAGAAAGCCCTGCAAATATCCAACTATATCAAATATCAACACTTGTCTGCCCTTTGGTCTCCCTCTGTTCTTAAATGTGCCCAATATATTTGTTTGGGAATACAAATGTTTGCCATTCTTCTTACATGACCCAGCCACCTTAGTCTATGACTCCTAGGTGTTGCCATGATGGATGAGAGTTTGGCTCATTGTAAGATGTTAGAGTTGGTTACTTTGTCCAGCCATTTGATGCTCATATATAATACATAGGGCTATAAACAATAATTATCAATATGCAGACTCAGGAAACAACACAACTATCTATTCTATCTATCTATTAACCTTTCGAGCTGTAGCTGGCCCATAGGGCATAGAACCACATACTCTTTCTCTTATCTAAATTTTTATTCTAGCAATTTTTCAATCCTTCTAAACATATTTTATCAAATCTCATTATTTGTCTATGTTCTGTGCAAGTAACTCTATCTCATTGAGGGTTCCTGCTGCTCTTGCCTCTCTCATCAATGTTCTTCTCAGTGTCTCTCTAGGTCAGCTTCTTTTCCTCTAACCTGTTGTTTCCCCACATGAGGACTTGCTTTGTTATTTGGTTGTTATCTTGCATACACACACAGATATATCTAACCCCATATTGAACATGTTTTGAAACTAATGCACCCTTAGTTTCTATAGTCTACGGCTTACACATGCCTGACTTTCACTTACTGAAGTTTCATATGACTCATCTACTCACTACTGAGTCCCACTCTGAGAATTCAATCGATTGAGTGCTAAAGCTTGTTAGTTCATTGCTGCAATCCATCATTTCAACAGTTAAAAGTAGTTAAAACATATGTTCTCTTTGGTTGGCATAAATTTGACTCCCATTCTAGCAGAAAATTCACATCCTCATTTCAGTCTTCTTAATCCTAGATTATGATACCTATCCAAGAGTCACGTTTTTTTTACAAAGCGGTAAAAATTACGAACATTAAATGTTATATGTGGAGTTTGGAAAATAGTATTTTCTTTAAATTTTTGTTACACTGCTGCGTGTTTACACAAGGAGAGACACGGGAATCGGATGCAGTAATCATTTCCTGATTTAGGTTTGATTTATGGCCTGAAACCCCAGGTGTTACTTTGTCTACTCACACGTCGGCTGGCAATCTGTCAGCCCAGCTCATATATTTGGCTTCTTCACAGTGCCATTCATGGTCTATCCTGTGTTACAAAATGTGTTTGATGTCTTACCGACAGGTGAAGAACAGCTCCGTACTTTTTAAGGAAAGCATGTTGTTACCAACATCAAAGGAAACAAAACCAACACTTAGGGGTCACTGGAGCTAATAATTAGGATGGTATAGGGTAGAGTTATATGTCAAATTAAAAAAAAAATGTTAATTTGAGGTTGTAATTTTATCTAGGGTATTGTAATCCATGGTTAAAGACATATACAAATGAGTTATGTCAGTAGCACTAATTCTGATGTCAGCCAATTTTAAGTTTTGTTCTCCTTTAGCATCATTCTCTGCACACCCATTCAAAAGTAAAATTTGTGAGTAGAATGTGCAACAGTGTATGTAGATGAGCCTTGTGATTTCGTTCAGATAACTTCTTTATTTTAATAACAAGAACTAAACATATATCAATATGAATTATGTTACTGAAGTATGAAATGGTACCTCTTCCTTTGGTAGCTGGTCTTTGAACTCTTCCATTTTACTCTCTGTGTCATGAATGATACTATCTGCCTGGTTAAGCACCTCAATTAGCTCCTAGACACACAAAAGATTTTTTTTTTAATGTAATGTTGTAATGTGATGCTGATACAAAATACTGTGACACTTTTAAGTCAAACAATTTCAAAACAAGGTACAAATATAGTTTTATTTAATCCAAATATCTATATGGTAGATACAATGAATGAAGTCATCCATATACATCAGTTTAAATATTAAACAAACAGCTGCTCAATTCTCAACAAGAGCTATCAGGCAAACAAAATTAACACAGCCACAGAAAGTTGCCAAGCCTTATATTGGAAAAAAGTTTGTAAAAACAATGTTATTTACAAAATAGCATAAGATAAGGAGAGAAAAAAATCTCACTGTCAGCACCCATAATTTAGACCATGCAAACAACAGAAAATATATGAAATCAACCTGATACATTTACAGCAAACCTGCTCAATAGTTTTTGGAAGTATTCCCTCCATGTGTACAAATGCACAAATAAATACTGATGCACATTAACTCAGTAAAATAATTCCCTAGAGTTCCAAATAGTAGGAGGGTCACATTATCATTAAAAAATAGCACCTTCTTTTAATTATAGTTAATAGTATTACTGTTTCATATCAAAAGAACTTACTTAAGGAACTGAATTAAAATAAAAATATTTTATGGCTTCACGTCACAATTGATCACAAAAGTGAGACATTGACTAAATTAGGCACAAATGAATAGCATATAATAACAAAAAAATATTATCACAACCTTTCTCACTAAAAAGAAAAACACTAGACCAAACGACTATAAAGAGTGTTATTTACTGACCTTCTTCTTTTTATCTTCTTCGGCGTGTATCTCTGCATTTCTGACCATGTTCTCAATATCATCCTTGGACAATCCACCAGAAGATTGAATAACAACTATCAGAAGAAAAATTTAATATTATGTATAAGTCATATATATATATGAAGCTTTACAATTTGGCAAAAAATTTGCTCATTCTTGTTGGTACATTAAGTATAACACAAGAATTCTTTAGGAACTCATCATCCATTGTCCTTGAAAACTATAGACTATAGAGCAAAAACTCTAGACTCTCCATGTTCAGAGCGATCTTTGTTATTAACCCTAGATTACAACACTGAAGTAAAAATGAACGCACCCCCCGCCTCCCCCACGTTCAAAGAAAATACTACTTTTAGTGATCCTAATATTACAATCAAATGGTAGTAATTTGTACTATGCAATGTAACAATGAGCCTCAGAGGTAGATATCATAATTTAGGGTTAATTCTCAGACTCTACACAGGACCCACGTTATATTTTGCCATACATTCCTATTCTGGGCAAGTCTCTCAACCTCAACAATGAAGTTGATACTGTTGAAAGATAAAATTTCATCTTAATTTAAAAACACAAAATGTTAACAAATAATAAGCATTCAAACACTTACTCTGTTGTTCTTTGCCAGTCCCTTTGTCTCGAGCAGAAACATTAACAATGCCGTTAGCATCAATGTCAAAAGTGACTTCAATTTGAGGAACACCTCTTGGAGCTGGAGGAATACCCACCTGAATATTAAGTGAAAAAATAAGCTCACACTTTTAGAGCAACATGTTAGACCAGTTCAAAATATAGATATCATAACAGGGAATAGGTAAAAGAATGCCAAAACTGATTCTAAAACTAAATGTTAGGAAACAATTTATACTGTATGAAATAAAGCTTATAAATTAGACACAATGAGATATTAACATAACTAATACAGAAATTGAACAGTTATAATTTATTTTCCTTGTTCACAATTTGATGGAGGAGAACCCTGTATGGAAGACCCTATTGGATCTTGGCTCCTTTCTTTTAAAATAAATAAACATTAAAGACTAGTTTTAAAATGTGCAGTATTAATTATTGGGAGTAAAATATGATTTCAACAAGTTTTGTTCCATGCCAGAATTACAGGAGAAGAGAGCAAAATAAACAGTTATGTACATTCCACAAAGACTATCCAGGATAAGGGCCATACAGAAGTAATGCATGTTTAAAAAAAAAACTAATAAAAGAAAACAAACCAGTGTGAACTGTCCCAGAAGTTTATTGTCTGCAGCCATTTCTCGCTCACCCTGGTGAACTTTGATCTCCACCTGAGTCTGACCATCAGCAGCAGTAGAGAAGACCTAATGAGGAAGGGAGATATCAGGTACTTGTCAATATGAGAAGAAAATGTTTCCTCCATAAATTTACAATTCTACTTTTATGATAAAATATAACAGTTCTGAAATGAACATAGTAAATATACAGCATTCCAATACTTTCTACAGCTGATTGATTAACATGATGGCAAGACCTTTTTTTTAATACCTTTACATACAATGTCATTTCATATAAACTAATAGCCACAACTTTCACATTGTTCACACAGCAATCTGCTTCTACATTCTACTACCACCCGTTATGGGGATGTCAGTTTTTGCAACGATAAGGTTTATGCTGCTCTGATACTTCTACAAAACCTTTTCATTTGCTGTTGACAGTGTTGATGAAATTCTAAGCAGGGAAACCACTACGTACTTCTAAATTTCTTGACCACTTAGCTTACTCATTGTGCATGCTGTGGGTTATATATGGATTCATAATAAACTTTTCTGTCTTTTACTGATAATGATGGATTCTTTAGCATCAAATTGTAGTCTTGGCTTTTGCTGGACTTATTTTAATATCCTCTTCCATCTATTATTCCTGCCTCCAGTTATGTAAGTTTTCAACCTAAACTGATACATTTTCTTGATCATGAATGGTGCATTCTAATATTTTTTTTTAATTTGGTACTGTCATTACTTCTGTTTTATGGTTATTGAGATAAAGACTTTTTAAATTGTGTTTACACCAATCAACATTTATCGGTTTCTGTAGATCTCCTTCACTTTCTGCTTTTAATATTGTCTTACCAACATTTCTGATGCAAGATTATAAAACACACATTTTACAAAAAGAACTAACTGAATCACTATAAAAAAATTAATGATCTCTTTTAAACTGCAATAGCAAAGACAATGTAATTGTTTTAAGAGTTTAACCTTTGATTTCACTTGCCTGGCTTTTCTTTGTTGGGATAGTAGTGTTTCTGTTAATAAGTTTGGTGAACACACCACCCAGTGTCTCAATGCCCAGGGAAAGAGGTGTGACATCCAACAACAATACATCTGTAACATCGCCTGCAAGCACACCACCCTAAACAAAAAATATAGAAGGGCCACTGAAAGCAAACACAAAAAATCTGACTAACATTTTCAAGCAAAGAATATTTCTGTCTCTTTCTTCTTTACTTCCTCTTGTGCAATCTTAGTTGTTAAGGTAGATACATAGTTCTGGATCTTGTTCTTTTGGTGGATTTAACCATTGTCCATAGCGTTTCTTTGATGTTGTCTGCCTGTCACTCTGTGTCTGCCTCTTGCACTTCTCCTTTCCCCTCTTCTCATATATACTTTGTATGGTAAGGAACCACACAGCATTCTTTGTAGATAAGCAAACCAGAATATTTCTACTATCAAGAATTTGTTTAATATCTTTACTGCCATATAAATGACTATATATAAAATATGATATTGCCTTTCTTCTCTTGACAGTTTGTAGCAGGCAATTTGTAAATGTAAGTGAATCCTCTCAATCGTGTGTACGTTTTACTAACATCTCCCTCACAGTTGAGTGTGTCAATATTGGTTCTGGAGATCACACAGGATTTAGATGTACTTTTATTGTATGATCATAACAGCATAGAAATCACTGACATAATTATAAATGGTGCTGGCAGTAGAAACGCACATTATAGTTCCATCAACAAGAAATATAAATGACAATACACTTTTTTTCAAAATTACAGCAATTACAAAGGAAAAATTTAATCACTTTGTAATGCTGTCAGTCATGTTATATGACAATCCAAACTTTTCTGATGCCACACTTCAAAAGTACATGTTTCTTTAATGGTAGGAGGTAATAATCTACAGTCAATTTAGATATATTAGATTAAAAATAATACATTTCAAAAACATTAAACAACACTTATTATGAATGAAGCAAAAGATATTAACCTGAATAGCAGCTCCTATTGCAACTGCTTCATCTGGATTAACAGCTTTGCTTGGTGTTCTGCCAAATAAATCTTGAACTGTTGTCTGTACCTATTTAAACAAAAAAATAACCACAATTTAACATTTTATGAGTTCACTGTAAACGTTTCTCATTGACTTACCATGAAGTTAAGATAAAGCACAAAATTATTATTTGCTCAGTTCCTCTTGTGTCAAAGACTGCACACAGGACAGAAGTAACAAACTATTCATGTCTAGTGTTTCACTGTAAGGTCTTGCTTTTGCTAAACCCAGAGTTTAGGCCTCTCTATTAATTGATTGTCTTTTGGTCTTCATTGTTTTCTTTTACCACCCTGTGCCCACATGAAAACTTTGTGAAAGAGACTTCTTTCATCCATTCTAAGTACACGGTCAATGTACTTTCTGTACAGTTTGATATATGTACAAAACTATGGCAATAAATATTGAAGGAAGAAAGTTTGTGGGCAATACTATATAGGTCGCTGAGTATGATTTCTTGGACATGAAATTAAAACTTGGTGCATGTTTCAGTTTGTGTGGTGTGCATTTACCCATACAGTTACAAATGTCTCACAATATTCATGGGCAAATAATTATGGCCTAAACATACAGGACAATCAAAGTGTCATATGGGAGTATTTATCATAGAAAAATAGAGTGCAAATGTGTGTAGATTGTATCAATCTCATGTGAAAATGTAATCGCCGATATAGAGATTACTAAGAGATATTAATATTCATCTGAAAACTATCGTGCATTCAACCTGGTTATCACAAAACTAGATCCACTGCTGATCACTACAGAAATGGCCATCCACGAGCTAACACCACCCATGCACAAGATTGTTGCATTTGCCTGCATAACACATCTTCATAACACATTTATCCAGGCGACATGGATTGCCAGGTGTATTGTGCAGAACAGTGTAGAACAGGCTCAGAGAGGCAGCAAATGTGTTGCTTCATAGACCTTCAACCAGACCTGTATGTTATTTCACCATAAACAAGTTCACTTGGCCTGAACAAGACAGCATGTTGCATGGCTCTGTGATCATTTGAGAAGCATAAGAGTTCTCTGATGAGTCAACATTCTGTTTTAAAAAGAACTGATGAGCATTGTTTGATGTACAAATAGATTTAAATGGATGCCTATCAAGAAGAATGTTGTGCTACAGAGAAACAGGATAAATGTAACAGTTTGGGGAGAAATTTCTTATACAGCCAGAATAAACCTTATTCATCATCAAAGACAACCTGACATATACTGGCTATAGAGATGAAATCACAATACATTTAAAGCCTTTCCACAAAGCAAATGGACCAGGCATGGTATTGCAGCAAGACAGTGCTTGTCCACATATGACACATATGTTGTAAGGTCACTTTCTGCAACAAGAGATAAATATCTTACATGACCCAATGTTTCCCCAGACCTTTCTCCCACCAGGCTGGTGTGGGACCAACTACAGCGTAGGCAAAAATGGGTCCAACATCTCACTGTCTCGATGAGAAGGCATTGTCAAACAGTGATAGCAGTTCAATGTGAACATATAGACAGTGGTGAGATAAAGATTCCATTTTCTTCGATGAGCGCAACACTTATATTTTAGTTTTTATCTTTCCCGACACTCACAAAATGAAAGTGATCAGTTGATTTATTATTCAATCTTCAACCATATTGTGCACCCAAAGTTTTGTTTCATGTAATTTAAGAAATCATGCAGTGACATATAGTGTTGAACACCAATCTTTTTTTTTCCTGTGAGTATATTATAATGTTTTCCGTGTGTTACCGGGCCCTCATTATGAGGGAGGTAAAGAATAGTGACACTGTGACCTTCCAGGCATGCCATAAGAGGCGACTAAGGAGGTTGATCGATGGCTTGACAAGCTGTCATTGTAAATGTATTGTTATGGAAACAGCGCCATAGATTTTAGAGCAGTGATCTCTGCAATATGTGCCATATTGGCACGCAAGGTTTCTGTTTTTGAGATTGTGGTTCTGCCCCATGTGCCGTCTTCGGCTTGAAAGGACAATAGATAGATAGATATTATAATGTAAACTAAATTGCACTTTTGATTTTAAAAAATGTTCCCAAATAAGTTCAGAAGTTAGAGATCTATAATTTATTTTTTATCTAATTAATGGAATGGAGACTCCCCCCCCCCCCCCCCCATATGCACCGCTATCTAATTATTACAACTTCGCAGAAACATTTCTTTACTTTATAATTTCAAAAACATAAAAATTACTATAAAATTCTATAAAACTATGATTTCACACATACCTTGGGCATCCGGGTCATGCCACCAACAAGAATGACCTCTCCAATGTCTGTCTTTTTCACTTCTGCATCTTGCAAGGCTTTCTGACATGGCCCAACTGTTCTCTTAACCAAACTCTCTACAATAGACTCAAACTTTGATCGTGTTAGTTTCAGATTCAAGTGTTTCGGACCAGAAGCATCCATTGTCAGATATGGCAAATTTATGTCTGTCTGTAAAATAAAATAATAATTTTTAATCATTTCAATTCAACAAGATAAATGATATGTTTTAACTCATAAAGAAACACAATAAAAAAAAAAATATCTTTTATGGTACTATTCCATTTCTGGGGTCTAGTGGAGGGGATTATAGGACCAGAGAATAAAGGCCACTTGCCCAATGCAATCACCAAAAGGTGTGGTCGGTCTGAGTTTTCACTTCACCCTTTATAGAAAAGAACTTTCACACTACTGTGATTTAAACCCATGTTTTTTTGTGTTGGTTTGGAGCACAATTTATCAATGTCATCACCCATGCTCCAGGTGAAACACTTAACTTAGAAATATCACTAAATTTTCACTTAAAAGGGAATTTCACTTGGTTTTTTTTTGGAAGGAAACATATATGGTAAACAAGGTTGAAATGAAGAATAAGGTGGGATGCAATATCATGAGATGGACAAAAGCACTTGAGAATGAGGCAGTGCTCCATGATAGTAGGCAACCTTTGATATGATGACAGCACATGTTTCATTATCAAACAAATGCAACAATTCATCACTACCATGTATCTGACTATTTTGTCCTTTGCTTAATTTTAACAAAAACAGGAGGCCACTAGTTTAGCTGTGCTTGTGCTGGTAGTGGTTTATGAAACAGTTGTATTTTACAATGATTACCAATCTAATCTCAAATAAAACCATCTAAATCTGAAAAGTATAAGGACATGATGGTCCCTGGATATCTTTTTTGAATGGAAAGAATAGATTCAATGCATATATTGATCATGTTGTAAATGACATCTAAAGTTGACTGTGCACAAGGCTATTAATAGGACCATTCCGCACTACTAGAAAAGTGCACAAATAACTTTTAAATTAGCTTCTTGCAAGGAAATAATCTTTTGTGTTTATCTCAAGCTGTAATTAGATTGTGCATGAAAAGACATCCCCTACAGCATTTTTTGTACTATTTCAAATACTGAAGTGCCAGCTTTAAAACACACCAAAAAAAATCAAGAGAAAAGCAGAGTTGATAGATTCTAATTGTAAAACTGTATTAGTAAAGAACCTAGCACTACAAAAATCCCATTGTCACACATCAATGAATTTGTAAATTATCACAATGTTACCTCTCAAACCATATCATATCATGTGTGATAATGTTGCTAGGGAACTAAACCCCAAACAGAAAATCTAGGGTGTAGACCCTAAGACATTTAGTGATCTGTAACAGATACACATAACATCTTCTACAGTCAGAATGGTACCAAAAGTAGCACAACTGTGTTCATTTGGAATGAACCAATGTGACTAAAAGAGGGATACTCAGACCAGAACACCACAGAATGACTATATATCTTACAATAGCTTGTGTTATAAAAAGGTCAGCTCTTTTGCTGTATTTGTTTTGAGTGACCAACCATGACACATTGGTCTATCCCTTGAAACAGAAAGTCTATAACAATTTTGGTCATTATTTGAAAAAACAATTTACTCATGCTCAGATAAGAAATGTCATCATATTGTATGTTACAATACTGATGACGAAAAATAAAACATCATTGCATGAAATGTTATCTCAATTTTTCAAATGTTTAACTGTTGCTACTATTATTGCTAAACCTGCTTTGTTGAAGACAATTCACTATTGTTTATAGTTTATAAAGATCACATACTTATAAGGGATTCAGAAACAATCACAAAAACAGCCATGCAGTGGACTCAAGAGGGAAAGTAAAAGTGAGACAGACCAAAAACAACCTGACAGAGGACAATGGAAACATACGTGAAAAGTGTGAACCAGACTTGGGTTATACAGCAAAAAATGGCATGAATTACATAACATGAACTAAGTTGCCATAGAAGGTGTCATGTGTATTAGTCACTGACTGTTGTGTCTGGGATCAAGGAAAGAAAATCTGTGAAAGCTGTTTACTCATGCTCAGGTAATAATTTCACCATATTTTATGTTACAATACTGATGACGAAAAATGAAACATCATTGCATGAGCGAGCTTTCTTGTTGTAACCATTATTACTATGTATAATATTTTTTAAAAAATAAAAAACATGAAATCTGTATGTAGGTAGTGTGGTGTTCATCCAAAACTGTTAGACAAAAGCCTGATTCTCCGTGCCATGGCATTTGAAAGCAGCATAATAGTATGTTCATATTTTATATTATTTAAAGAAGATATTATGATTATAAGGATACCAGAAGTGGTTTTCAATCAGGGAGAGGTTAATTTGTTCATTATAAAAATGGCAACCGTGTGAATTCCCATCGGTTTTTTTTATTCCATATTTCCTACTTAGTTGATTTTCTTTATTTTGCACCTAAACTAAAGAAAGCTACGGTAATCTGGAAAGGATAGTTAGATTCAGCATCAGTTTTTACATAAGTCTGGTAAATTTTAAGGTGAAGCTAAATTCCTTGCTAAATTCTACTGCAATCAGCACCCATGAACAGAAAATTGACACTCTCACCGAGCCATTTTAAATGGTGTGCGAAATCAGCTTGGAATGGTCAGCATGTGGAATTTAGCATAAATCAAAAGAAAGCTATGGTAAAATTAAATGGATATTTAGAGCCGGTGTCCATTGTTACATAAATGTGGTAAATTTCAAGGTAATATCTGCTGCCAAATTTTTACTGGTGGCAATTAAATGACCTGTCATTATTTTTTATTATTCGCCACAATTAGCTTACACCACAGATGTTTTGTCCCCTAATGGTAGAGGGCGTGACATAGATCTTGTAACAGTTAATCTACTTTTGTTTTGAAAGCTAATTTGAAGGGAATGACGCAAACATAAAAATAAATTTTTTAAATTCAAAACTTTTTAAATAATTGAGATATAGACATGAATGGGGTTTTTTTCCTTCTATTGTCAAGGGCTATCTAGATATTGTATTAAATAATATTTTTTTTTAATTGTGGACGTACCGATGCATAACTCAACAGTGCACAACAATGTGCACATCTTCTTTTTGTTCAATGTACACAAGATCTGTAAAAACTGATCACTCATGCTCAGATAAGAAATTTCACCATATTGCATGTTACAATACTGATGACGAAAAATTAAACATCACTGCATGAGATGCAACCACATTTTTTTTAAACAATAAGTTACAATATTATGTATGTATTACCTGCATTGATGAAGACAGTTCACACTTGGCTTTCTCTGCAGCTTCCCTGAGCCTTTGCATGGCCATGGTGTCTTTAGTAAGGTCAATTCCTTGCTATAATGAGAAGCAAAATGTTTGATTCAACATTGTTTATTACATATAAGGAAGTGATAAAAGTGTTTGGAATTGCACAAGTATGTAGGTTTATAACTGCAATATATAAATGTTCATATATTTTGATTTTTTTAAAAATACTATTGTAAGTGTTGTTTAATAATACCAATCATTGCAAAAAAAAAGTCAGGCAAAATTAATAATTAAGGTACATACTTCTTTCTTGAACTCTGCAGACAAAAAATTGACTAGCGCATTATCAAAATCCTCTCCACCAAGGAATGTGTCACCATTAGTTGACTTTACTTCGAAAACACCTTTCTGGATTTCTAGGATGGAAATGTCAAATGTTCCACCACCAAGGTCATAAACTGCAATTCTGGAAAAAAAAAATACATGAAATTAGAATTTTAGACAATTCCACTGTATAAAAAAAATTTAACACTTATCTTAAAAAATACACTAAATTTGAATGTTAAATAAAACCTGCTTATATGTTACAGCAAACATCAATGAGATATGACTGCACTCTAACATATTAATATGTTTCTTCTTACAAAGGCATTATAATGATGTGGTCTCTTCTTTGAGTAACACACAAATAAAAATATATCTTCCCAAGACGAGTCATAAGCTTCAGTAAGGCATGTCTACTTCAACAAGCTCATAAGCTAAAAATAATTACTTTGATACTTTGTTCAAAAATTTCTTTAAAATTGTAACCCTAGATTACGATTCCTATCTGTGGAGTCACATTTTCACTATACCATCATAACAATTACTACCACTTAAATGTTGCATTTGGAGTTCCAGAAAGGGTATTTTGTTTGAACTTTAGCTACACAGCTGTGTGTTTACCCAAGGTGGCACACGAGAATTGGATGAGATAAGTATTTCCTGGCTTGCGATTGATTTTAGCCTGAAACCTGATCACAAAACAATATCTCATTTATGTCTGTATATCAGTTATTAAAAAAGTTATGTACTTTAAGTATCACTTTACGCAATTTTGTTGATTTAATAAGTCAATCCCCCTTGCACATTTCTGCAACCTAAACAGACTAGGTGCCAAAAAAAAATAATAAGCAAGTCAAATTTAGGTCAGCAAAATGTCTAAGGGTAAGATCAAAAATTATAAAACAAGCAAGGGGTTATGCATTGAAATGGGAGCTCTTCGCTTAAATATAGCTTCCAAATAGCACCAATCAAAATATTGAAATTAATTACATTTTGGAATTAATTTAACTTTTTAAAATAATTTTTCAAGCACACAAATATTGTATAAAGTTATATAAACGCATAAGAGTTTTCTATTGGATGATAAATTTGATCAAAAGTCTCCTCGGAATCACATAATCTTGAGACTCCACATACATAGAATTAGACGCTGAATCTAAATATACATACCAATTTGCTATGTGAAATATCTTTTATTTAAAAAAATAAAAGGCATGTTCAATGGTGTTAAAGAACATGATTTTAACTGGTTGAATCGAATTGGATAAAACGTCACAATTATTGAAAGGAAATACAATGATGAATTTTAATATATTTGGTCATATTTGTTTCGTTAAAACTGGTTGGGAGCGAAACAAAATACGAATGCGTCTTTAAATAAATGCCCTGCCTCATTTTGAAATCGAGACAATTTATTAGCAATGCCAGACCAACATGGCAGCTTTAACAACATCAAAGTAACTACTGAAAAGGTCTTACACTTTGTCATCAGTCTTGTCCATGCCATAGGCTAGGGCAGCAGCTGTTGGTTCATTGATAACTCGCAAGACATTTAATCCAGCAATCTGGCCAGCATCCTTGGTTGCCTGTACAGTAGTCAATGAGAGCAACAAGGTACGTTCATTTTTTGCAAAGCAAACAGGGGCAAGAAATAGACATGCAAAACATGTATCAGTCAACAACTGCTTTTTATAGACTACAATTTATAAAACAATAGCTATACCAAAGAAGAATCAGATCATCTATGTTTTGTTTAAGTCATGACATGTTGTTCTGTGAGGAACAAGGTACTGCTATATTCTCTGGCAATATAATATTCCAAGTCTAATGTCCTTAAAATTATACTGCATACTGTAGTTTACTTGTCTTGATTAAATGGCCTAAAAAATGTGCTTATATAGCACTGTATGCTAGCTAATATACTCTTATTTGATTGGACAGTTGAGACACAATAGATGGGTTATATAGAAAAATAATGTAAAATCACTGGATATTATACATAGATCAATATGTACGTTACACCGAGATACAATGATTAAGAGATGATGCGAGATTTAATGTAGCATATATTCTTCTGAAGCATCCCTATCATAAACAATATCATTTATGAATAAAGAAAAAAATGAAAATATGTACAGTGCTGTATATACATTGCTTGCCAACACAGGATTTATTATGCCTCACAAGATCATTATACATCAGACGTTGCAATCACATTGTACTGTATACACACAGTGAATGTGGCAAACTTTTATTTTCTCTCAATTATGATTTCTGAACTCAAAATATACAAACATTGCTCAAACAAACATTATGCATCATTAACTTTAGAACATGATTAGGAAAGTACAAAATGAAAAAGACTTTGTGTAAAATAAATGAGCAATAGTTAGTATAAACTGCATACATTTTACTATGTTTTAAACGTGACAAAAATATTAATTACCTACATATGCATCACAGTTTTTCATAGATGGTACCAGTTACACGGTGTAAAGAAAAAGTCTTCCTTCTCATGAAAAAACTGATATGTAAACACCAGGAGAAATATGCCCAGCAAAAAGCAAATGCATAAGGACTATAGATATAAAAGGAAACTGAACTAATAACTGTCAGCCGATAACACTAATCTATCTCTATCTATCTATTGACCTTTTGAACTGTAGCCGGCCCACAGCGCATAGACCCAGATACTCTTTCCCTTATCTAAATTTTTATTCTAGCAGTTTTCAATCCTTCTTAAGATCTTTTAGAAAATCCCACCATTTGTCTGTTCTGTGCAATCAACTCTTATCTCATTGAGAGAGCCGATTCCTGCTGCTCTTGCCTCTCTGATCAATGTTCTTCTCAGTGTCTTTCTGGGTCTGCCTCTTTTCCTCTCTCCACATGAGGGCTTGCTTTGTTATTTGGTTATTATCTCTCCTTATCACATGCCCAACATATGACCATTGTTTTTTCTTGATTGCTGAAGATAGTGGATAATTGGTGATTTCTCTAATTTCCTAGATTGTTTCGAATTAATTCCACGCTGGCGTTTCTCTAATTTCCTCGTTTGTTTTTAATTCGTTGCACGCTATACCAAGTATTTTCCTTAGCCATTTATTTTCTGATGTGTTCAACTTTGTTTCTAAGTCTTTTGTTTTCCAACTCTCACATGCACACATAAGGGTTGATAGGATGTTTAATTTGAAGTCTAAATTTTGTGTTTGTGCTGATGAGTTTTGATTTCCACACTTTTCAAGGCTTCTAAAAGACATTGCTGATTTAGCTATTCTAATTTTTTTACTTGTATCCCCTTCCCCATGAATGTGACTTCCAAGATTGATAAAGTGATTGATCTCTTTCACTGGTTTGTTTTCCATGTATATTCTGAAAACACTAATCATCGTCATCAAGTACCGGGCCTGCTGGCGTAGGTGATCATGTCTCTGCACAACTTTCGATCTCGACAGTTATTTTATCATTTCTGTTGTTGACCTTCTGGCAAGCCATTTTCTTAAGCTGTCTGGTATTTTTTCTCTTTGCCTCCCTCTATCTCTTCGTACCTCAATTTTTTCAGTTGTTACAATATATTCCAGTTGTTCTCTTCTCATTACATGGTCAAAAAATGATGATTGTATCTTCCTAATATTGGTAATTAGCTCTCTTTTTGCTTTGGTTTCTTTCAGAGCATTTTCATTACTCTTCTTAGCTGTCCATGATATTCTCAACATTCTTCTGTAAAATCACATTTCTACAGACTCCAGTGATTTTCTTGTCTGTTGTCCTATTGTCCATGATTCACATCCATATGTTAAGACTGGCTCTACATAACATTTAAGAAATATTTTTCTTGTTTCTATTGTCAAAAATGGATTGCATAATTATCTTCCTCATTGTTTTGGAAAGCTACTTTTGCCTGAGCCATTCGATAACACTAATACAGAAGGAAAAATTGCCATGTAATTATAAAAAAACTAATCTGACCAGTAAAAGTGAGCTTTTCTATCACTATTGCTTAGACACTTAAAAAACAAAAGTACCTGTCTCTGGGAATCATTAAAGTATGCAGGCACTGTGACAACAGCATTTTTCACTTTTGTACCCAAGTAGTTCTCTGTAAGAAAAAGGACATCATAATATTTAACATTCATGAAGAAACTACAAAGAGATTGTCTAACTTGCTTACACTGCTTCAAGAAAATTAAGCAAACAGATTGTCTAACTTGATTACACTGCTTCAAGAAAATTAAGCAAACAGATTGTCTAACTTGATTACACTGCAAAAAAAAAAAAAAAAACAAGTAAATAAGCTAACAATGCAATGTTTCATGAAGATTTATTAACCCTCAACTTACCAGCTGTCTCCTTCATTTTAGTCAACACAAAAGCACCAATCTGGCTAGGTGAGTACAATTTGCCTTGAGCTTCTAACCATGCATCACCATTGGAAGATTTCACAATTTTATATGGGACTGTTTTTCTGTTGATAAAATTGAAAGAAAAAAAAAACAAAGCATTAAAAACATAGTAGAATGTACAAAGACATGTTCAAAAAGTACAAATTCAACATTTCTCAATGCAAAATATATTTCCTTTTGGTGCCCAATAGCTATCATGCACATTAAAAAATGTAATTAGCACTGATATTTTCATGAAGTGTTTATAATTAAGATAAAGTCAGGATTTCAATAATTAGTTTCCAACCTGATTAGCAAATTAATAAAGGAAGATATATTCAAGAAACACAAATACATACACAGTTGATATACAATTTTTTTGTATGCTGAGAAAGAACTATATTTAAAAAAAAAACTTGTATCTTAATTAGTGTTACAGGGAAATACTAAGAATACTATGAACAGAGAGGGAAAAAAAATAGATATGTTCACTTTTATACTTTATATTCTAAAGGACTGGATGCTAAGAAAATATACAATAAAGGAAAATAAAATATTTCAACCAAAAAAATGACACAATGTCTTGGAGAATATCGTTATAGAGAGCTTTATACAAGTCTGACAAGACAGAGGAAAAAAAACAATAAAGAAGATGGTGCAAAATGTCACAAATGAACTGGTCATGACTGCAGTAGATATTTGACATCTCAGAACATAGAAAACCAGCAGATGCCATGGATGCCACATTTGAATAAGAACAAGCAAGATGATGACATCAGTGTTTAATTAAAAACTTTCAGTACTTTATTTCTTCTCTTTCTTCACCCCTTCTTGTACATGTTCGGGTGTTGTGGGAGATACAAAGTTCTGGTTATCGTCCTTTTGGCGGCTTCAATCATTAACAATTGATGTTATAACATTTCTTGATGTTGCCTGTCCATCTTACTCTGGGGTCTGCCTCTTGCTATTCTTCCTTCTCTTTTAATATGTGCTTTGTGTGGTAAGGAATTGCATGGCACTCTTTCTAGATGGGCAAACAAGTTAATCTGTTGTTTCCGTATGTTGATTAGGATTGGTTCAAAGCCTACTCTCTCTCTCTTATATCATTTCTGATTTTATTTTTTCTGGTCACTCCAAGCGCTTTTCACAAACATTTCATCTGTGATAACAAGCTTTTTTTATGCTTAATTGTAAGTGACCATGTTTGGAATTGGTAGCAAAATGTTGGAATAAATATACTCAGTTATAAGATGTTTCTTGGTGGTAAAAGGTATTGTTTTGTGTTGAAGTATAGGAGATTAAGATATATCTAGCCTATCGGTAATGATCAGATCAGGGAAATGTGCGAAAGTAGGTCACAATAACATAGGACAACAGATGAATGCACATATAATTAACATAATTACTCTATAAATAAAAAGTTACGTATTTCACTTACGAAGAAATGCTGCATTTATTAACACAGAATATGGTCAGTGAATTATAATTTATCTGAATTTTATAGCAATACTGGTGTGAATAGATTACAGTACTATTGGTGAAATCTGTTGTTTTATATACAATTTCTATGGTGTGATTAGACCTAGACAACAAAGATATTCTAAAGAAAATAGGTTCTCAGATAAATAATCTATGCAGATTGATTTTTAAAAAGTTTATTTAATAATATTAATAACTATGCAAAACAAGATAATGCTAAATGCTTACAATTTTCATAAAAACACGAAATAAAAAATGTTACATAGTCCAGGAATACAGCATCCGATTCCTGTATGTCTGCTTGGATAAACACACAGCTGTGTAGCAAAAATTCAAAGAAAATACTATCTCTGGAACTCCAAATGGAACATTTAAGTGGTGGTAATTTTATGCCGGTATTGTGAAAATGTGACCTACAGATAGAAATCGTAATCTAGGGTTAAACAAAATGTAAGTAAAGTAAAGTACCCCCGTCACGCCAAGTGGCGTATAGGGAAATATGGTGTTAGTGACCCTATATTTTACAGACCTTCCGTACATGATTTTTGGGGAAATGCGGTCAGTATTACGCTCGTGCTGCTTTACTTTCCCAGAAAAAAATCTGGTACCCATTTTAAGGCTGGGTGAACCCGGAGCCGTCGGTTGGGATCGAACCCTACCCCTTGTCCGTGGTAGTCCAGTTCACTAACCACTGAGCTATCGCGGCTCCCTAAACAAAATGTACTCCCTCAAAAAAAAATGTAAACAAATTAAAGATCTTTACGCACTTCAAGATTTATAAATAAACTTACATATCCTTTTGCACCTCTTGATCATCAAAACGACGACCAATCAAACGTTTTGTTGCATGTAGTGTATTTGTCGCATTTGTTACTGCCTGACGTTTTGCTGGCATGCCAACAATTCTTTCACCATCTTTAGTAAAAGCCACAACAGATGGCGTTGTTCTAGAACCTTCTGAATTCTCCAAGACTTTTGCTTGTTTACCTTCCATCACAGCAACACAACTGTTTGTTGTGCCTAAGTCAATGCCAACAACATGTCCTTTGACTTTGTCTGACCTGTTGAACAAAAATATTATCCAATCAAGATTCTGTTTTACATAACTGCTTTAATTAAATTTAATCAACATTAAAAAATTGAAAACCTAAAAAAAGCATACAAAAAGAAGATACTGATAAAATTGTACTGGTAAAGAAGAACTAATTTAGTCATTTCTGGAACATATATAAATTATGTCTACATACAAACAATGCATACACACACAAAAATACTGATGATTGTGTATAATACTTTTTAAAGTAGATTAAAATACTGGTAAGTTCATCAGGTTATACAAAATATAAACCAAATGTAGACAAAAGAACAAAATTTTTAAGAATACTCACTTGAATCTATTCTGATTCCAACATCTTCGAAATGCCCCATTAAAAATGACAACCTGAGGAGGAAAATGTAATAAAAATCTGTTATATTGCCATGCATGCCATTATCAATGAACAACAGAAACTGATTCAGATTTAACCAATATTCACATATTTTTATATCAAGAGTTGGTCTTGATTATTCACATGTAAGAGGAGGAATGATGAGACAAGGATGTATATACTGAGAGACTAAAGAGTCCAAAGCAGGAAAATGGGTCTGGTCAATATGGAGTACTTTGTGCAAAAAGCAGATGTGTCTACAATCAACACCTTACACAGGAACAATCAGTCTGTCTATGTTTTGAGAAATAGCCAACTGACTAGAAGATACTAAGCAAGCAGCCAAAGCCAGTTTGACTACAAATTTCATACAGTATAAGAATACTCTTTAAGACTTCTTGTGTGTCACTTTTACTTTTGAAATGATACCCCTCAATTGACATTGTTCCCCTTCATATTGGGACAATAAACCCCTCATGAACTCTTAAGCTGTTACTTTCAGTCACACATGATGATTCAAGTATCTCTATGGTTGGTTTTAAACTCATTATTTTAAAGACAGGTGTGCCCTTCAGTGGCATTCACTCCATCACTAATTTAGTTTGGTCGAAAGATCATTGGCATTGCACAACAAACTCCACATTGCTCAAATCCCTGCCTTAGCACATTCCTCGGTAAGAACACCTGTCAACACACCAGCGAAAACATTGAAGATGGCTTCAGCTCAGATGCATGAACTCCATAGCACCGACAAAAACCGTGTTTCCCCCAACACCTCCTTAGTTGCCTCTTACAATATGCATGGCAGGTGACAGTGGCTATATTCTTTTCTCCCACCATGATCAGGACCACAGTAGTTACATGGGTGATGCAACTCAGACACAGAAGCTGACATAGATGGTCATCTTTGTATATATAATACAATAGTAAAACAAAATGTCATTAAAATCAAAGCAAGCGTTGGATACATGTGAAGGAATAATTTATTGTTTAAATGAAATAATGTAATGACAACAGTTCATTATATTGTTTATTGATTAAATATTACACAAATTAGGGACTTCAATAAATTGGATCTGGTAATTTCCAGGAGCAATAAAAAGCCAAATTCGATTTTTTTCTACAATACTGCCATTTTCAGACATTGGCTAAGGGACATGCACTTTAACACATTTTCCTGGAGATGTCACATGACTTGTGTTACTATTTATATGTCAAGTGAAATGTTAGGAAATCCCTACTGTACTGTGAAAGAATTATTGGAATACTCGTAGCCATTTCAGATATTCGTAATTGAATGCATTATCTGTACATTTTACTGATTTTTTCCATATTAAAACAGTAAATTTATTGGTTGATAATGACAAAACACAGATTTTTAAATTCAGCACCCATTTAAATGTAAGCATGTACACGTTTGAAAGCGATCTGCCTAAGTGTGCATGTCCAAATAATAATTTAAAGGGAGCATCTCCATGGGTAGAAATCATGTTGCCTGCCATATTTGATAGTCAACCCCATGTCTCAGAATAGCTCTGCTTTTTTATTTATTTTTTTTCAACAATATTTTTAAATTAATTAAATAATAAAAACAATGGATTTGTTAAACTCATTTACCATTTAAATATAAGTGTGTGAAATCTGAAAGTGATCAATCAGATCTGGATGTCTACATAAATTAATAAATGTCAGGGACTATCACCTTTATAAACCATTGTACCTTCATAATCGGCCAACTCTCAATTTCCAGGCATGGACAACTTTGCAAACTGGCCCCATGATATTTTCTACTATGTTCCTCTTAATTAATTTAAGCCAAAATTAATTCATTAAAAACCCTCCACATTAGGCTCACCATGTGGTTGGAGGGCTTGTGCGCCTCCGGGATCCAAGGAGTTATGCCAGCAGGAGCTTAGCTCCTGGCAGGGTCACCCAAGCTGGACATGTGCTTGGTGAGAGGCCAGACAAAAGAGCTAGGAGTAGATGGAACCCTTTAAGTGAAGACGCAGAACCCACCAGTGAGTGGTACATGCTCTGGTCTGGACTAATCCATCCCCTCTTCATGGGTTAAATGCTTCTCTGACTTTTCTCCTCTTTCTGTCCTCTATCAAACAGGCAGGTGGCACTCAAGAGCTCAGAAGATCAGACCACCTATGAGAGAGAAAACTCTACACAAAGCTCGAGCAGATGGTGCTCGTAAACCCGGGAAGGCTAACCATCTAACGGCAGAATCCCCCTACAGAAAAGACAATCTGCTGTCTTGCAGGAAGATTAGGGACAATCAAAGGCTAAGGAAAGCAAACCTGATAAAATGCTGGCAGAAATCGGATGCACTAGGCCATTGGCACAGAACATAGTGCAACATTCTAAAATGTACTTAGAGCGGATCTAACAGACTTTAATTACAGTGCTCTGTCTGTGGACCCCCCCCAGGCAGGTGGAGTGTCGGGCCCCATGCCTCAAAGGGGTCCACCCCAAGCTACTGTTTTTCACCCTGACCCATTTTGGAGAGCCAGGAAATGGGACCTTAGGGAAACTTACTACTGGTCATAAAAGCTTCAAGAAACATCTGAAAATAATACGCTAAAATGCAGAGGGCATATACCACAAAAAACAAGCCCTAGCAGTCAGACTAGCAGAGGAGGAGATAGACATTGCTGCATCCAAGAAACTCACCTTAATCCTCAGCATAGATTTATGATTAGGGTCTACCAGACATTTAGACAGGACAGAGAAGGCCACAAGGGTGGAATCCTTATACTTATTAAAAATACCATCCAAGCAAAACAGATGGAAGTAGTCACAAACAGAGAGGCAGAGATCATTGGCACAGATCTATACATCAACTCCACTATCACAAGGATATTTAACATATACTGTCCTAATGACAAATCGCTGAAGCTGGAGTCAATAGAAATAACACTATCACAGTGTCTGGTAGTAGGAGACTTTAACAGCCGCTCTGAAAGATGGGGATATAAAGAATCCAATGCCCGAGGTGAAGAAGTGGAAGAATGGAAAATAGACAACAACCTATTCCTCATAAACTCTAGAGAGAACCCCCCAACCTTCTATTCAAGAAGATGGAAAACCACATCAACTCCCGACCTAGCATTCGCAACAGGAGACATATCCAACAAAATAGCCAGAATAGTACTAAACCAACTTGGCGACAGTGACCACAGACAGTCAAACTTTCAGTGGATCTTGCTCACAAATAGGAGTTGCAAGTACCACTTCCCCGCTGGAACCACAAGAGAGAATACTGGGAAATGTTTGCCAAGCCATTATGGTGTCCATCCTCAAACATGGAAAAGACACATTGGACCCAAATTAGCCTACTGAGCTGTCTGAGCAAACTCATGGAAAGGCTGGTCAACAGAAGACTCATTTGGCTTCTCAGACTTGGCATCTATTAGATCTAATAGATGATCTAAGGCCATTTATTAA
Organism: Megaustenia siamemsis; assembly: GCA_032433765.1. Classification (NCBI taxonomy): domain Eukaryota; kingdom Metazoa; phylum Mollusca; class Gastropoda; order Stylommatophora; family Ariophantidae; genus Megaustenia; species Megaustenia siamemsis. Next base: position 167,840,897 of record JAVIAB010000092.1, on the reverse strand, counting down.
ATTGGATATCTCAATACCTACATGACAGAACGTCCAGAGTACAATACATGGACAACTAAGTAAGAAAGCTAGAATCGAACAAGGTGTCCCACAAGGTGGAGTCCTATCCCCAACGCTCTTTTTAATTTTCATAAATGACATCGCAATGGACATTCCACCCAGAATACACTCAGCAATGTACAGAGATGACCTGGCAATATGGGCATGTGAAGAATCTATGTCAGTGGCCAGCTCCAGAATGCAAGATGCCCTAGGAAAACTTGAAAAATGGACGAACACCTGATTACTACCAATTAATGAAAAAAAAACTATAATGCACAATTTTAAGCCTATCAAGAAACACACTCTCTGCAAAATTGAAGATAAAAGACCATGCACTTCCTATTGACCAAAACCCAACATATCTTGGCATAACCACGGATTGCAGAATGACATGGATAAATCAGATAGACAAAGCAAACAAAAGAGCCAGAAAACAAACAGATATTATGAAGAAATTGGTAAGAACAGACTCAGACTGGGGAGCAGACAGCAATATCTTGAAACGACTATACGTAGGAATTGTAAGAACAGTTCTAGAGAATAGAGTCAAAGCCTGGACTACAGCTTACAAATCACAGCTTAGCAAAATTAACAGAACACAAAACCAGGCTGCCCGCATCATCGTTGGCGTCGTTGGTGCTATGAAATATTGAAATCTACATCTATTGAGACTCTAGAAACAGTAACAGGTTTACAACCCTTGCCTTAGAAGACAAGATAGATGGAAAGCTAAGAAGTTTAGAGAAATATAAAAGGCTCCCTAGCCACCCCATGCACCAAAGAATAACTAATAACTGGTTTCGGAAAAAGAAGACTAAAGGAGCAACTTCACTGACTGTAGATACTTCGGGTATCCAAGAGACGCAGTCCCCGGATTTTTCGGTTGCCAAAAATCCATCTCATCCGGCCAGTCACGCGTTCGGAAAACTCTGAATTTTACATCGTATGTAAATCGTTTTCCGATGATGTTTCCGGAAGCTATTATACGAAACTTAAGTTGTTTCCTAACAATGAGAGTTCCGTCCACCGATTTAAAAAGTCGGAAGTGATAGAAAACGAAAAAATTTTGTCTTACAACGGAAATAAGGAAAGAATACGTTAAATAATATGGATATTTAGATTCAGCGTCCATTTTTACATAAGTATGTGAAATTTCAAAATGATCCGTGTTATTATAGTACGGCAATCACGAAAATTCAAGACAATGCTTGTTCCATTGATAAAGCATGGCCGATCGGCGACTATTTCCACTGTTGAACTTTAATTCATTGCAGAATAAAAACCTGCAAATGTAGACAGAAATAATAAAGATAACCTGATTCTATAACCACTTCTACATATTTGTGAGAAATTTTAAATTGATCTGTTAGGCAGCATTGAAATTATCGGCATTTGAATGACCTCACCATTATCGGAAATTTTCCCCGTTGATTGCATGGCGGCGTTCAGCTGGGATCAAAGACTATGTCCACTGTTGAACTTTAATTCATTGCAGAATAAAAACCTCCTAACGTTAGGGACTTCGATAAATTGAAACTGGTAACTTCAGGGAGCTATGAGAAGCCAAATTTGATTTTTTTTCTACATCGCCGCCATTTCGGAAATTGGCCGAAATGGCTAAGGGACACGCACTTTAACGCATTTCCCCGGATGTCACATGACTTGTGTTACTATTTATATATGTTAGGTGAAAGGTCAGGAAATACCCTACAGTTTGGTGAAAGAATTATTGAAATACACGTAGCCGTTTTCAAGATATTAGTGATGAATGCATTATTTGAACAATTTTACTGATTTTCTCCATATTAAAACAGTAAATTTATTTATATTTTATATTATAACACAGATTTTTAAATTCAGCATCCATTTAAATATAAGCATGCATACATTTTAAAGCGATCTGAGTTTTATTGCACGTCCAAATAATAATTTAAAGGGAGCATCTCCATGGGTAGAAATCACGTCGCCGCCATATTTGATAGTCAAAATCTCATGTCTCAGAATAGCTTTGCTTTTTTTAACAATATTTTTTTATTACTTAACTAATTAATAAAAACAATAGTTTTGTCAAATTCATTTACCATTTGGATATGTGTGTGAAATTTGAAAGTGATCACAGGAAGGTCATGGAAGTCTTAATAAATTATTAAATGGCAGGGACTATTCCCTTTATAAACCATTGTGCCATCATAATCGGCCAACTCTCAATTTTCCAGGCATGGACAAACTATCCAAACGGGTCCAATATATTTTCTTCTATGTTCCTCTTATTCAATTTAAGTCAAAATTAATTCATTTAAAAATTAATAACTTTTTTTCTAGTTGTCGTACAGCCATAATTAAGGTATCATTGTTTAACTTACATCAAGGGCTATCTAGCTAGCTTGTTTTAAATCACAACAGATTATTTCGAAATTTTTATCAAAGTACCTACCTAACGTAGACAGAAATAATAAGATAACCTGATTCTATAACCACTTCTATATATTTGTGAGAAATTTTAATTGATCTGTCGGGCAGCATTGAAATTATCGGCATTTGAACGACCACACCATCATTATACAAAATTTCCGGTTTTCCCCCATGCTTGGTCTCTTCAACCATCATCAAGTGCCTCTAACGTTTTATTTAGTTATTATAGTTAGTTATATTTAATTTAAAATGTAGTATTTCCAGTTGCCTAATATTAATAAATATATTAAATATTCCCAATTATTGAATTGAAATTTTTTTTTTATTTATATAAACACATATATTTTTAATGAATAAAAAAAATAATAATAAAATTATACTTCTTATATACATAAAATAATAATGATGTGACTACTTCTTTAGCAGAAAAATTCAGTATTATTTTTATGTGAATCATAGAAATTTATAATTATTCTTACATAAATTGCAGAGAATGACTATTATTTTTTACGCAAATCAAGTAAAAGTATTATTTCTTTTACATGAAATACCAAATATAATGATTAGTTTTAAAATCTATCTATCTATTGACCTTTCGAGCCGTAATCGGCCCCGGCCCATAGGGCGTAGACCAAGATACACCTTCTCCTATATGAATTTTTGTTCTAGCAGTTTTCTTTTAAAGATATTTTATCAAATCTCGCCATAAAATCTACACCACATATAATAATAATAATTTTGGCTTTAAATAGGTACTTCGATATCTCTAGAGACGCCTTCACCGGTTGTGACGTCACTTAAGTAAATATAGGTGGCCAGGACGCCGTGTGAAAAATCTCCGAATTTTTACATCGTATGCAAATCGTTTTCCGATGATGTTTCCGGAAGCTATTTATAGGAAACTTAAGTTGTTTCCTAACAATGAGAGTTCCGTCCGCCTATTTAAAAAGTCGGAAGTGATTTAAAACGATTGTATTTTGTCTTACAACGCATGTTCCAGCTACATACGACGGTCTCATCATATTTTCACCCGAAAAAAGCATAATGCAGTAAAATAATATGGATATTTAGATTTAGCGTCCATTTTTACATAAGTGTGTGAAATTTCACAATGATTCGTGTTAGGATGTTGCGGCAATCGCGAAAATTGATGCCCCTGCTCGCTCCATAAAATAACATGGCCGATCGGCGACTATTTCGAATGTTGAACTTTAATTCATTGCAGAAAAAAATCCTGCGAACGTAGGTTTAAATAATAAAGATAACCTGATTCTATAACCACTTCTACATATTTGTGGGAAATTTTAAATGGATATGATACCCCCTATTGAAATTATCGGCATTTGAATAATCTCACCATTATCGAAAATTTTCCCCATTGTAGCATGGCGGCGATCTAGCTGGGATCAAAGACTATGTCCACTGTTGAACTTAAGTCATTGCAGAAAAAAATCCTGCGAACGTAGGTTTAAATAATAAAGATAACCTGATTCTATAACCACTTCTACATATTTGTGGGAAATTTTAAATGGATATGATAGCCCCTATTGAAATTATCGGCATTTGTTTTCTCCATTGATTAGCATGGCGGCGATCCAGCAGGGATCAAAGACTTATGTCCACTGTTGAACTTAAGTCATTGCAGAAAAAAATCCTGCGAACGTAGGTTTAAATAATAAAGATAACCTGATTCTATAACCACTTCTACATATTTGTGGGAAATTTTAAATGGATATGATAGCCCTATTGAAATTATTGGCATTTGAACGACCACACCATCATTATACAAAATTTCCGGTTTTCCCCATGCTTGGTCTCTTCAACCATCATCAAGTGCCTCTAACTCAGACTCACTCAACGTTTTTTTTTGTTATTATACATTGTAGTTATAAGTTAGTTATATTTAATTTAAAATGTAGTATTTCCAGTTGCCTAATATTAATAAATATTCCCAATTATTGAATTGAAAGTTTTTTTTTATTTATATACTGTAAATACATATATTTTTTTTAATGAATAAAAAAAAATTAATAATAAAATTATACTTCTTATACACATAAAATAACAATAATAATGATGTGACTTCTTTAGCAGAAATTCAGTATTATTTTTATGTGAATCATAGAAATTATAATTATTCTTACATAAATTGCAGAGAATTACTGTTATTTTTGACGTAAATTCCTGAAAATTACCGTTACTTTGATATAAATCAATTTTAAATGACTTATTTTTGACGCAAATCAAATAAAAAGTATTATTTTTTTTTATTGTACACCAAATATAATGATTATTTGAAAATGTACACCAAATGTAATGATAATAATTTTAATTTAATAAAAAAAAAATTTGGCTTCTTATTTAAAATTTGGCTTTCTTTTTGCATGGCCAACCTGGCGCTATGGTTTTTTCTTCTTTGCATCATTTAACACAGAAATAATTCACTTAAAAAATCGTAACTTTTTTTCTAATTGTCGTACAAACATGATTCAGGTATCACTGTTTTACTCACTTCGAGGGCTATTTAGCTATCCTGGTTTCAATTATTAGAAATTATTTGAAAAAAAGCCAAAGTACCTACTTTAAAAAAAAAAATTGGCTTTGACTTACTGAGTCAGTAGCTGTTGTACTCAGTCTACTGACACTGACTGCAATCTCTCTAACTGGCAACTTAAAGTTAAAGTGACCCAGTACTCTACTGTCCCAAACAATGCTGAAACCCATAAGCCCATCTGATATGACTCCTCGTGAGAAACACAAAATACCAGAACCTAAGGAAGACATAATAGGATATGAAAAAAGGCACCCAAACAGACACAGAGAGAAAAACACATAAAAACATACAAACGACAACTACCCACAGACTAACTAAGTCACTAAGTCTCACTAAGGACTTCTGGTCACACATTCATTTCATAACTTACACAGATGGCCTGAGATGGCTCTGCTACAAATGCCACCAGAAATGGAGGAGGAGGCTGAATAACCAGGAAGAAATCACCAAGTCAATAGCTACTGGGAAATTTTCAAACTGTAAAGCATAAACTGCAACTAAGTAACGCATAAGAAGTAACGTCGCACTATGACTAACAACCTCCTAGCCGTCTATCTAACGGCGGACCGGAACGTAAAAATTATTTTTTAGTTTTCACAGTCGACTGACAAATACTGACATTGTATTGTGATGCAGCTGAGATCATACACTATACTTACATTTTTGATATACCCGACATTTTATAGAATTAATCACCGTTATTTCGGCGTCTTATCGCCAATGAAAGTCTCTTTTAACTTGCTGCACGTGTGATGAAACGATCAACATGAAGCAGACAACGGCATGCAAGGTCAATGTGCGCTTGCGTCAGGCCAAGAAGTTTCCGGTTAAAAGTACGCTCGTGGGGAGGTAACTCTTGAAAATCTTTGTCGCAGTTATTAATTCTTGCTTCTTCCTTCCATTTTTTTCGAGTACTGTAGTACATACCTCTCTCATCCTATGATTCCCTGAATTATCGCCTCGGAAGTTTCCCTCTTAATAATATTAATTTATTATTATTTGTCTCCAGTATAAAAACCACTGGAAATTACTATGCGTGCAGTTTCGTCCAATAAATGTTTGTCTGCAACATAAGTATTCAGCCCTACTTGGATTAATAGGAAAGTACAGAAATACAATTTATTCCCGAGCTGTGATCGTAACACTATGCTATAGTCATGAGAACGCCGTCGCGTAAGACGTCCGCAATAGGTAAATTTTTAGTTAGCTGAGTGGCAGTGTTCCTAAGCGATCGGGTTCTCGTGGCAAGGCGCAGTGCCATGGAGTACACGTTCGATCCTGCTTCGGACCATATATTGCTCTTTGTTTTTTTTCTGTTGTTGTTTATTTGTCATTTTTTGTCTGAGTGCTGTAGTACATACCTCTTCATCCTATGATTCCCTGAATTATCGCCTCGGAAGTTTCCCTCTATAATAATATTAATGTATTATTTGTCTCCAATTCTTTCTTCCATTGTATGGTCTGCAATAACAGTATTCAACAAAGAACCAGGTCTTCTAACAATTAGAGGAAACAATTATGAATACGGAAGACCATTGAAAAGAGCTAAAAGATATGTGGAAGAAGACATGTGAATAAAAAACTTAGAAAAATCGCTAACCACATTCTGGCGCCTTCATCAGAGCATGAATAACACGACACAGAGGCATAACAGACTTTCAGAGCACAGGCCGGATATGGCACAAATCTGATGAGAGCAAAGGGAAGGCCCTGCTTGCCCGCTACATTGAGCAGACGGACCAAAGAAATGAGGCTGTAATGATGGGGATACGGGGATCGCTGTTAAAATTGTGTAAGGATGTAGTGCTGGAAGAAGATCTCACAATCACAACCGATAGCATTCGGACAACACTTAAAAGGTCACACAACACTGCTCCTGGTCCAGATGTTGTTCGGTACGATGACATAGGCGATTTAGCTGACGACGACTTGACAAAACTGGCCAATGAGTTTAATGCCAGCATTCGGAGTGGCCAGATTAAGGAGGAGTGGCTACAACAGCTACTTACTACCGCTACCGAAGCCAAACAAGGACCATTCTCAGATCAGTGCCTACAGAATCATCACAATACAGAACACTGCGGGCAAGCTGCTGGAGAAGATAGTTACCCGTGTCCTCACCTGTCACCTTGAACAGAAACGCGCATTTCCACCCACATTCGGAGGTTATAGATATAACAAAGAGACATGGCTCAATGCGGCAGTCTTTGCCTATGACGTCTTCGAAGGCTTTCACAGACGAGAGGAGACATGTGCTGCTGCTACAGACCTGGAGGATACATACAACAGGGTACCATTTGAATGATGATGTGACCAGGGACAAGTTGATGACATACCTCGGAGTTAAGTTTGATCGCAGCATGTGTTTTCGGGACCACGTCAACCATGTGATAACAAAATCCCTCAAAGGATTAGCCGCATTGAAGGTCATGGCAGATGCCAACATCGAGCAGAGGCTACTTACTCTTCTGTTCCAGGGATTAGTCCTCGCATCAATCGAGTATGTCCTGGCAGTTCTTACTGTCAGTACGACTCAAATTGATAGGCTGGAGAAAATACAAAATGAAGCCATGCGCATTATCTTGGGATGTACAAGGGACACTCCCTGTGTAGCAATGATATATCTTCTTGACTTTCCAACCATGGATGACAGAATCAAGATCTGGAGAGCACGAGCATACCTGAGGATTAGTACAGATAAAGAGCATCCATTGCACCACGTGCTCAATACAGGGAAAGGTGACAGGCTAAAAAGAGGCAAATCATGGGTGGGCCGAGCAGAAGATGTCATCAAACAGGTCTGTGGGCTTACCAATATCAGCGTTGGTGAGGAGTGGATACTGGTGCCTATGTCATTCAAGGGGACTTTCTCGTGTATTGTCACACTCGACTGGAAAAGTAGGGAACAGAACCCAGTCGTGGTTAATGCGGAGGTCAACGGTCTCATCTGCGATAACACCAATGAGAAAGATGCAGTCATCTATACAGACGGATCTGTAAGACGACACCAAAAAGTGCATGGGCATTTACAGCACGCTGGGCAAGCAGAATAGTCAAAAAAGACAGTGGTGCATACGTCATGATCGCGAGTAGCATGACAATGGAGGTGATGGCAGTGACCAAGGCATTCAAATCGGGCGGACATCATCAATGCCCTCCGAGATGTGGGAAGAGCACAGGACTTCGGCAAACACAGATCCACGTCACTTTTTCGGATGATGGAAATGGGAGTTAAGATGGGCACAGCCAGAAATGAGAAACTTAGTGGCCGTGTAAGAGGACATATCAACCAATATAGAACTGGAGTCGTCAGTCGCTGGACACTGCGGGACTTGCTGAGGAGGGGATCTGAGCACCTATGGACATGTTCGAATGCAGTGATGATGACCCGCAAATAACTCAATGTGATTAAACTCTGTGAGAAAAGCAAAAGCCATTCAGACACGAAAGACAGTAGAGACTATGTACTCTACTATAGACTAGAAAATAAAAAGAAACAAACAATAAGAAAGTAGATTAGATAAATAAAGCAAAACGAGAAGTACCATTGGCCAAGACACAGAAAACACACACAAAGGTGAAAAAGATGAGAAAATGCATTAAAAGATATAAATATATAAATGGATTGACTAAATGGGTGGCGGCAAGCAAAGGAAGTATGAAAGAAAAATACAACTACATGAAGAATGTAATAGGAAAATATGAACCGGTGCCTTCATCGAGGGTAAGGAAGGCAATTTGTTTGGCAATATAAAAGAACATTATGAGAGCGCCACACACTAGCGAAAGCACTAAAGATCACTAGCTCAGATGCTCGAACTCAGCTGCCCATGCGTAGACTGTAACCCCAACCTCCTTAGTCATTTCTTACATGCATGACAATTGAATGGCCCTATTTTCTTTTTGGGTCCCTGTAGACACACGGACTATACACGATAAAGGTTGGTGACAGCACACAAAACCTGTGCCCACATTATCCTTTCGTGAGACATTATTCAGCCAAAGTTGCAATTTATTTATTGCACGAGGTAGACCTTCCAAAGCTCTTTTCTGTAGGATTAATATTTCTCCGTTATCTCCTTATGAATTCTATATACAAATCCTGCAATGCTTTGGGTTTTACTGTACTTACTTTCCTCTAGATCTATTATCTCTCAGTGCCCATGGAAAATGAGGTGTCTTGATCAAAGATGTTTGGTAGTGTGTCCTGTGCATTATGTGATTCTGCATTCATTAATCTACCATGCCCACTTCTCTTTTTGAGTTGTAATATGATTTCATAATGTAATTTCCTATGGTTTCTTGACGTCTATTGTTTCTTTCAGTTCTTTTCTTGTTTTTTTTTTTTTTTAAAGTCAACACCATGACCAGGTGACTTTACAAATAATTGTCTTTTCTGATACAAGTGTGGTAGAGTAGTGTTCCACATTATTTGCTCCCACATTGAGAGTTCCAGCAACAGATTGCAACAATGCACATGTAGCTAAAGATAGCAGTAACCCCACAGAATAGGCTATTTTGTTGAGGAATGATTTTTCCTCATGGCACTAAGCCACTCCTCTGAAGGTTTGTAGAGTTTCCTTGATGTTACTACCTTCCATAATTCTGTGAACCATGAAACTGTTTTCATTGGAGTATCAGCTGACAACAAACTCTCAGTCTTTAGGTTATGAAACCCTTGCTACAAACAGCTTCCTTTTCTCGCTTGATCTCCTTTCACAAACACTCAGTTTTTAGATTATGAAACCCTTGCTACAAACAGCTTCCTTTCTCGCTTGATCTCCTTTCACAAACACTCAGTTTTTAGATTATGAAACCCTTGCTACAAACAGCTTCCTTTTCTCGCTTGATCTCCTTTCACAAACACTCAGTTTTTAGGTTATGTAACTCTTGCTACAAACAGCTTCCTTTTCTCGCTTGATCTCCTTTCACTAACACTCAGTTTTTAGGTTATGTAACTCTTGCTACAAACAGCTTCCTTTTCTATCTTGATCTCTCACAAGCACACATCAATGTATAAAGAGAGAGAGTGAGCACAGACTAAAACATATCATACATAAATCAACACTAAGACAACTGCTGTACCACTTTATTCTAATACTCTGACAAATAACCAGTTGAACATGCAAGAAATCATTTCCTGTTTGTGAAATAACACTTTTAAGTTCATAAAAATATGTATTCACAGGCAAATTGTTAGAGAAAGGATATTATCTATAAATGTAAGATACCATATTACTAAAATGGATAAACTCAAAACTTTTTTTTTAAAAACTGTGCTCCCTTAAGATTTAAAATATTACAAAATTTGACTAGATTAGAGCCACTAATGTTTAGAGCCACTTTGCTAACAAATGTTTCCATGGTATGTAAATGACATTGAGAACAATGCTCAAAGAAACTACTCCAATCTTAACTTCTTTATAATGCAACATGCTATAGTTTAACTAACACAAACAAACAATCTACTCTCAAAAAACATTAAGTGAAACATTCTAATGAATTATTTAGAGTCTGTCAAAACCTATCAAGTTTTTAATTTTTCTGCTAGATCTCCAAGCACAATAAAATGGTAGAGATACAAACAATTGCAATTCTTGCTACTGGCCACAGTTGTAGTTGATGTTACAAGCAACAGTAGTGCCTTGCACTTCGAACTTCGAAGTCTGAATACATTTTTTCACTAAAATTGAAAGTGAATTATTCTGTTCCTAGACCCTAAGTAATAACCATTTGGATAAACTTAAACAACACATACACATAATTTAAGGTAAATATAACACAATTAAATGCTCTAAAGAATAAATTAAAACATGAAAAAGAGTAAATAAAATATGTGAATATTATATAATAAAATGAAAATTCATTTACTGTAACTAACTGAGGAGTGGTGATGTCCAGTGTGGTTGGTGGAGAGGAAGTGAAAGGTTACTCTTTAGAAGTGAAGTCCCACTTAGGATTACTTGGATAGTGGTTATACCAAAACAAACCAAAAATGAAACCCAAAAAAAAAAAAAAAAAAAAAATTTTAAATACATGACTATAATGCGCAATATGACTTGGTCACACAACAGTCACCAGATGCATTTACATATAACATGTTTTACCACAACTATGCACATGTATTTCAAAATATAGAAGCATAATTTGAGTTGAGATAAAAATTTTCTTGAATTTAGCATTTGCCCTCCAGAAATGTTCAAAGTTAGAGTTGTTTGAAGCATGATACTCCACTATGTATGTTTAACTTCTAATATTTAATGTTATGTGAGAAAAGACATAGGGATCGCTCATCCTACACAATCCTCCATTTTGATGCATTTAACAGGTTTTAGAGTCTTAAACCTATGATACTAGATGATGATTGAGATAGGTGGAGTCATGGGAACAAAAGAAAATCCCAAAGATCTCCCTCCACTTCTATGTAGTGAAAATAAAAACAAGATCCAGGCCCTATAAATATGCTGTCATGAAGCAGGGCAAGTAGAAATATGCATGTGATGCAGTGCACTGTAAGTAGAAAAACAAAAACCCTGTAATGTCCCGTGGTGTATAGGGAATGATTGCTCTAAAAACTGTGACGCAACACAGGACCACAAATGTCCTTTCATGACAAATAAAAAGAAAGGGATGAATATGTGTCTGTATTATTACATAATATGTGTAGTTGAACATTTTACAACTTAAATGTTTCAAATTACACTCAACCTACAAAATGGTTTGAGGGGTGGAAAAAATAGAGCAAATAGACAAAAGAGATACTGAGAATTTAAAACATGAGTATTTATATTGTAAGAACATTAGGAATCAAACAAGAATTGTTAAAAATTGAAATCAACACAATATCAATGAAAAAATGGAGATGCTTCAAATGTAAAAATTTGGAATGGTAGTGTACCTGTGAGCAGTACATAAAATAAGCATAAAATCGGTTTGAACACCATAAACCAAAGCATGAATATTGCCTTTAAAGCTAATTTAAAAACACTCATAAACATATTAAGTAGTAAAAAGTAAAAAAAAACAAGTTTTCCCTATCCACTATTTTTTCTTCTGGACTTTTATTGACTTGATAGTAAGAAAAATAACAGAGAATGCATCTGAATCCAAAGTCCCTAACTTGTGGGTTGCTACTCCCAAATGAAAGTGTAAGGTGTTTTCCGGTCGCGTGAACAGAGGTTATTTTTAATGAAAATTATTACTACACACAATTTAATCAATAATATTTTCAACATCTTTTTTAAAATGTCAGCTGGATAAAGGGGGACACAGGTTTCTCGGCTGCTATGAAAGGAGACAGCATGCTCATCATCATCATGTGCCATACCAGTTGGCGTAGGCAATCATGTCCTTCCATAATCTTCTATCTACAGTGCATCGTATCAGTTCTGTTGTTGATGGTTTTCCATGCCATGACACCAAGCTATCCGATATTTTCTCTCTTTGTCATCCACAATCTCTCTTTCCTTTTATTTTGCCATTTGTAACAGCAGGTTACTTGACTATTTTAAAAGATAGTTGCAAGATACTTGACAATTATAATTGGATAACTGCCTGTTATGCTTGCATTCAACTGATGACTTCAAGAATATACCTCTTCGTCATCTGGCTTTAAAAAGACATTAACTGAGCAAGTATGTATTTTATGGTGGTTTCCAGCAGCACTGTGATATTTTCACTTTTTTGGCCCAACACATCAAACTTCAGTATGACTGGCTGATATAAAAGAGAGTAGCAGGCTTAATGAATGTTATAGAATCAGAATGCAGGTTAACTCACTATTTAAAAAAAAAAGGGGGGGGTGGGTTGGTTCCAGGTTACTTGTCTGTTAAAGAGGGTCACAACTAAAACAAAATAAGGTTGAGAAACACTGAGCAATAGAAACATAATAAGCCTTTGTTACAAGGGACCAATTAGAATCTGGAGATGATATCACATTTATAGCCCATCCCTGCCAACACATTCAAGAAACAGAAGAGTGACACAACTTTCTAGATAGATGGTTGTCATGACACTAGATATAGGAACTCCCTACATTGGTAAAGATATAAAGCCAGGAGCCATTTCTGAAAAGCACATTATCATTGAGATAGAAAAACATTCCAGAAGAAAGTAATAAATACTGTTGTGGATTTCAGTTTCTACAAATGGAACTATGAGATTCATGACTACTATAACTAATTCATTAAGCAATTTAACAAAAAAGAAATATATAAGAAAATATTACTTCTACATTCACATATTAAAGAATGAAAAACAAGAGAATCAGCAATATGCTCTCTTAGTATGTGTCAAAGCAGGTCAAATAATGTAACACAGAAACATATTTTATCAGTCAGCATCAGTTTAAATATATGTAGTTAGAATTTACTTTCACTATAGAGGCTATTAGGAGTTCATAATGTTTTAAAACTTTTAATATAACATTTGTGATTACCATAATGTTTTAAAACTTGTAATATAATATTTGTGATTACCATAATGTTTTAAAACTTTTAATATAATATTTGTGATTACCATAATGTTATAATGAATATTGTTACAGAATATTTATAAATGTTTTAAGAAACAAAGAATAAAACAGCTCTAAAAATAGCATACTGCAATGGCACAAGTGAAAATCCTCATATCTGAGGAGATCTTGAAATTACCAGCTACAATTAAACAGGTTAGTGCAAGCCCTTTACCATATCACAATTGTTATTGTCATGAATAATAGCTATGTAAAAAAAAAATATATATATATTACAATAGAAAAAAGCCATACACTTGGTATTGATTGGTTAATACACTTGCTATTGACCAAAACAGTCAAGGTTCTGTTCCCTGATGTGCCAAATTTAATTGCAGATATTTTGTAATTTAATTGCAACTGAAAATAGGAACCTGATTACAACATTTTTTTTGGGGGGGGGGGGGATAGGAGGAGTGAGGTGGCCTGGTGTGTACCAACAGTATGTCACCTATTAAAAAATATGTCAGCACTATCACCATATCCCTTATTCAACTTAAGGCATGAAGGTGACCCTTACTTATTACAACTAAAAGTCTTATTTTCACCTGTTTCTGTGTTGTTCTTGTTCTCACGCACAAGTAATTTTAACCATTACTTCATTTTTTAATTAATATACTCTATTTTTAAACATATCTGTGACAAAGAAGTTAAAAATCAATGACAGATTTTTTCTTTAAATCATTTATTACAAAAATCCATAATGGTTTTATGAAAGATACACATGATATAAAGAAAAAAGATGTACATAATTGTAAAGAAACTATATTTAAAACATGAAGAAACTAATAAAATGTAAGCTTATATCAACAATAATTATGTACATAAGAATGTATTTAAAATAATTTCAAAATTTGCCAACACCATAAAATAACATAACTAAGTACACAAAGCATTAATCATATAATGATCAACATCAATGGTTTCATCAGACTTAAGCATACCAATATATTGTGAATCCACCTGTTTTGAAACTCAGACAAATAAAAGAGGGAAGGTCAAATATGAAAAGACAAAAAACAGGTAAGAAAGAAAGAAAGAATGAGAGAAAGAAAGAAAGAGATAACTAAAGGCTCAAGGCTAGAGCAGAAACAGAAATTGTAACAAGGAACAGTTACAATTCTGTTGTTCATGGAGGTGACAATTCTGTAGCAAGATGAAGTAAAACAAGTAGTCCAAGAGCCATGTAAAGTTCACTGAGAAAAATGTATATTTAAACAAACTTGAGGGAATTATACAAAAATAATATTTGAAAAAATAATGGATGTGGGAAAAACAACAAAATTAACGGACAAATTATGAATGTAGAAAGAATAATTGTAAAATGCACAAACTAATTTAACAACTTGTCTAAAAGTATTGAAAAAGAGAAAAACTTCCCTCAAAGCAACCTGCAAATTACCTGTAACTGAATATGTTGAAAAATACATGAAAATGAAAAACTACCATGAAAAGGACATGCAAGAAGAATGTGCTGTTACTGAATTTCCAACAAGTTCAACTAGGTAAAGGAAACGTGGTTGTCTTCAATAAGAAGAGATTTCCGTACACAGTTAAAAACTGTAGCTGTGTCAATACTGGATAACTAGCTCTATATTAATGTATAAACAACACAATAATCATAGTATACAATATAACAAGTAACAGCGAGTCCACAACTTGAGTATACGCTACATTTGTACTACAAGGCACCATAATTATCTACTAGCAAAAACAAACGTTACTGCCTCAAAAACACACAAGATAATATGATTAAAATTTTGACCTATTTAAAAATAATTATATTGTCAAAAAATGTTGAAGCAATATAACAACTTACAATAAATGTCAGTTAATACTCTATTGGAATGAATGAAGAAAGACTTCCCCATCAAGCATTCATGTGGAAACCATCCAATAAAAAAAAAACAAGCAGACTAAGAGAATCACTATGTGGAACAATTGCTTGGAAAGGCTCATGGGACAAAGAAACAACCAAGACCTACAAGAACTAGCAGCAAATTATCAATCACAGAGAAATATGACTTTTGCCGTATGTGCCATTTTCGGACCAGAGAAAATGAATGAATGAATACTCTATTACATCAAACATTTCAATAAACATCAACAGAAAAAAAAAGTATCTCACTTACTTTACAGAAAATTCTATTTATTAAGATGGATTATTTTATGACATTATACATGTAATTTAGTGGTTTTATGTTTCAGTGAGGTTTTATGTATTAAAATCTTACCAGCAGTACATCTGTACATATTTGCTGCTCTATTGTTTTTCTGTCTTGAAGTGATAGAGGAGCCTGTGTACCATATAACCCATAGAGCTATGCCCATGGCAGCACTGCTACTGAGGGGCCATCCAAGTTAGACCGATCAAAGGGTTAGGACCAGACAAACAAGATACACACACATTGAAATAAATGCCTCTGACTAGATGTCTAACATAGCAGTGCAACATGATCACTAAAGAGATGTTACAATTTTAAAAAGTGTTATATGTTGCTCATCATATGGAGTACTGTCAATCTATGAGAGTTCTAGACCTCCAACTTTGAAAGAATCCAACCAATGTTACTGGAAGTCATCTTCCTCCATGTTGTGAAGTCAAGGCACAGCGTCAGGGCAAGTGCTAGCAACCAAATAGAGATGGCACTTGTGTTGTGGCCATCACTAGTACCATGTCTGGACAAAAAAGTATGGAGATGTCTCAAGCAGAATTGAAAATTCTTTCTTTGAACTTATTATTTAAAGCTGCTGTCTAAAAGGGTATGCAGCAGGAGTAGTCTCATAGTTGTACACAATAAAGATAGAACATATGTCATTCTGCTATTAAGTTAAACTAAAGACCAAAGAGATCATGTTTCAGTTGATTCACTGTAATTGTGAGCAATCACTTAGCTGTAAAATACACAACACAAAGCATATTCTTATACTGCAAACAACATCATACAATTTGACAGGCAAGCAAAATGAATTATCAATATAATCTAATGAAATCACAAATAAGATGCAATATATCTTCAATTAAATAAATGTTAATCACAATAAATAATATATGAGATCCAGAGAGCAATTGACTTTAAATCACAAAGCAATATTGACCTCTGGTTGCTTTTTCGGTCTATGCCAGGAAAGAATGGAGATAAAGAGTTAATAAATAAACATAAATACAAACAAATTATATTTTAGCTTTCACTATTTATATTCACAATAATGGAAAAAGAAACTGCATAAATATACATAAATTGTGATCTAGCCATAATTCTTTCCACAGAAAACCAAAAAGCCACTTGCAGCAATTTTTAAATAGTCTGCTTTGTTTCACTGAAAAAAAACTTTTAGACATAATCTGAGAGAAAAGTATGGATGCAATAATTTAGCTAATGTCAGGGGGCATTATGCAAGAGAGGACATAACACTAAGTATTATTATCAAAAATAATAAGGGAAGTAATGCAATTTCAGAAAGATGAAACTAAAGGCTACAGAAAAAATGCAGGCAATTGTGTGTATAAAATTATATGCACATATTACACACAAAACAATGTTACTAGGTTTGCTTTATATTCACAGCAACTTATCTACTAGTAGAGGTACTTTAATTTTAAAGTTATAACCTGAAATAAACAAACTATACTCCGCCACACTGAGAATAAAGCTGTTGAAATGAGAATTTTGTAAAAGATAGGCAATTGGAGTCCTGTGCCCACAATAATAGATACAATTACATATCAATACCAGGTAGTAATGCTAGTCACATGTCCTACGAATAAGAAGGATTATATCAATCTACCACTCAGAACTAGACATTTATGTATTTATTTATATATATATATATATATATATATAATTATTATTAAGTGTGGAATGCATGATTAGCCACAATGTGTTTGAAAGTGTCCATGATTTAATGTAAGAGTGATTGAGATCCTGTGCTTAGTTGTAAAGGAGATGTGTGATAAACTTAATGACTGTGTTGGCAGGTATGAGTACCTATTACTTTACTTATATCTCTCTCTTTCTGTGATCAAGACTCAATCAGAGTAGGATTCCAGACTCTCTAATAAAGGCAGCTGTCTGTTTAAGTGAATCTTCTCTTCTACCTTTTAGCTCCCAGTGGAGCATAGGTCTTCAACAAACACTTTCCAAGTTGTTCTGTTTTTTGCAATTCTTTTAAGATCATTCCATGTCTTCCCCATCATCTTCATCTCTGCTTCAATCTGTCTTCTCCAAGAATTCCTTGGTCTTCCTCTTTGTCTTTTCCCCTGGGGATTCCAAAAAAGGGCCTGTTGTGTAATACTCTCAGTTGGTTTCCGTAGTGTGTGTCCTATTCATCGCCATCGTCTTCGCTGTATTTCTTTATCCACTGGTATTTGACCGGTACATTTCCATAATTCCACGTTTGTGACTTTGTCCTGCCATTTCCATCCCTTTATTCTGCGCAAGCATCCATTAATGAAAGTCTGTACCTTCGTGATTGTCAATTTTGTTTAAGTGAATCGATTGCCCCATATAGTTTCTTTTCCAGGGAGGTGGGTGTGGACCACATTGCTCTTCTCAAGATTGTGTACTGGGGGCAGTCAAAAAATACTTTACTTATATGAGTACTGGGGCCGAGATAGAATACATAAATATATGGCCTTTGGTATCCTCACAAATGGTTGGAAGCAGCAGATATAAACTTGACATGTAACCGCTAGGTGTTATATTGTCAAGCAGCTTCTTCATGATTGATCTTGCCAGTATTAAAAAGGCAGGTCTAACTAGCTGCTTAATGAGTAAGGTAGTTTTACGTCAAGGGGCTGTGCCTCTTTTCTCTTCTAACTTTGACTTCATTTCATTTACAAATGTCATCATGCTGCTTTTTATGTCCCTTTTCCATGTGCTGCAATCATCATCATTATTGAATTAATAATGAACATCTGTCTAAAATTATCTTGCAAATATCCTTGCTGGATCTTCCTGTTTGATAATAAAGGAGATAAGAGCAATAGCGAACTATATAAAAGCAGAATGGGGATGATTATATGTACATGAATGGCAATACTGCAGAACAATAATAAAGAAGCCACCAGTTTACTATTAAACATAGTAAAAAAAAAAAGTAAAGTACCCCCCGTCACGCCAAGTGGCGTATAGGGAAATATGGTGTTAGTGACCCTATATTTTACAGACCTTCAGCACATGATTTTTGGGGTAATGTGGTCGGTATTACGCCCGTGCTGCTTTTACTTTCCCAGAAAAAATCCGGTACCCATTTAAGGCTGGGTGAACCCGGAGCCGTCGGTTGGTATCGAACCCTACCCCTTGTCCGTAGTAGTCCAGTTCACTAACCACTGAGCTATCGCGGCTCCTACTAATTTTTAGGGAATTAGTAAAACCCAGGTGTCCTCGCCAGGGTACGAACCCCGGCTGTTGCCGTGGTAAGCCAACCGCCTATCGATTGCGCTAACCGGACACCCTATTAAACATAGTGAAATGTCAATAATCATAATCTAAGAGGCAATGCTGGGGATATTTGTGAAGAGATGTTACTATCTTGGGATGTCAGGCAAAGAAAAGAAAGAAATGGCTAATTAAGCAAGCATTAAATTCTCTCAAATGTAAATTCTATCAGGCAGAATTCTTGGCATTTATAAATACATCATCATTATCATCAAGTACCGGGTCTGCTGGCGTAGGTTATCATGTCTCTGCACAACTTTCGATCTCGGTAGCTATTTATCATTTCTGTTGTTAACCTTCTGCCAAGCCATTCTCTTAAGCTGTCTGGTATTTTTTCTCTTTGCTTCCCTCTATCTCTTCATCTTTCAATTTTTCCAGTTGTTAAAATATACTCCAGCTGTTCTCTTCTCATTACATGGCCACAAAATGATGATTGTTTCTTCCTAATATTGGAAATTAGCTATCTTTTTGCTTTGATCTCTCTCAGAACATCTTCATTACTCTTCTTAGCTGTCCATGGTACTCTCAACATTCTTCTGTAAAACCACATTTCTACAGACTCCAGTGATTTTCTTTTCTGTTGTCCTATTGTCCATAATTCACATCCATATGTTAAGACTGGCTCTACGTAACATTTAAGAACTCTTTTTCTTGTTTTTATTGTCAAAAATGGATTGTATAGTATCTTCCTCACTTTTTGGAAAGCTGCTTTTGCATGAGTCATTCTGCATCTCACCTCTTTTCTACATCTTCCGTCTGAGGTTAACAAAGTTCCCAAATATTTAAATTCATTTACCTGTTTTAATATTGTTCCACATGTCTTTATTTTGCACTGAGGTAATGTCTTTTTCTTTGTTGTTACCATTACCTCTGTCTTTTTGCTATTAAAGCTGAGTTCTTTATTTTTGCTTTCTTTCACTATAATGTCCAACATTTCTTGTAACTCATTTTAACTCTTAGCGATTAAGACTGTATCATCAGCATACCTTAGATTATTTATGTTATGACCTCAAATTGTTATTCCAGGCAAGCCCCTCATGGATCTTAAAATAATCTCACTATAAATATTAAACAAACCTGGTGACAGCACACAACCTTGTCTAACGATGATTGATGGTTGTGAATTTATTCAATTTTGTGTTCATTTATTTCATTATCTATATTATTAAAAGCTATTTATATCTGCCTCTGGGGTCTCTAGAAGTTAAATGATGGACTGAAAGTAAAAGCATCATTTCCAGTGTACTTGCCACATAATAGAGGATGTTTAGGGTATTAATTTCACATTCAGTAGAAAGAAATATATCAGGAAAATACTTTGTTTACAATGAAAAGGCTATGTAGGAAAAAAAAAAGAGAAGTGGCAATGCAGGAAAAAAAAAAAAAAATATCTATAATCAGAAAGCTAAGGTGGGAATATATTGACCATATGATAAGAAGATAATAACCTGTTACAAAGCAAACCCTAAAATTGAGAAATAATAAGAAAAAGATAGGCTGACCTCAAAGGACACCTTGAGAAGAATACTGAGAAGAGAGGCAAAGATAGCAGGCTTAGACTCCCTTAATGAAATGGATGGGGAAGCAAGTCCTGTAATGACAACGCTGGAATAATTCAAGATGTAAGAAAAAATGACACATTTTGACCCTAACTGCATCCACCAGAGAGAATCAAGCAGTCTAACCACTTGGCCACCATCACTACATTGTATTATTAAGTTCTGAGTAATAAAAATAATAAATGATTGCTTTATTTACACTTCTTATGATATTATAGATCTTGATGTAATACTTTGTTGTGGTTAATTTGGTATATATAGTCCATACATAACTGTAATCCGGCTTGTTGCAGGAGCTACTGAGTTAAGTGCTCTGTGCACACCGTGAGCTGTGTGTTTCATCCGTTTTAGTCGTGAATATATTCTGATTGTTTGCAATGAATTATGATGTTGTATAACTTGGCACAGATAGTTGTGTTCACTTTCTGTGTGGTTTCGCCTTATGTCTTTTGGTGTGTGCGGAGACTGCTATGATGGGGACTACTGCTACCTTTCTTTGCTGCTTAGGAGATGAGATATTAATTTGGATGATTCCACTGGCACGGGCGGTTGAGCAATTATGGATTTTAATTCGTTTGCAGTGATACCGAGGCCTTCCATAACATAACTGTAATAACTGTAACATTGTCTAACACCCTGTTTTATTTGTTGAAACATTCCCAATTGGTTTCCAGTTCTTATGGCCGCTGTTTGTTGCCAGTGCATGTTCTTTATTATTCTTAGATCTTTGCTGTCTACGTTTATGCTTTCTAAAATTTTGATTATTTCTTGGTGCTTTACTTTGTCAAATGCCTTGGTATAATCTATGAAACATAGGTATAGATCTGTTTTCACCTCTATGGCTCTTTCTACTAAAGATCTTATGATATAAATGGCATAGCTTGTTCCTTTATCTCTAACAAAACCACACTGTTCATCGCTAATTTCTGGACTGATTTTGTTTCACACTCTTCGCATGATGATTCTTAGTATTATCTTAGTCATATGACTCATAAGGCTTATTGTGCGATGATCATCGCATTCAATCGCACCCGATTTCTTTGGTAGGGTTATGAATATTGATTTGAGCATGTCGTCTGGTATATATCCGCTGTTGTAGATATCATTCAATATTTTTGTTATTATTGCTATTCCAAAATCACCCATGGCTTCAATCTCTTCTTTAGTTATATTATCTGGTCCAGGAGTTTTGCCTGCTTTCATATTGTGCAAAGCGTCTTCCACTTCTTCTCTGAGTATTTCTGGTACTTCTCCATTATTCTTAATATTTGCTTCCGTTCGTTCATCATTATAAAGATCTTTAATGTACTCTGTCCATCGTTCCCTTACATGAATGAGGCACTTCATAAATGCAAACCACATGAAAACACCACAGTTCTAGGGGATTTTAACACAAAAGTAGGAATGAAAGAGGTGAGAAACTTATTGACTGCGCAAGAACACACAACATGATGATAGGAAACACCTGGTTTAAGCAACATCCAAGATGTCTGTGGACATGGAAAAGCCCAGGGGACAACGCACGTAATCAAATTGATTATATAATGATTATAAATACAGAGAACTTAATTCACATTGAAAACCTCTTACAACTCAAAAGAACAACCAATAATAAAGAATTATAAATAATCTATAAATAAATTATATTTTTTGTAAACCAGCAAATGAGCACAGTATGAAAGTAAATCTGTTTCAGTGTTATGGTTTAAAAGGTTAAAAAAAAACATTAAAAGCAAATATGGAAGATTTGTTGATAATACAAATCTTCACAAATATTTTAAATAAAATATGCACATGTAATATGGTATTGAAAATGCCCCTAGTGGAAAAGATTTAAAATTATAAGTCAAAATGAACCAATTGAAGTAAATACAAATAAATAAACAAAGTAGTTAGATGTAAGTGAGTTATTATATTGAAATGCAATTATACTTTATCAAAGTATCAAAACTGAAAATTTAATCACAAAACAAAAGGGAGTACTTAAAATTAAATGCCATGTTCATTTATTTATATTCTTGTGCATCATGATTTTATTTTCAACACAGTCTCTGATATATTTTGTGAAGTACAAGTTAGTAACATAACATAACTGGTACAAAACATTTATGTATCCAGAAAATATTAAGGGAACACAAAAATTACAAAACTACAATAAGCTTTTTGTCACTTTTTCTGTTGAACAGCCATATTTGTATCACAGGTCATTCAGGGGGCTGAACTTGATGCTACAATGGTTCTTACACAGTAACTGCTGAGACTTTCAAATTAACTGGGATTTTGAATGGACAACATAAGCAGTTGGCAACAAATTTTAATAAGCAGTTCTTTAACATACCTTGTTTGACAATATAATACACCATGATCTGATAATTAATTAAACACTTCACAGCATGTAAAATAAAAGAAAGCATAACAACTGAAGCAAAATTGTAAACAATAAAAATAAATATATGTACAAAGAATACAATGAGACCAAAAGGCTTATGCAATTTAAAAGTATTTAACGATAATATGCTTTACAGCAATGGATAACAATCACAGATACCAAAGCAAATAAGATGAACAATGAAGCTCTGAAGCAGTGAGTCAGCTTCAGTGTCACTGGCAGGTGCAACAATACATATCAGCTTTCAGTTCACACAGATTTGTCAATGACCTCAGTTGCAAGCTTTAGTGCATCTGTTCAAATTGACATGACCAGATCCTTATAGTCCCATTAATCCAAGTCCAATTCTTAAGGAATGTAAAACATAGTTACTACCTCTGCTACATAAGGACATAAAAACTGGAAGAGACTGAGATGAATAATAAATAAATAATTTCTCACAGGACATTATGGTGAACAACAGAAGTTACTAAACAGAGAGTAACTTTCAAATGTATAACTATATGGATATATAAGCAGTAAGAACATAAGAACTTGAAGTCTTAGTTTATGGTGAAAAAAAAAATGCATTCATAATTTTTTTTAAATCACATTTTTTAAAAAATTAGTGCCTTTATATATTCTGTGTACACAGCCATTAATTCATAATATGAGACTATTTCTACAACTAACATTCATGCTGATCAACTACACTGATTGGAGCAATGATAATCTGATAATTGCTCCAAAATCTGTGAGGACTGAAGAGAAAATGTTCTAACTATGACATCAACTCTCTTTCATTATAATTAGGATGATTGCTACTTGATATACAAATATTCTGAAGTTGTGTGTTTATGTGACCCTGAAAGAAATGATTTATTAAAACATTTTAACATGCACAATTTGGCATCGTAATTCAAGAAATTAATCCGACACTGCCTATTCTTCTGACCCAATCTTTTCTTTATTGTTCATTTACATTTGTTACAATTGGGTAGCTAGCTATAGCCGACAAAGCTTAAATATGCAAATTTGTTTGATATGAAAACAAACAGACTGATGAGACTTTCAAACATGCTTCAGTATTTCAAGACAAGTGCATATATACTACTGAATAAATAATGTATCCAACAAAAACTTCTTAGTCAACAACCAATCAGTGTTAATCTCTTGTATGAAATAAATTGAGCAATTCTATGGCTTTTAAGACACAAATAAGACAGGGCTTATTAAATATAACTTGAAGTAATGTTTTAGCAATATAAGCAGCAGACCTAACTACTTCCAGAAGCACGTGTTTGATTTGGAACCTTTATAAATAAATGTTATAATTTCTGTTACTTCAGTGCCATCAGATATCAAATGTCTTTAAAAAAATATGATTTTACTATTCCACTTCTCACAGTTATAAATTCAAAGTTTTAAACAATGATAATAAAATTTAAAACAGTAAATAATGCCTCATGCTACTGCCATTAATTTAATTTCTAACTTATCTCAGTTCATGAGTTTAATGTTATTTTGCTTACATTCATTTTATCATATTGTACAATAAATCACAATGCTTACAGCTGGATTGGAAAAAGAAACATAACATAAATTAAATATTTAAATATATATCTTTAAAAACGCTCCTGTTTTACATGTCTGTTAGATACATGAATGAAACAAGCCTTCTTTGAAGTTACATTTACCAAAAAAAAAAAAATAATAATAATAATAATGATATAATTGATAGTACACACAATTTATTCTGCTCCTTAATGAAAAAAAACATGTTATCAAACCAAGCAGTTCAAACTTTGTTACAATGTAAGTTCCCATGCCTGAGAAGATGAAATAGTCCATCAGGAAATGCAAATAATAAATCCTAAAGACTGCTGTGAATAAACTTGGCAGATTTTTTAAACACTTATAAATAAATAAAATAAACACTTGTGCAAAGCAGTAGTGAAAACTATGTTCACAACTCTTACTGCAAATGCAAAAATGTAGCCATCGAAAAAACTTAGATCACCTTCCATATTGATTTGTAATTTTATCTCCTTCATATTAGTTAGTCCACAGAAAATGTGGTAAGATACGTCACAAAACAAAACTTGGTAAATTCACTGAATTATTTGATCTGGATGTTCTCTGACAGGTGTCAATGTCTTACCACTTATCTATTTATAAAAGAGAATAATGTAAATAAACTTGTAAGATGGGAAGCACCATCAAAATAGCTCATACATGTAATTAAATAGAGAGTTGGTCCTCATCATCATCCAGTTTGTCATTGCTAGATCTTGGCTCCCATGAAAGATACTCTGAAGTTATCTCTGTCCTGAGTGACATGTCCAGCTTCTGCTGCAGTTAATCACAGCTCATCAGTGATATCCTGCACTCTTTTTCTAGATATTTCTCACTCTCGTTTATCTAGAACTATGTCCTCAATAATTATCTTCTCAAGGTTATTATGTTATTTTTACATGGCAAAATATTTTTTTTTCTTGTTTTAATGTTCTTTAGCTACCAGTTTTCTGGAATTTTAAGTTCTTGTAATTGAAAAGTTGTATTCTCCGCCCATTGTATTCTAAGTGTTCAATTGTAACACTTGATTGATTTTAAAGGTATTGATGTATCTTTCAGCAGATCTGTTGATTGTCTATGTTTTTCAAACATATGTTGGTATTGGAAAAATACAGGCTCTTAGTATAAGTTTTGTTGCAAAAATGGTTTCCAACCATATGTTGTGCACTTGTTTTAAACTTATTCATTTCTAAGTTCAGCCTTCTTTTGGGAGTTGGTATTTGAGACAAAACATAAAAGATTTGCTTTAATCAGCCACTGCTTCTGAAGGTGAAATAGTTTGCCTAACAATATAGGTCATAATTGGTCATGTATCATTTAGACTATAATTGGACATCTATCTTTTAAACTTCACAATGAAAAATTGTCACTCGGGCATCAAAGACTGCCAGTAGTCTTGGAATATTTTTACTGAAAGGTACCAGACATTAATAGAGTGCAGTGGCAATGACTTTGGTACTATGACCAGACTATTTTCTTGTTCTGCCCTTCTGAGAGCCATTTTTATTTGAACAATTGTTGCATAGTTAAAATCTTTGCTTTCATTATTTCTCAAAGAATCCTCGAAGGTGTTATGATAGTTACTGTATGTGTACAGAGAACTTCATCACCATCAGGTGCCAAGCCGGTCGATATAGATGATCATCTCTCTCCATATCATTCAGTCCTTCATGCAAGTCATAATTTCAGTTGATGATCTTTTATTATGCTATTTGAATAAGCTTTTCAATTTTTTTCTTTTTCTTTTATCTTTTCCTTTGCTTTTCTTTCTATTAATTATGCCTGTTGTTATAGATTTCTCAATGCCTTCTTTTCACATGACAACCCCCATAATTGTAGATTATCTCTTCCATACGATTTTGACGATATTCCTGGTTTCTCCAACTCATTTTAAACATTATTCATTTGTAACTTTTGTAATCCATGGAATTCGTAGCATTCTTCCAGATTCTGAGATCTTCCAAGAACAAAATTAAAGTTCTGATAAACACTGCTCTAATATGATGAATACAGTCCCACATGCAAGAATATATATCTTTCCACTTTATTTATGTTAGCTCTATGATCTACTGTTTTATTCCTAAGATTTGTGTGTTTTCTGCTGTTAAAGGGTGTCAAATATTTACTGGCTATGAAAACTGTCAGCTCAATACTTATTTTTGCTGGAAATAAGGAAGTAATAGGTTCTCAGTATCTTACCAAACATTATTGATAGAATAAACCAAGTTAGGTTATATATGTGACTACTAACTTCATATTTATATTAGTCAAAAATATACTAGAAGTTCATAAGATAAGAACAAACACTCTGATACATTTTTCCATACAATATAATAAATAAATATTATTCTCCTCTACTTTTGTTGTTGCATCCTTATGGTGAAAATGATGGCTCCATTTTCTAAAATGAACTTGTAGTAATATGCTGTGGTTGGAGAATTTATCTGGTATTTGTCTTGTTGAGCTCAACTTCCAATTGCAATAAGTTATTTTTCAATAAACATGACAATGAGGCTTACCATGCTTGTGAAAATGTGTACATGACTTTATTTATTCTGGAAAAGTAGGATGGTTTAACCACATCATAAATAAATGTGTTAATGATCAAGGGTGGGTGGGGGAATACAATTTAAAAATAAAGGGCACTAACACCAGAATGCCAGATTCACAATAAAGTGGGTACACTTTACTTAATATTTTTAATAAGTATGTCTATAAATATACATCTTAAATCTGCATACATTTAAAAATCTTTATGCTGCAACTGAAAATTGTAAGCAACATTGTAGTGACAGCTAAATTCTAGCATCAACTTTGCAACAATCAAAGACTAGTAGGCACATTTAAATAATGAACATAAATAGATTTCTGTAAATTACCTGCAATGTTAACATTATCTCAAAATATAAATATATATATAGATATATATACTGATATAATGAGTGTGTTAATGCTGTGAGCAATGATTTATTACATACAGATTGTGAACAATTCTGCCTCTTAACATGGTAGCTAACATTTTATAGTAGAAGTCTTTGCAAAAATAATCAATAAATTCAAATGAACATTGAACAATGAAGAAACTTCTGACATGTAAACAGATAATATTTATAATATTTCTCCAAAAGTAGATTGACTGACTAGCATAATGAAGAGTTTAATATTTTGGGAAGCGACACATAAATAAATATTTATGTTTAGTTACATTGGATCAGTGAAAAACAGATGACAATTTTTCTGGAAAAAAAAAATAATAAAAAAAGAATGTATATCATAACTCAACGTTAATTTATAAATAGAAGCAAATAATTACAGATGGACACATAGTCTCTGATCTCTCATGGCTGGGGAAATTATACGTTTGGTTAATAATGTCATAGTTAAGTAGCTATAACAACATAAGAAGAAAATAAAACACCATCTTAAGAAATGTGGCAGTCAATTAATTTTTAGTTGATACATCTTCTATGAAGGTGAAAACTTACCGTAACAATATAAACATATTTATATTAATTGTGTCAGGTCAGATTTAGCACAATTTCTATCTAAAGACTAGATGTAATAGTTTTCCTCTAGTTTTTTCTTAATTATATACACCTGCTTATATATAGATAATTTTCCTGAATCATTACTTACAAACATTGTCATCCTTCTGCATTCATTTGTTCTTCTGTGTTTGCCTTATCACTACTTTTTATTGTCTGCTTGTAAAAAAACGTTAGGTATGCATAGTTGCATTTTGCTGTGGTTTACAACAAGATGGTATAACACATATGACTGCAGTTTTGAGCTGGTTGTCTTCTCTCTTTCATCTCTACTTGCTTGGCCATGTTTACTGTTTCCAGAGGCACCATGGGGAGGTGGTGTAGGATCTTGATTAGCTATTGCCGCTGATCCTGACATCAGTTATGAGTCAACCCACTTTCAGCAGAAGAGCTGATGGTATCTTGCCCCTAGTATTATTTTAATGTAAACCATTTTTGTTACAAGAGAGTGGGATAAATTATAGAAGAAATTAACAGAACAATCCGGGAGGCAAAAAAAAAATATTTCATCGAACAGTCAGAAACAAATAAACTACAGACCTTACTGGACAAATGAATCACAAAAACATTAACTTATACTACCAATGGCAAGTGAACAAACCTAGGAAAGCAAATTAGCAGATATTAAAAAAAAAAGTATAGCATTGTATTAACACAATGATTTAAAAGATATGGTATTAGTAAACTTCAGACAGTAAAATAGATAAAATAATACAGTATTTCTCAAAGAATTTATTTTCACTAGATACCCTAACAATCAAGAACAGGAATAACAAGTTAAATGATTTTGCAAAACAACAATGGAAACTACCCATAGAATAAAAAAAAAACCCCACTACAACGAATCTCAGCCAAATGTAATATATATTTAAGAAAATGGACAGACTTCCAAACAAGAAAGTACCAAAACCTACAGTATCTTTGATAGAAATGAAAGATATAATAATATTTTTTGTTTAAATATGAAAGAAATTAAAGCATCAAGAACATACAACTTAGAAGCAACAAAGTCATATTATCCCTGATCAACATTAGACCAAAAAATGATTCTCAAACTGAGAACTAGCCATTGCATATATGCAGTATAAGGTAAAATTTGGTACTATATGTACAGTTAACAAAACATGTGTACCTATGTTTAGAGAGAACAAAGCAAAATAAAATGTCCTTTAGGACAACTTGCTTCATGAGAGAAATACAGAGACTACGTGGCTTTCCCAGAATTTGAGATATACAGAAAAAACCCAATTTTATGAGAGAAAGCAGAATGTACTCTGTTTTCATAATCAAAGGATTTTCATAGATGTTTGGTTATAATTTAGATGCTGTAGTTTAGAGTTACTGTGTAGTAGTTTCTGTGATAGATTGATAGCTCCTCTAATCCATCTTTTCAGAACTCTACTGTTTCCCGTTGTTTCGGTATCTGGTCATTAGTGCTCTTGTTGGTAACCATGGTAAATGTTCAAATCATTCAATGTTCTGTTTCTTCTGTTGCAAGAAGTTGTTTGTTGGTAATTGTGGTAAATGTCTAAACATTAAATTTGCTGTTTCTTGACACTTTGGAATTAATGTCACATTTACTTTTGTTCTATTTTAACATCTAATTCCATCACTACTTGTTACACCGAATAAAAGTTCATGTGCTAAAAGGAAAGATAACTTCATGACATGATTGCAGTCAAATTTTAAACTGATGCCTCATTTAAACATCATTTTATACTCAATGTACTTATATTTTTTCCAAAAATATCAGATGTGATCAAGCATAGAAATTAATTATTTAAACCAATAAGCAGATCTTACTTTAAATATGAAGATACATTTTATGATGGCGATGGAGGGTGGGAGAAGAGCCTGCTTGACTAGAAGTAAGATGTTGGTCTCTGGACAAAAGATCCTGGGTTTGAATCCTGCCACTGTAGTGATTTTTCTTTTTGAAACAGTGACTGACAAGTGAGATCTTATATTTAGCTCTCTCAGATAATTAATAATAAAAATTAGCCCCAAGCATCAAAACTCTTTATGATAATTCCACTAAGTGCTAAATTACATGTTGTGCTGTTTTGACATAAATGAATAAGGAGAAACACAAAGGCTGAATAAACTCACTCAACAATCAAGAAAGCAAGAAATACATTGGCCCTTATTGCACAACTAAGGTCTGAAGTTATAAAAGTTGAGCTATGGAAGAATAGCAGTTTCTCCAAACCACCTTGGCATTTGACTAAAAGGCACCTGACAAGAAAAACATAAAAGAAGAAAAATAACTTTCACCAAGAACAATAATGAAGCTATATGGAGCAATCCATGAAGTGTTATTATTTATTACAAGTAATTTTACCTCAATCTCACTTTGAAAACATTACCAGAACAACATATACATTTAAGAACAATATCAATGTATTTATGCAATTATAATTTGTTTGTAATGTGTGTCCTCATTTCTGCAGAACCAATAAGACCTCTGTTATTCTGAGATTAATTTTTTTAAAAACTGGTTAAATGAAAAAAAACATAACACAACTACAGACAACAACCAAATAACATAATAATAAAACTGAAACATTAAGAGATTTATGAAGAGTAGACAGCAGAGACATATTACTTGTCATGTCAAATATGGCATATTTGTAAACTAACATTTCATGTACTCAGACTGATAATATTTAACATTTGTGTCATATTTCTAAAATTTAGAAGAAGACACCTAAAGAATTAAAATACAAAATAATTATTTTAAAATTTAGTTTGCTCTTTAAATTTATCTAATTTTATGACAAACTAATTAGAATAATCAATTTTGACAAATGTATATTTAACAGAAATAAACAAATGGGATCAAATGTTCATAATCATTTACACATAGCAAGACTCATATTCAACATATTTACAGTGACCATAAGAAGCACTACTGAATTAAACAGCCAACAGGCAAGGTACAGCAAGAACATCTCTCTCTTAGGGGTCTTGGTGGTATTAAATCAAGATCTTCATCATCTGGTTCAAGGTCAAGATTATAGCCATCTTTGATGAGCTGTTCTGTGATTTCTTTGTGAGCAGCTTTGGGTAAACGTGGCACATCAAATTCATCCTCCTCACTGGAAAAGAGATAATTGCAAATGCAAAAAAATATAAAATATTTTCCTAAATACAGTATTTTTCAAAAGGAAAAACAAATGGCAGTTATATTTTTGCAACGCAACAAACTCGTAGAAGCAAAAATAAAATCAGTATTTCCAGACTAAGACTGGTATCTACCCTAACTACTAAATGTGGTTTCAGTACAATATAATGTTACCTTATCCAGCAAGGTAAGCCTGGATGTGATGAGGCATACTTCTCACAAGTCTATATATAATTGTGAGTTAGACTCTCCTAGTATTTTTCAATTACCTTTTTCAATGTCTCAGGGTAAACTTTTTAAAAATTATTCTTGACTAATCTCCAAATATTTTCAATTGGGTTTAGGCTATGACTGCTGCTGGGCCACTTCAGCACTGTTATATTTTTCTCTTTTAGTCAACAGATCATCCTCACTGCACATTGCACAAATTCATAAGTGCTCGGATTCCCTCCTCAATATATCCCTCAACATGTGGCAAGGCAACTGACAATCAAGTTCTGTGTTGATTTATCAGTCTTCTTTGGCACCCTGCATGGTGCTCATCACCCCTTTAGACATGTTGCTCTTGCAGTCTATTCAAGTCATCAATTCATATTCATTGCCCAAATGGTACCTGTGGCATTATTTCAAATGCATCTGTTTGCACGTCTGTGTGTGCAATATTGTAGACATTACCAGTTTTTTTTTAGTAATTCATCACGTGTAGCTGTTGGAAATTAAGCTTGATATATATGCCCTAGCTGTTTTGTTACTTCTGGTAAATATTTATATACTGTCTTCTGTGTATTGATCTTTAGTTTTCAGGTATTATAATATTCTTCTAGGAGTTTGAAGTCTTTATTTAGTTATGATTCAGGTATCCTGTTCAGGTTTTTGTTTGTATGACAGATGACTGGGTCATAAGAATAGAGAGCTTTTTCATTAGTCAGGGTTTTGGACAGGTCATTAATGTATAATAAAAAGAGGGAGCAGCTAAGATATAATCCCTGTGGTAGCTCTTCTTCTGGAACCTCTTTATTTAATACAGAGTCATTTAATCTGGTTTGGATTGTCCAGTTGATGAAGAAGTGATTGACCCATTTGTAAAGTTTTCCATGTGTGCTTATGTCCCATCTTCAACGGGAGTCCTTTCTGCAAGACTCAATCGTCTGCTTGTTGCAAGTCAACAAGGATGCCTAGAGTATGTTGTTTCTTCTGGAATCTATCCTGAACTTCCTGCATTAACTTGAAGATTTGATCTTCTGCATTATTACCTGCCCTAAATCCAACTTGTTCATGGCACAGGTTTTAAAGAGAAATTGTCATCAGCTCTACTGTCAAGCAACTTTACTATCATTTTTTAAATTTTATTTTGTAGTGTTTGCTTAATTCAGTGGATTGCAAATTTGAGGCAGAAAATATTTATTCTACAGTAAGACTGTCATTTTTTTGGCAAAATAATGTATATAAAGATGGGTCAAGAGAAAGAAAATATAGCTTATCATTTTAAATTTAAAAATCTGACATGAAGAAGTGTGAATAAATATAACAAATAAAGTATAAATGTAATTAAGATAAGCTATTAAGATAATATATGCTATTTATAAGGTAGGTAATAAAATTAATGTCATATAACTAGACAGAAGATACAAGCAATTCCATAACATTTACTCAATAATTACAAAGTTATAGTTTCTGTATTGTATGCACAGTCTTATTTGTTAACCATTAAAAAGTAAATAATATCTCAAAACAAATAAAAATTAATAATTATATTAACAGCTCCACATCAACTAAATGCAGACAACTACATACCTTTCATCTGACACAATTGCTACAAGAGGCTGCTGATCCGTGGATGAACTAGTCAGGTCTAAATCTTTTTGTGTCACCCTACTGTGACCACTTGGTACTGTAAGTCTAATAGAAATGACAAAATAATAATCATCAAGTACATGCCTGCTGACATAGTTATTCAAGTCTCTTCACAATTGTACATCCTAACAGTCAGTACCAATTCTGTTGGTGACTTTCTACTAAACCATTCTCTAAAACTGTTTTGTATCTTTTCTCTCTGTTCTCTTCTATCGCTTCTTTCCTAAAAAATTCCAGCTGTAACAATTCTAGTTTCAAGCTGTTCCCATCTCATTATATAGTAAACAAAAATAATGGTTGTTTCTTTGTGATATTGAAAATTACTTTTTTTTTGCTTTGGCCCTGTCTAAAACATCTGAATAACTTTTTTTTTTAGTTGTCCATGGTATTCTCATGATTAGAGTCCACAGAGATGGGATTTCTCAGAAGAATGTTGAAAGTTCCCTGGACAGCTAAAAAGACCAATGAGGAAGTTCTCAACGAGGCCAACACAAAAAGGGAGCTCCTAAAAACATCAGAAAGAGACAATCAACATTTTTCGGGCACACCATGAGAAGAGAAAAGTTGGAATACTTGGTTACAACTGGCAAAATAAAAGGAAAGAGAGATCACGGATGACAAAGAGAGAAAATACTGGATAGCTTGGTTTCGTGGCATGGAAAACAGTCAACAACAGAACTGATATGATGCACTGTAGATAGAAGATTGTGGAAGGACATGATCACCTACGCCAACCGGTATGGCACATGATGATGGTATTGTCAACATTCTTCTGTAAAACTACACTTCTTTTGTCTCAAAGATTTTCTTGTCTATGTTCAATTGTCCCTGTTCACTTCACATTTCAAGACCAGTTGTACATAACATAGAAGAACTCTGCTCTACTCTATGCAGCACCAAAGAACTATTTTTCTATCCCCATTGTCAGAAATTGATAGAACAATATCTTTTTTTTTATTCTCTAGATTGCAGATGAGCATAAGCATTATAATTCTGCACATTTATTTTTATTTAATTCTAGAAGCATTTACTGATGGAACCTACACAACATCCTCCAAGCTAATGTGCCATGACACCTTTTTGTGCACATCAGAAATAGTGCAATGTCAGTCTGGAGGATGATGAAAAAAATAAGAAACCATTATCTAAAAAAAAACACACATGGAATTAATAAAAACAATTGTGGAAATAAATTGTAGAAATTGTGCTCATTAATGAAAACTTCAGTATGTTGTGAAATGAAAATGTGTGAAAATCACTATACTAACAATGATGGTTTTAAAAAAATGTCACTCAGAATATTGATTAAAATATAAAATGAACTTTATAAATGACATATATATATTACATTTAGGTTCATGACTTTATAAAAGATAATAATAGCTACAACCTTGATCGAGGCACAAAAGTGTTCTTTTTTGATTGCTGATCAACTGGTATTGATGTGGATCGTCTTGCCATATCTCGCTGTCGTTCTGAATTATAGAAAATTTCAAAATGTAACAATTATTTACATACACCAAACTTATAAAAACTTCATTTAGCTTTAACTTACCTTCTCCTTGATAGTGGACCAACAGAGCAATGAGTAGCCAGCATTGCAGGTCAGCAAAATGTCTATATTTTCCCTGTCCAAGGCTATTCTTTGCAGGGTGCCATAACTCTATTAAAAACTGTGCTGTCTTCTGTGTTCTCTGCCATGATATCCTTGGTCTTGCTGTCCTTTGTCTTTCTTCCTAGTCTACTCCATGGCAATTCTCATGTCTGATCTCTGCTTAATCATATTCAGTATCTTCCTCTTTATTGCATTTGGAATATTTATTAGTAATTGATTTTCTTTATCCAAAGTATTCTGATAAAACTCCTCAATGAGTCTATATCTATGTAAATGTCATGATGACAATATTGTTTTTTTTTTCTTGGCTGTCAAATTGATGCAAAAGCATTGTATCTATCTTTTCATTCACCTGAAGTATTGTCTATATCTGCAAAGTCATTTCCTGTATAAATTTTGCTGTCTTTTGTAATTCTTGCAGTGGTCCATATAGTTTTGTCTGTAGTATTGTATCTATGGTCCAATGGATTTTCCTCAGTCTACTATATTCAGTACAGTCTTGGAGCATGTGTTCAGCAGTCTGGGGCGCCTGTCCACATGTACATGTTGTTGAGGTGCCGATCTTGAATTTTTGTATACATGTGACTGTGGAGTCGATTGTGTCCTGTTCTGAGGTGTATAATGATAACTTGTTCTCATCTTTTCATATTATGAAAGGCATCCTGATTTGGGGCTTTTGGTCTTCTGATTGATTTGATTATCTATTTATTCTGATGCAAAAGCATTGAAACTGCATAGTACCCATGTAACTTTGGGTTGGTGTTGTCTTGGGTGGAGTTCCAATGGTCTAAAGTGACATTAGCTCTGGCATTATTTATCAAGGTCTCTAAATCTTCAACTATATGTATGTGAGTGTTTTTAGATGCTGCTAGCTTCTGGCCATATACTGGACAGTATCTCTGTCTTTTTTTTTCATCTATGTACAAACCAAAATACGTGTGATGAGAAGAAATAATATGCGAATAGTAAAGCAAGCCCACATATGGGAAACAACAGGTAGCAGGAAAAGAGGCAGACCCGAGAGAGACTGAGAAGAACATTGATCAGAGAGGCAAAAGCAGCAGGAATCGGCTCCCTCAATGAGATTGATCTGCTTGCACAGAACAGAGACAAATGGCAAGATTTGATAAATCATGATTGAAACTGCTAGAAAGAAAATTTAGAAAAGAGAAAGAGTATCTGGGCCTTGCCCTATGGACCGGACATGGCTCGAAAAGTCAATAGATAGATAGACAACCAAAAATGGTAATGTATTTGTGCTATCTGTCTTGACAATATCTTGTCATTTCCATTTGTAGGAATGAATTAGTAATGGATAACATCAGTGTATGCTAAACCATAGTTTGGAAAACACAGCATCTAGTGGCATCTGTGAGTATGGTTAAGACATTTCTTGGCTTCTCTTTCTGAAATATTTGCCAGCATATTGGGGGTTATCTTACTGAGTTTATATCTGAAATGTTTTGCCATTACTTCTTGTCTCCTAAGTTGATAACAATGACTGCATCCTTTCTTTCTTTTATTTTGCCTATAATTGTTGTGGCGCTTGCAGTTTACCTTTCGGTGATGACTTAATTTTATACACTTTGTTCTAATGATTTCTCAATGCTGATGCATCTATTTCTCTTGCTATGTCATCCTTCAATGTTCCTTCAATGTCTCTAATTAGACATTTTTTTCTTTAAAAACCTGACAATATTGTTCATGGTATAACTCTCTATATATAAATGATTTTTTGTTTTTCAAGCAGCAGTAGATGGGTCCATCAAATTGCTATATTTTTCTTGCATTAATATTATCATCGGGCTAGTGAAAGCCTTGAAATTCATCTTTGGTGGTTACTTCTAGCATTTTCTACATAAAAACAAAAAAAAAAAAAAAAAAAAAAAAAAAAAAACCCAAGGAATAAAAAACCAATCTAATATTAATTTCAGCTTTGTCTAGTTCTGAAAAGTTTATTATCCACTTCTCAACAAATTAATACATCAGACACTTAAAAAAAAAAACACTCCATCCACAAGATACCCCCCCCATTATTTACCACACTTTATATGCAGGACCTCGCTGAGATATGTACCAGAAACATTTTTTTCCTTACTATTCCCTTTATCACAAAAGACATGTTCAAATGAAATATGTCATAGTGGTTTTATTACAAACATATGTAAGATACATTAGCAGGTGTAGCAGAATTAAATAAAGCAATTACAATCAGGCAAGTACTCACCAGTGTTCTATAGAAAAAAACCTCCTTAGGTATTTAGACATGCAACCCACTGTTTGAGGTAGTTTGGGTAGACAGTGGATGATTGCTCATTGAACCATTTGTCACCAAGGCCATGACATTCGCATCAAGTGAATCATTGTTCTTTTAGAGATCCAAACAAATTAAAGTCACATGGTGACAGATCAGAGTGTTAAGTCGGGTGTTACAGAACTTTCCACCATTTCCTTGCTAATGCTTCCTGCACAATATTCGTGACATGTGGACAAGTATTGTCGTACAACAGAATCACACATGAAAAAAACACCGAGACTCTTTATTCTTGATGGCTACACACAGGTTGTCTAAAGTGACTTTCCAACGGAAGGCAATGATTATTGGTTATTATTATTATTGGTTATGGAAGGCCTCGGTACCACTGCAAACGAATTAAATCCATAATCGCTCAACCGCCCGTGCCAGTGGAATCATCCGAATTACTAACTCATCAATGGCAATGATGTTCACACCAGGCTATTTAAGGCCTGCCAACAGAAACAAAATCACCGTTCGCTGATCGACCTTGGATAGATTCCATAACATCCTGCCATTTTTCCAATGGTCCGCAGCAAAACCAATGAATACTAAGTGGAGAATGAAGACATACGTAACTGTACATCAGTGTGTGCTTATCACGTCAGATATGACATCATCATGCCTCCTACATGTTATCTTGACACAGCTCAAACGGGTTTCATTTGAACATGCCTCATATAATTTTATTTCTCACAAACCTCATCCCTTTTAGTTCATATGTCATCTGGCTTATCCATTGTTCACAATTTATTTATTATTGTAAACTTATAATCCATTATTTTAAAATTCACACCATGATTGCTATTTTATCCAATATATAAAACAAAATCTCTCTCACACAAACACTAAGAGAGGGGGGGGAAGGGAAAGAGGAGAGAGAGAGAGAGAGAGAGAGAGAGAGAGAGCGAGAGAGAGAGAGAGAGAGAGAGAGAAAGAGAGCAAAAAATGATTTACATAAAAAAGAAATAGACAAATTATAAAACATTTGTTGCAGCTTGTTTTCAATTTCCTAGCATGTTTCATGAGTTTTCTACAGGAGCTAGAAAATAAAGGCTGCATACTTAGTGCAGTCACAATGAGGTGTTCAGTAAGAGTTATTTCAACCCATAAAGAAGAAACTTTTTAAGCCTGCCATGATTTAAACCATTATCATCAAATACCCTACCTGCTGACATAGGTCATAATGTCTCTTCACAACTTTCTATTTCAACAGCTGTTTATTAATTCTATTGTTAATTCCAACCAAAAACCATTCCCTTAAACTGTCTTGAATTTTTTATTTCTGTTTTCTTATAATTATTTTTCCTTCAATGCAATGCAATTATCATTATATACCAGGTATTCTTTTCTATGTTGGTCAAAAAAAATATGACTGTTACCTTCTGACTAAAAATCTTGACCTCCATTATAACACTCCCATCATTCCTTTTAGCTGTTCATAATATTCTCAACATTCTCCCATAAAACTACATTTCTGTGGCCTCCAAATATTTTCTTGTCTATTGTCCTGCTATCCATGATTCCACACCCATACATCAAAACTGGCTACACATAACAAGAAAGAAATCTTCAATGACAAAAACGGATAACGTAATATCTTTCTCATTCTTTGCAGCCTTTGCCTATACTCTACTGTTGGTATATTTATCATCCAAAGTTAGCATCACTCCTATGTATTTAAATTAACTAACCTGTTAACTGCTCCATTTGCTTTGATTGTGTATTTTGGATAAATCTTTTTCATTGTTGCAACCTTTACTTCTGTATTTTTGCTGTTGAGTCTAAGGTCTTTATTTTTACTTTCATCATTAAAATGTCAATCATTTTTTGTAGCTCAAATTTGTTAATAGCTATATAATAGCTACTAAGACAGTGGACTCAAACCAGCTTTCACCTTATTTGGAGAACAAATGATGTTTATCCATCATAAGATAATATATACTGACAATGACTTAGAAATTAAAATATGTTTGATAAGTTAAATGGCATAACAATCTGTTCAAACAATTTTGGATGAAAATATAGGAGACATATCAGGAGAAAGAAAATAGCACTAAACATGAAAGAAGACATTAATTAAGAAGTTAATAAATTGCAATCAATCATGTGTACATCATGTCATGCACCCATACAAAATAGCTGCAGACTAGATGCCTACAAAAATGGAGATGAATTACCTAACTCACTGAAGTTAACATTTGATATTGGTGAGTCACCCACTCCATATGCTCATATAAATTAATATTATAAATAATATTGTAATTATTACAAGAAGCAATTGTTCTCTGATGAAATAATAATCTGTTCCTTTTCTTTTAAAAATGATAAAACTGACATCACAAATGTCAGTAATATTTCCCACAACAGAAAACAATATAATATTGGTAATATTTACCTATCTTTTTCTGCAGCTCTGAAGGTTTCTTTAAAGCTTTATATGTTGCTGGCTTAGATGGAACTGATTGATAACCATTCTGAACAATAAAAATAAACATATCATCAACACCTTGGTCCTTCATATTAAAAACAAATCATACATGCATAACATTCTTATACATACTGATTCATATCTTTTCTAGGCTAATTTTATTATTATCCAAATGGTAAACCTTGAGTGTCCCTCCACAATTCCTCTGCAAAAATAATGTTTCTTGTGAGCTACACAAATACAGTTTTCTTCTTCTTCTAACCTTCAACTCCCTGTAGAGCACAGGTCTTCAAATCATCCTGTTTGTGGTGCCAATCTTTTAAAGATCATTCCATGTCCTCTCCAAATTTGGCCAGGTGAGAACAAGAGAGAAACAAGAAGGCTAAACAAATTTATGTTGTTTAGAATAAGAATAATTTAAGATATTTTTCAAATCATCATATATAATGCAAATTTGTCAATTATAAAATTAGTTATCATGTGGCAGTCACCAACCAACTGAAACTCAAAACTTTACTACCTTCTCACTTAGAAACAAAAACTGTTTCTTAAATCAAGTCAATACTCAAATTAGTGGTTTGTGAGTTACTTTAACTTAGAATATCTCATATCTTTGTGTGCATGTCTATGTTAGGCATGTGTCATATCTTTGTGTGTGCATGTCTATGTCAGTCATATCTCATATCTTTATGTGCATGTTTATGTTAGTCATGTGTCATATATCTTGATGTATGTCAGTGTTAGTCATGCCTCGTATCGCTGTGTGCATGTCTGTGTTGGTCACATCTCCTATCTTTGTGTGTGCATGTCTGTGTTAGTCACCTCTAGTGACTCGGGCAGATGGTGCTCGTAAACCTGGGAGGGCCGACCATCTAAGGGCAGAATCCCCTACAGAAAAGATCATCTGCTGCCTTGCAGGAAGATGGGGACAATCAAAGGCTAAGGAATGCAAACCTGAATAAAATTCTGGCTGAAATCGGATGCACTGGGCCACTGGCGCAGAACACAGTGCAACGTTTTAACGGGTGTTCAATCAGAGTGGATCTGGCAGACTCTAATTGTGATGTTCTGCCTGTGGGGGCGATCAACACACTTAACCTGACTTCATGTGAGAGTCTGGAATCCTACTCTGATTGAGTCCTGATCGCAGAGAGAGAGAGAGAATTTAGTTGGCAGCTTTTTAAAAAATCTTTTTAAAGTTGCTCAGTCTCAGTAGTTACTAACTCAATTCAATCGCCAACTGAACTGTTACATAATTATATATGCACTACTTTACTACATCACGTAGTGAACTGACTGAGTAGTCGTAGTAGGGGGTAGTCAAAGTGCATATGATAGTGAAGTTTAAACTTAACAACTCCTCACAAAATCGAGAAAAACATCAACATCTGATAGAGAAGAGCTGTTTTCTTATTTTAATTTAGTTTAATTTCTCATTTAACTGAATATATTAACTCTCACATGTGACTTCTGATCACTGTCTATACCGCTGTCCTCCATGCCTTCCATCGGCGTTAATAGATAGTTATGTTCTGTTCAGAAAAGTACTCCCTCCATTGACAACTGTTGACATTATGAACACATTTGTGGCCAGATACATAATTCTGTATCCGGTGTACACTTTACTTAGACATAATTATTATTTTGTAACATCTAATTGAATTCACTTAATTGAAAATGATTATTTTATATACAAAAATATATAATAATAATATTTGCATGCATTTTCCTGTTGTTTCAAGTGTTATATAGCATTGTTGTTGAACCACTACAATTTGTCAATGATCTTATCCCCAATAGTCCAATAAGGCATTCCATCTATCTATTGAGCTGAAGACGGCAAAAATTGTATATAGACTATTCGATGATCAATCAAGCATCAGACCTTGCGCAGGACCCGCATTGTATCTCGCCACACGACTTTGTACTGGGCGAGTTGCTCAGTCGCGGCGAGGGAGATGATCCTGCATCTGTTGCCTCTCGCCTCATTGTTTTATTTTATTTATGTTTTTTTTTCTTGCTTTTCTCTGGGTCGGCCTTTTTTTTTTAAGAGGGTTAAGGCATAAAAATGCGAAGCTGCAGTAAAGCTGAATATAAGGAAAAATAAAAAAAAAATGGTATGTAAGAAGCTTTACGTGACAAGTGGACGCCACAGACTAAACAACGTTTCGGCTCAATAGGCCTTCATCAGGAACAAACAAAAAAACACACTCACAAAACTGATAACGAAACAACCAAAACAAAAACAATCGAAATGTGTTCAAGAAAACAACAAAAATAAATAAAACTATCCTGTAAAATCCAAAATAAAATCGCAACCAAGTGCGGCTGTCGTGAACGTCGAAAATCGTGCAAAAAAGTGCGTAAATGTACACAGAACCAGAGGAGTTAACACAGGGGTCAGTGTGCAAACACAAAGGAGAAAGAATCGAATAGTAGACCGACAGGTGTAAAAACACGCTAAGAGTGAGATGTCTGAGAGTGGGGTATAATCAAAATAAATGAGGGGTAAGGAGCACAGAAAAAAAGTTATAGAGGAGAAAACCGAAGTGTCTCATAAGGGACTAGAGGAGAAGAACTATAAAAAGCATGGCATAGTAAGTAGACCAAATAACCCAAATATGTGTAGTAGAGAAGGCTATGCAAAAGGGAAGCAGCAACCAAAAAGAAACTATGCGTATGAGTGTGATACATTCATACCTCTCGGGGTCAGCGAACCATACTGGACTATAAGGCGATTTTCCAAAGTAAAGCGGCTGCTTTTTTTTGTCACTGGTATTGTCCTTTGTCACTCTGGCGACCGCAGCCGCTTTACTTTGGAAAATCGCCTTATAGTCCAGTATGGTTCGCTGACCCCGAGAGGTATGAATGTATCACACTCATACGCATAGTTTCTTTTTGGTTGCTCCTTCCCTTTTGCATAGCCTTCTCTACTACACATATTTGGGTTATTTGGTCTACTTACTATGCCATGCTTTTTATAGTTCTTCTCCTCTAATCCTTATGAGACACTTCGGTTTTCTCCTCTATAACTTTTTTTCTGTGCTCCTTACCCCTCATTTATTTTTATTGTACCCCACTCTCAGACATCTCACTCTTAGCGTGTTTTTACACCTGTCGGTCTACTATTCGATTCTTTCTCCTTTGTGTTTGCACACTGACCCCTGTGTTAACTCCTCTGGTTCTGTGTACATTTACGCACTTTTTTGCACGATTTTCGACGTTCACAACAGCCGCACTTGGTTGCGATTTTATTTTGGATTTGACAGGATAGCTTCATTAATTTTTGTTGTTGTTTTCTTGAACACATTTCGATTGTTTTTGTTTTGGTTGTTTCGTTATCAGTTTTGTGAGTGTGTTTTTTTGTTTGTTCCTGATGAAGGCCTATTGAGCCGAAACGTTGTTTAGTCTGTGGCGTCCACATGTCACGTAAAGCTTCTTACATACCATTTTTTTATTATTTTTTTTTCCTTTTTTTTTTACCCTCTGGTTCCCATTTGAGCTTTCAAATTTTCTTCTATCACATGGACCAACATATGGCCACCTTCTTCTCTGGATACAATAGATATTTTAGGATGATTTGTCATTTCTCTTATTTCTAAACCAGTTCTAAATTCAGTCCATGATATGCCAAGTATTTTCCTAGGCATGTGTTTTGAGATGCAGCCAGTTTATTTTCTATATCTTTGGCATTTCAGCTCGCGTAAGTCAGGGTGGTTAACACATTTGATTTTAAAACCTGAGCTTTGTTTTCGTGATTATTAATTTTGATTTCCGTATTTTACCAAGGTTTCGGAACGTCTTCACTATTCTGATTCTAATTTCTGTATCTCCTTGATCTTTGAAAATTCTAAGATATACAAAATTATCTACTTCTTCCACTGCATTTTTCAAGGAATATTCTTTTCTCTTGGACGAATTTGAATTTTTGTTAAAAATAAATTCTTATTTCACTCCGGTATCAATCTGGAACCATTCACTCAATCCCGCCTCTGTGCACATGAGAAGCTGTCGTACAGATATTTGATGATGTTAATAATTTTGGTGGTATTTCATATTGTCTGAGTATGTTCCACAATGAGTCGAGAGTCTTTACGTTTGCTGTCGAAAGTCTTTTTGAAATTAATGAAGTTTAGAAGGAACGATCTCTGCTTTTAAATAAATTATGCTGGTTCATACGTCTTCATCCATTCTCCCTGTGGCTTTCTTGAATTTAGACTGCACCCTTCTTGACTTAAAGATCTGGGAGTCACTCCAGAGCTACAGATTCACGAACAGTAGCGAAATCTTCAGACAAATAATAATAAATGAATATTATTATAGAGGGAAACTTCCGAGGCGATAATCAGTGAATCAATTCATAGGAAGAGGTATGTTCCCTAACTAACAGTTAGCTGAGTGGCAGTGTTCCCTAGCGTTTAGCTTTTCGTGGCAAGGCGCTGTGTCACTGAGTACGGGTTCGATCCTGCCTTGGTCCATATTTTTTTCTGTTGTTGATTACTTGTCATTTTTTCCGAGTGCTGTAAACATACCTGTCCCTATGAATTGATTCATCGAAATCTTCATCTTGCCCTTCCTTTAGCGCGTTATGGATTTTTGATCTGTCCTTCATTAGGTCATATTGTCCATCACTATGACGTAGTACTCACAACGTTTGACAAACACAAATGTAACACATATTCTGCAAAGAGCTATGAAAGGTGGAAGAAGGAGAGAAAGACATACAAAGAATGGAAAGATAACATTAAATAAAGAACCGACCTCGAACCCGCAAACTCCCAAAGAATGATTGAAGTTAGAGATACATGGACAATGTTGACGAAATTTCAGTCTATCAGTAGTACCCCAACGATCCTCAGTTTTTTTAATTATTATTATTGCATCTGCGATTTCGTTTTGAAAAATTCGGCGGTATACAAATATTATAAGGAGAACTTATAGCTAGGAAGAGTTTGAAGGGAGCAAGTGATGGGGTGTAATGTACACTCTACAAAGTATGGTGGCAGCTTTACAAAAGAGGAACAAAACAAACCATAACGTCGCGGCCTTATTCAGAAAACACGAACACAGAAACGGACAAAGAAATGAAAAATAACGACATTAAATGTTCTAGAGTAACTCAAAACTAATGGATCTAGAATAGAAAGTGAAATGAAAAAAAGAAGATAAAGTACTACGTTACATGTAAATCATTGATTAGAAATAGGAATTAAATGGAAAGTAAAAAAATAAATAAAATGTAATAGCACATTGATGGAGGTCTGTCACTCCGATCTGCACTGGACTGGACGTCAGATGTAAATGAGAGAGAGTGTGTAAAGGGGAGAAACGAGTCACGATGCGGTAGTGAGGAGGATCAAAGGGAGCACGTGCTGACCGAAGGCGTAAATGACGAAGTTGTGATATGGATAAGAAGAGATGGGTATTAGATACTGTAGAACACAACGCC
Source organism: Megaustenia siamemsis (assembly GCA_032433765.1). NCBI lineage: Eukaryota > Metazoa > Mollusca > Gastropoda > Stylommatophora > Ariophantidae > Megaustenia > Megaustenia siamemsis. Next base: position 167,796,120 of record JAVIAB010000092.1, on the reverse strand, counting down.
AGTCCGCCAGGAATGACAAATGTGTGAACAAACCCAGAAAGGTGATTGCACCAAGGGCTACATCATGCGTAATAGGGATTATAGGAAACTAGATGGCCCCAAGGGATACGATCTAAGTAGAGGGGTAGTATGGTAGTGTGGACGAAATAGGTAGTTAAATGACAGATAGGAGGACTTGGTAAAAAGTAAGTAAGGTAGTAGTGAAATACCCACGGCGAAATATGAGAATATGGTAAAATAAGTACTGATAAAGAATAGGGATGGCAAAAAGTAATTTTAATGTCATGAAGAACATACTAAAATCAAAACAAATAACACCAGGGCTAAAACTAAGAATAACAAAATGTTACATCTTCTCAATATTCCTATATTGTGCAGAAACATGGGCATTAGGCAAGAAAACAGAACGGAGAATTGAAGCCTTTGAAATGTGGATATATAGAAGAATAGGTAGAATTGGATGGAAGGAGAAGAAAACAAATGATGAAGTCTTAATAAAACTAAAAATGAAAATAGAACTACTAAGCACAATTCAAACAAGACAAATGCGATTTTTGGGCCATGTTAAAAGACACAACAACCTACTAAAAGTAATCCTGGTGGGGAAAATACAAGGTAAAAGAGGTAGAGGCAGGCCAAGACTAACATGGACGAGTAACATCAAAAGATGGACAAATCAGCCTATGACAACCTGCACCATCAAAGCAAGAGACAGAGCAGAATGGCGCTCCATGGTAGCCAACATTCGTTGCGGAGACGGCACTCGATGATAATGAAGTAATCTCTCTCGTTCTCTCTCTCTCTCTCTCTCTCTCTCTCTCTCTCTGCGATCAGGACTCAATCATAGTAGGATTCCAGACTCTCACATGAAGTAAGCTGTCAGGTTAAGTGTGTTGATCGCCCCCACATACAGAACATCACAATTAGAGTCTGTCAGATCCATTCTGATTGAACACCCGTTAAAACGTTGCACTGTGTTCTGTGCCAGTGGCCTAGTGCATCCGATTTCAGCCAGCATTTTATTCAGGTTTGCTTTCCTTAGCCTTTGATTGTCCCCAATCTTCCTGCTAGGCAGCAGATGATCTTTTCTGTAGGGGGATTCTGCCCTTAGATGGTCGGCCCTCCCAGGTTTACGAGCCCCATCTGCCCGAGTCACTAGAGGTGACTAACACAGACATGCACACACACAGATATGAACACAGACATGCACACAGCGATATGAGGCATGACTAACACTAACACACATCAATATATATGATACATGACTAACATAGACATGCACATAAAGATATGAGATATGTCTGACATGGACATGAACACACAAAGATATGACACATGCCTAACATAGACATGCACACAAAGATATGACCAACATAGACATGCACACACAAAGATATGAGATGTAACTAACATAGCCATGCACACGCAAAGATATGAGATGTTACTAACTTGGCCATGCACACACAAGGATATGAGATGTGACATACACAGACATGCACACACAAAGATTTGACATATGACTAACACAGATACACACTAAGATATGAGATATAACTAAACACATACATACATAAAGATATGAGACATGATTAACACGGACACACCAAGATATGACAAACATGACACACACCAAGATATGAGTCATGGCCAGCACATGCACACGCACGCACACACACTAGCCATTGCTAGCACAGAAACACATCAAGATATGAGCCATGGCCAGCACAGAGACACATCAAGATATGAGCCATGGCTTCACGGAAAAACACCAAGAAATGAACCATGTCTAGCACAGAAACACATTAAGGTATCCATATGCTTGGGTTTGTTGTAGTCGGCAGACTCTTCTTAACGTGGAAATCATCTACATACGAGACGCAGGCCCCAATTAACTGTTCGCAGGTTTTGTTCAAACAGTTGTCCGGAGATTTGAGAGTGCAGTCTGACCCGTAGAACGTTCCCTTGCATGTACAGTTCCCGGTTGACTGTTCACAGGTGTCGTTGATGACGTTGCAGCCTCTGCAACACCCACTACAGAGCCAGTGGTATGGTGTGCTAAACACTCCAAAGTATGATGACAGCTTTACAAGGAAGGAACACAACACAATACTGACGTTTCGGCCTGTGGCCTTCTTCAGAATACAGGGACAATGACAACAAACGGTGAAGCACAATTATCTATAACTACATGTTAGATGATCAAGTGGAGGGCTAGGAAAGTAGGATGTAGAAATAAGAAAGGAGAGAGAAATTAATACTACATGATGATGATGAGGAGAGGTAGGATGGGCGTCAAGATATATAAAATGGAAAACAAGAAAGAGAAAAAGAAAAAAATGTATCACAAAATGTACTTAGCTTCGAACAGCGAGTCAGTCCTCCGTGCTGAAACAAGTCAGAATGACTAGGAGCGTTTAGAATGTGTTAGGAAAATAACACGTGATTGAGATAGGCGAGTGGAATGACAAGTGGCGGGAAAACAGAAATCAGAGAACAGGGTGGGGGAAGAGGGGAGATAAGCGAAGCTGCCAAACTACTGGGAAACGATGGTTGGAGGCCCGGATGCCATAAATCACTCGAACAATGCAAGTGAGAGAAACACTGATTATCGCCTCGGATGTTTCCCTCTATAATAATATTCATTTATTATTATTTGTCTCCTAGTGAGAGAAACCGCGAAGATTGCAATTATTTGCCTGTTCAACATCCACTACACACTGCACAAAATGACCAAGAATGCCCGTCCAGACAATAGGTGTCTGTAAATGTTTGCACCTCACACACCGTCAGTGCACTGACGGCCTGCGAAATGGTCGGTGAGAACTCAATCTTAATGTGTGTCATTTTCGCTTGTGTGGTGACTACAGTAGTGTTCACAGAAAAATTTGGGTATGATAATGAAGTACTGATAAGAATTATAAATATTAGTCTGTAAGGAGGGATCATGACTTCTAGAGATGGATGCCAACATACATACAAATACATAGTGTGTTGATCCGGAGTGTCTTTGGGAAATCTTGTTAGGGTGCAAGAGTTAGTATGAGAAGGGGAGGGAAAAGAGGAAGGAAGGAGTGAGGGGAGGAAGAATGGAGACGGAAATATAAGGAAGAAAGGAAAAGTGAAAGGGGGAGAGGAAACGAAAATGGGTGAGAGAAGGGTAATAGGTTAACCGTGAGAAAGGGGTACGTTAATCTCCCATAGGGTGAGGTAACCCATGTGGGCGATTTGATGATTCTCTTTGCGGTGAATCGACTATATCTGACAGAACAAGGCACCAAACCAATTATTTGGATATCCATCTTATCTTTATGGCCTTGAGAGTTGAAGCAAAACGTTACTGTGTGCCTGCAACTCGTGGGATGTAGTACAGAAGTTTATGGCATCTTAGTCATAGGCGGCGTCATGATTCGCCAATGTTGGTCATATTACATCGCTTACATATGATTGCATAGATGTAGAAGAAGAGGTCTGTAGGTCAAAGCAATTATATAAAAATGCCTGCAAAAGCAATACGCAGTGACTTCTTCATTTCTGAAAAATAATGAGGAAATATAATATAAATTCATGGCCCAAGAAGAGCAAAAATAATAGATGACACAACAGAACAAAATACAGAAATGAAAATAGTCAAAGTTAGATGATGAAAGATGTGGCTTACAAAAGTGGTGAGACATTACGATATAAATCCACATTGTTCTTTTTGAGCTCGACCTATCTTTATCACCTATTATCAGTTTCTGATTCACTTCAACTTGTAAGCGAGCCTAACGTTGCAATTAATAACCACTTTATACGACTGAAGAGGACAGCAATGTGCTGGGTTAAAACTAAGACAAGCAAGTATTCCACGCTAATAAAGATTCGAACAGAAGTACTGTGTGGAGTAAGTATAGTTATATTGTGCCGAACATATATTGTAAGCATTAGAGTCAATGCAGCAGGAGGTCCACGCCTGGGAGTTATGACCCAGACAGACCCACCTCCCTTAGAGTGTCAAGAAGCTAAAGGGTCGAAACACTTACTCGACGGGTTCTCCTCCTGATGATCAGATTGCCTCCTGCATGCTGCAAAGCTCTGTATAAAGAGTTTCCTATTACAGCAACCAAATATGTGACATATTCAGATATTTGCACTATTAGATCTCAATAAAACTGTTCGGCTTAATAACGTCTGGTAAGTTAGTACTAAAATCTGATAACATCAACTGTAATAGTCAAAACTCATCATCATCATTGGGTGCTGTCTCCGCATCGAAGGTTGGCTACCATGGAGCGCCATTCCACTCTGTCTCTTGCTTTGATGGTGCAGATTGCCATAGGCTGACTTGTCCATTTTTTAAAATGTTACTCATCCATGTTAGTCTTGGTCTGCCTCTTTTACCTTGTATTTTCCCTTCCAATATTACTTTTAGTAGACTGTTGTGTCTTTTAACATGCCCCAAAAATTTCATTTATCTTGTTCTAATTGTGTTTCGTAGTTCTCTTTTCATTTTTAGTTGTTTTAAAACTTCATAATTTGTTTTCTTTTCTTTCCATCCAATTCTGCCTATTCTTCTATAAATCCACATTTCAAAAGATTCAATTTTCTGTTGTTTTCTAGGCTAATGTCCATGTTTCTGCACCACACAGGAATATTGAGAATATGTAACATTTTGCTGTTCTTAGCTTTAGCCCTGGTGTTATTTGTTTTGGTGTTAGTACACTTTTCATGGCAATTACTTTTTACCATACCTATTCTTTTGTTTATTTCAGTTTTACATTTTCCATCACTGGTTATAGTATGTCCCAGGTAGTTGTAGCTCTGAACTGTCTCCAGGTGTATTCCTTCAACTTTGATATTTATTTGTAGGTCTTGAGAATTTTCTTTCCTTTTGATCATAGTTTTAATCTTTTTGATATTCATAACTAATCCATATTTTTGCTTGTCATGTTTATTTCATTAAGTAATTGTTGTAGATCTTTAGGATTTTCTGCTATTATAGTAATACAGTATCATCAGCACATCTTAGGTTATTAATTATCTTTCCATTAATGTTTAGGCCTGGCATCTCTGTGATGTTTTTAAAGATTTGCTCAGTGTATAGATTGAACAAGCTTGGTGATAGGATGCATCCCTGTCTTACTTCTCTTTTTATATCAATGGGTGTAGAGTTCTCTTTGTTATATTTTATTATTGCTGTTTGCTCCAAGTATAAATTGCATATTAGTCATATGTCTGTGTCATCTAGATTTATATCTTTTCGGCAGTCTATAAGTTGATTATGGTGTAGTCTATCAAAAGCTTTGGTGTAGTCTATGAAGCAGGCATATACTAATTTGTTTACTTCTATGTACTTTTCAATCACTGTCCTCATGCAGAATATGGCATCTTTTGTCCCACTGTTTCTTCTGATCCAAATTGCTGCTCATCTAATTCAGTATTAATTTTATTCTGAATCCTTCCATGTATAACCTTTAGTAAAATTTGTGTTACCTGGCTCATTAGGCTTATTGTTCTAAAATCACTGCATTCAACTGCACCATTCTTTTTAGGCAATGCAAAGAAAGTTGATGTTTTTAATTCATTTGGTATGTATCCTGTATGGTATATGTCTTTGCATATGCCTGTGATCACTTCAATGCCAAAACTTCTAGTGCCTGTATCATCTCAAACTGTATATTGTCAGGTCATGCTGCTTTTCCTCTTTTCATTGTTCTTATAGCTTTTTCTATTTCAGATTTTAAGATTTTATAGCTGGACGTACATTTTTATAAATGGTTTTTGCCCCTTTCGTCAAGAAATAATTCTGTTATATATTCCTGCCATCTATCGATTATATCTTTCTTGTCTGTTAGCATTCTTCCCTCTTCATTTGCAATACATACACTTCTTGCAGCATTTTTGTTTTTATTAGTCATTCTCTTTATTTCTGTGTGCATCCCTCTTAAATTTTGTTTACTTTCCATAGTTTTGACTTCTAGACATCTTTGGTTGAGCCAGTCTTCTTTTGCTATTTTGCACATTTTGCTATTTCATTATAAATTTCCTTGTATCTGTCAGTGTTCTTCGCTTGTCTCCTTTCTTCCATTTTTTGGTGTCACCTATCCATTTTTGTTTTTTGTTCCTTTCCTTTTTGGGTAAGGTGTCACAGAATTATTGTATGCTGTTCTTTATGCATTGCAATTTGGTTGTAACTTTTTCATCATGATTTTCTCTTCTGTATTTCTCAGTCCCTTCTTCTAGCAGCTTCTGATATGTGTTCTTTACTTGTACTGTATAAGTTTCTTTAGTATCTTTTTGACTTAAAGCTGTTTTATCAATTGGTATTGATGAATTAGTCTTTCGTTTGTTTCTCTTTAGTTTGATTTTCATTTTAATCATTATAGGATTGTGATCTGAATTAATGTCTGTTCCTGGATAGGTTGTGGCTTTCTTGCCGCTGTTACATAATCTGTCTTTTATCGTTATGTAGTCTATTTGATTCCTCTTCATATCTCCAGGGCTTTTCCATGTGTATAATTTCCTTTTCTCTCGCTCAAAGATGTTACATATTATCAGCCTGTTTGCTTCACAAAATTGTATTAATCTTTCTCCTCTGTCATTTATTTTTCCTAAACCATGATTCCGATAATGGTCTTATATCTCCCTTTTCCTACTTTATCGTTCGTGTCACCCATTACAATCAAGATGTCCGAAGATTTCACTTACCTCATAACTTTATTTAGATCTTCATAGTATGCTTCTACTTGTTCAGCTGTATAGTCTTGATTAGGTGCGTATGTCTGTATTATTGCTACGTTGAATGGTTTTGATTTATTCTTGAGTAGTATAATCCTATCCTTTGTATGTCCAGTGGTACTTATATATTTTTTGTTGCTCTCGTTTTATTAGTATGCCTACCACTCTTTGATGTTCTGTTGTGTTACCTGCATATATAATTGTATATTTATCGTCTTGTATGTATCTACTTTCTTTCCATCTTGTGTCTGATATGTCTAAAAACATCATCATCAAGTACAGGGCCTACTGGCGTAGGTGATCATGTCTCTCCACAACTTTCGATCTCGGCAGCTATTTATCATTTCTGTTTTTGACCTTCTGGCAAGCCAGTCTCTTAAGTTGTCTGTTATTTTTTCTCTTTGCTTTCCTCTGTCTCTTCGTCCCTCAATTTTTCCAGTTGTTACAATATATTCAAGTTGTTCTCTTCTCATTACATGGCCAAAAAATGATGATTGTTTCTTCCTAATATTGGAAATTAGCTCTCTTTTTGCTTTGACCTCTTTCAGAACCTCTTCATTACTCTTCTTAGCTGTCCATGGTACTCTCAACATTCATCTGTAAAACCACATTTCTACAGATTCCAGTGATTTTCTTGTCTGTTGTCCTATTGTCCATGGTTCACATCCATATGTTAAGACTGGCTCTACGCAACATTTAAGAACTCGTTTTCTTGTTTCAATTGTCAAAATGGATTGCATAGTAGTTTGCTCATTTTTTGGAAAGCTGCTTTTGCCTGAGCCATTCTGCATCTCACCTCTTTTCTACATCTTCCGTCTGAGGTTAACAAAGTTCCCAAATATCTAAATTCATTTACCTGTTTTAATATTGTACCACTTGTCTTTATTTTGCACTGAGGTGATATCTTTTTCTTTGTTGTTACCATTACCTCTGTCTTTTTGCTATTAAGGCTGAGTCCTTTATTTTTGCTTTCTTTCACTATAATGTCCAACATTTCTTGTAACTCATTTTCACTCTTAGCGATTAATATTGTAGCATCAGCATACCTTAGATTATTTATATTATGACCTCCAATTGTTATTTTAAGCATGCCCCTTATGGATCTTAAAATATTCTCACTATAAATATTAAACAAATCTGGTGACAGCACACAACCTTGTCTAACATCTGTTTTATTTCTTGAAACATTCCAAATTGGTTTCCAGTTCTTATGGCTGCTGTTTGTTGCCAGTACATGTTCTTTATTATTTTTAGATCTTTGCTGTCTACGTTTATGCTTTCTAAAATGTTGATTATTTCTTGGTGCTTTACTTTGTCAAATGCCTTGGTGTAATCTATGAAACATAGGTATAGATCTGTTTTCACCTCTATGGCTCTTTCTACTAAAGATCTTATGATATAAATGGCTTTGCTTGTTCCTTTATCTCTAACAAAACCACACTGTTCATCGCTAATTTCTGGACTGATTTTGTTTCGCACTCTTCGCATGATGATTCTTAGTAATATCTTAGTCATATGACTCATAAGGCTTATTATGCAATGATCATCGCATTCAATCGCACCCGATTTCTTTGGTAGGGCTATGAATATTGATTTGAGCATATCGTCTGGTATATATCTGCTGTTGTAGATATCATTCAATATTTTTGTTATTATTGCTATTCCAAAATCACCCATGGCTTCAATCTCTTCTTTAGTTATATTATCTGGTCCAGGAGTTTTGCCTGTTTCATATTGCGCAAGGCGTCTTCAAATTCGTCTATGAGTATTTCTGGTCCTTCTCCATTATCCTTAATATTTACTTCCGCTCGTTCATCATTATAAAGATCTTTAATGTATTCTGTCCATCGTTCCCTTATGTTTTCTTGATCAATCAACAGTTCTCCTTCCTTTGATCTTAGACATCCAGTTTTTGATTGCGTTTTTCTTCCTGTTAATTCCTCAATTTGTTTGTATATAGCTTTAGCATCTCCTTTTTGTTGCATTTCTATCATTTGCATCTCTCTTTTAGCCATGCTTCTTTTGCTTCATTACATTTTACTACAATTTCTTTATTTAATCTCTTATACTCATATTTATTTTCTTTATTTCTTCTTCTTGTATCCATTAGCTGCAAAATGTCACCTGTCATCCATTTCTTTCTTGAATTTGTCCTCACTGGCGGTATGCACTCTTTTGATGTTTGTTGCATTGATTCTTTTAGCATTTCCCACTGTTCATCAATGCTTTGTATCTTCTCTATTGCATTGTCATCATCATCATCATGTACCCTGCCGGTTGGCGTAGGCGATCATGTCCCTCCACAATCTTCTATCTACAGTGCATTGTATCAGTTCTGTTGTTGACTGTTTTCCATGCCATGCCACCAAGCTATCCAGTATTTTCTCTCTTTGTCGTCCGCGATCTCTCTTTCCTTTTATTTTACCAGTTGTAACCAAGTATTCCAACTTTCCTCTTCTTATGATGTGCCCAAAAAAATGTTGATTGCTTCTTTCTGATGTTTTTTAAGAGCTCCCTTTTTGTGTTGGCCTCTTTGAGAACTTCCTCATTGGTCTTTTTATCTGTCCAGGGAACTTTCAACATTCTTCTGAGAAATCCCATCTCTGTGGCCTCTAACCGTCTTTTCATTTGTTTGTCTACCGTCCATGATTCGCTTCCATAGGTCAGAATTGGTTCTATATAGCACTGATGAACTCTCTTTCTCATTTTTATTGACATAGATTTGTTGCATAAGATATTTATATATTGCATTGTACCTGTTCTTAATTGTGATTTTATATTTGTCTTGCCGCTTCTTGTCTGATTTTAGTAAATCTGATGTAACTTGATGTTAACTGAGGCTCGTTTTGTTGTTTATAATTTTACTCTAAGCTTTCCCACAACTGGTACATGATCACTACTGCAATCTGCCCCTGGTCTAGTTTTCACACACACCAGACTGTTTCTAAATCTAGTGCTTATCATTCATTATATAATCAATTTGATTACGTGCGTTGTCCCCTGGGCTTTTCCATGTCCACAGACGTCTTGGATGTTGCTTAAACCAGGCGTTTCCTATCATCATGTTGTGTGTTCTTGCCCAGTCAATAAGTTTCTCACCTCTTTCATTTCTCTCGCCTAAGCCATAATGACCAACTACTTCCTCAATTCTTTCCTTTCCTACTTTTGCGTTAAAATCCCCTAGAACTATGGTGTTTTCATGTGGTTTGCATTTATGAAGTGCCTCATTTAACTCGTTGTAAAATTTATCAATTGCTTCCTCTAGAATGTCTGCTGTTGGTGCATAAACTTGTGCCTAAAATATATATGTTTAATCATTCTGCTTCTATCATAAGATTTTTAAATTTTCCTTCTTGGTATAAAGTCCTAACATTCCATGTCCTAAAGTAGAACAGTCTATTCAAAACTAGACCAGGGGCAGATTAATTGCTTATATAATGATAAGCCAGGGGCAGATTAATTGCTTATATAATGATAAGCCAGGGGCAGATTAATTGCTTATATAATGATAAGCAATAGATTTAGAAACAGTCTGGTTCTTCTACAAAGCATTGATGCACATCTCTCTCTCTCTCTCTCTCTCTCTCTCTCTCTCTCTCTCTCTCTCTCTGCGATCAGGACTCAATCAGAGTAAGGATTCCAGACTCTCACATGAAGTCAGCTGTCAGACTAAGTGTGTTGATCGCCCCACAGACAGAACATCACAAGTAGAGTTCGCCAGATCCACTCTGATTGAGCACCCGTTAAAACGTTGCACTGTGTTCTGCGCCAGTCGCCCAGTGCATCCGATTTCAGCCAGCATTTTATTCGGGTTTGCTTTCCCTAGCCTTTGATTGTCCCCAATCTTCCTGCAAGGCAGCAGATTGTCTTTTCTGTAGGGGGATTCTGCCCTTAGATGGTCGGCCTTCCCAGGTTTACGAGCACCATCTGCCCGAGTCACTAGAGGTGACTAACACAGACATGCACACAAAGATGTGAGATGTGACTAACACAGACACGCACGCACAAAGATGTGAGATGTGACTAACACAGACATGCACACACAAAGATGTGAGATGTGACTAACACAGACATGCACACACAAAGATATGAGATGTGACTAACACAGACATGCACACAAAGATGTGAGATGTGACTAACACAAACATGCACATAGCGATACGAGGCATGACTAACACTGACACACATCAAGATATATGACACATGACTAACATAAACATGCACATATAGATATGAGATATAACTGACATTGACATGCACACACAAAGATATGACACATGCCTAACATAAACATGCACATATAGATATGAGATATAACTGACATTGACATGCACACACAAAGATATGACACATGCCTAACATAGGCATGCATACAAAGATAAGAGATATGACTAACATAGATATGCACACACAAAGATATGAGATGGGACTAACATAGTCATGCACACACAAGGATATGAGATGTGACAAACACAGACATGCACACACAAAGATATGAGATATGACTAACATAAACATGCACACAAAGATATGAGATATCACTAACCCAGACATGCACACACAAAGATATGACATATGACTAACACTGGTACAGACTAAGATATGAATGAGCACACAACTAAAATGTCAATGATAAACAGCTGTGCTAACATTTATCTGAAATATCTCAATACTGTTAATGTTATTCTTTGTTGGAGCTCTGCTATAAGTATTAATGCCTTGTTTGGATTACCAGATTAAAACAAACAATGTTTTATTCTAGAAAGAAGGATTTTACTCAAAAAAAAAAAAGACAGTACATGATAACTTGCCGCTTACTTTGAATAATTTCTAAAGTAAAATACCTGGCTGGATGCAAGACACATGTCTTAAAACACTTCATGTCTGGCAAAACCCTGAGGTCAAGTACCCTACACATAGGCATATACTGATATAGAAGTTACTACATTGATTAAATGGAATAGCTTGTATGGAACTACAAGGGAACTCAGAAATACCTGCAGATATCGTTACATGGAATTGGGCTGAAGGGCATCAGCCCACTTTTGAAGAATAACAATATCAACAACAAAAGAATTTACCAGCTTAAAACTGGTGTCCTTAATCACACTAAAACCTGACCTAACAGTAAAAAACTATCTTTATGGAATTTTCCCATCACTTGGGGTCTGCCAGAGGGACTTACAGGACTGGAGAATAAAGGTCGATTGTTTGGTGTAGTTGCCACGAGGCATTAGAGTTTGAGTTTTTATTTCAACCCTGATACCTACCAGGGTTCAAAACCCACGTTCTCCTGGTTTGTAGTCCGATACATTATTGATTTGGCTACCTGAATGATGAAAATGTGGTCTTCATCAAGATAGCAAGGAGCAAGTGGTGGGGTGTAATGTACACATCTACAAAGTGTGGTAACAGCTTTACAACCAAAAGGAAGAAAAAAAATTAATGACATTTCAACCTATATGCAGCCTTCTTCAGAAAATAAGCATAACACAAACGGAATGAAGATAAATTCTACTACATGTTCTAGAATGAGCAGAAATAACAGATCAAGGAGAAATAAAAACTGGATAAAAAGTGAAATGAAATGTATGATGAAACAAAATGGTAATGTGTTACTTTATAAGAGAATTAAAACATGAATAAACCTAAAACAATTAAATAAAGCAATTCAAGACTTAGCCGAACAATTATCTGCCGTTCCACTCTTCATCAAGATAGAAGAACATCAGCAGTGAAGGAAGACAATATCACATTTTATATCCATGGTCTTAAATGTTCATAATAGATAGTACCTCACATTCATGTGTACACATGGCTTCAGACAATCATCATCTAGCTGCTTGTCCTTGTTGGAACTTGCCTCCCATGACAGCTACTGAAGTTTTCTGTCCTGCACAAAATGTCCAATTTCTGTTGCCGTCATCCTCAACACATGTGATACCTTGCATTCAGCTTCTTATAGAACTTTTCTCTTCCTCATTAGAATTATGCTCTTCATAATTATTTCTTCTATGCCATTATACCGTTTTACTGACCAAAATAGTTATTTTCCCTGCTTTTTTATGTTATTGTCAACCAATTTTCTGAAATTCTAAATTCTTGCAAAATTTATGTTTGTTCTTTTCTCCATCCATGGTATTCTGAGTATTTTTCTGTAATGTTTACATTAAATTACATTGATATATTTTTCCGTTTTGTTGCTATATAAGCTTCTTGCCATTTGCTGTACTGTTGTTTTAATTTATTCATAGCAGTATGGACAATGAGAAAGTGAACATGAAAGTTCTGACATTGAAGATACAACTGTCAATGTAACTGCAACTTAATGATTGTCTGAAGTGAAATGAAGCAGAATTGGTCTGTCAAGAGGTTAGGTAGGAAGTGTGTATAATAAGAACAAGAACAACAGAAACCAGCCAGATACATAGCCATGGCCATCTGTGTAAAGCGAGGCACCTATAGGGCTGCTGTAATGAAATGGTCACAATCATTTTCTTTTTCAAGCAGTGAAAGTTCTTCAGGTGACAGCAATGAGAGTCGCATATGTTTGACAGCATCTCTAGCTACTTCATTAACTTTTTTACCATTGGCTGCTGAAATGGCCACTGCCCATTGCCTGAGAGCTTTGCACAAATCCACCTCATCAATAGTCAGTCTGCTTGATCGCAAGATGGACACAAGAGTAACTTCACTAATTTCTTGAAAACCTTTTGTTTTAAGAACATCTGCTGTGTTGTCTTCAATAAACACAATGGCCTTTTCTTGTAAATCATTTTGGTTGTATGTAACTGCTGATTGCATCACATCACAAGCATTGGAGACTGAGAGATTTGACACTAGATAATCAACACAGAGATCTCTAAGACCATCAAGTCCATACTCCAATGTCGCGGCTAGAACATCAATAGCTGTATTTGGAGACAATATGACACAATTTGTGTAGATGAATTCTAACATGGCCTGGAAAATGCTAGGAGACATGTCAGATAAAACATATGGAACATCTTTTTCCTCAGTGCTTGATTTTTCAGCAAGCATTGCTTTAAGCACAACACACCTTGCAGATAAAATGAACATTATCTCCGTGGAATATGGCGCCTTGTTCGCTGGCTTCTTCAGAGGACTCACAGATAAGTGCTGATTGATTTCCAGTGAACTTTTCTGTTTATTTGTTTGTTTTTATTTATATTTGAAGGAATCATGTGATTGTACGCGCTTTCTATTTGATGTAAATCACTTTGCTTCTTTTGATTCATTGCATTTTGTTACAATTTCTTTATTTGATCACTTATACTCATCTTTGTTGTTGATTGCGCTATTGAACGCGTAAAAAAATGGCGGTTTGTTTTCGCCGGTCTATCGTCAAGGACGCGTAATTCATTTAATTTGTAAAGAATTTGTAAAGTGAAGATATTCAGATGCAGCCCAAACGACAACATCGAAGAAGGAAAACACGACAAGGCAAGCGTGGTGGCATTAAATTGTCGAAGTGTGAGAGGCCAGGCCTAAAGTTTGTACGCGTTACATATTGGAATTGTGGGTCCATAAATCAACGACGGCCCATTCTTGATAAGCTACTGTGCGGCGAACTGTTATTTGGGAACTTTGTTAACCTCAGACGGAAGATGTACAAAAGAGGTGAGATGTAGAATTGCTCAGGCAAAAGCAGCTTTCCAAAAAATGAGGAAAATACTATGCAATCCATTTTTGACAATAGAAACAAGAAAAAGAGTTCTTAAATGTTACGTAGAGCCAGTCTTAACATACGGATGCGAATCATGGACAATAGGACAACAGACAAGAAAATCACTGGAGTCTGTAGAAATGTGGTTTACAGAAGAATGTTGAGAATACCATGGACAGCTAAGAAGAGTAATGAAGAGGTTCTGAGAAAGGTCAAAGCAAAAAGAGAGCTAATTTCCAATATTAGGAAGAGACAATCATCATTTTTTGGCCATGTAATGAGAAGAGAACAACTTGAATATATTGTAACAACTGGAAAAATTGAGGGACGAAGAGATAGAGGGAAGCAAAGAGAAAAAATAGCAGATAGCTTAAGAGAATGGCTTGGCAGAAGGTCAACAACAGAAATGATAAATAGCTGCCGAGATCGAATGTTGTGGAGAGACATGATCACCTACGCCACTAGGCCCGGTACTTGATGATGATGATGATGATGACTGTGCGGCGCCGATATAATTATAATGGTTTTACAAGAAACTCTTCTTGGTGACAGGACAGTAAGTACTCCTGGTTTTCATTGTTTCTACGATAGGCGACACCTTGGGCAGGCCATCCTTGTGCGCAACAATATGGTGGCAGCTGAGGTTGATATGTCTGCGTGGGACAATGCAGAATTGCAGGTACATGCGGTTAGGGTGCAGACCCCAGTTCATTTCGTGATTGTAAATGTGTATGCCTGTAATGGGAAAGTGAACACACAACAATGGCAGAATCTCTTCGAGTTTGATGAAGAGAACGCCATTTTCTGCGGAGACTTTAATGCTAGAGGAAACCAGTGGGGTAACGTCATAACCAACAAGCAGGGAGAAGACCTAGAGAACGCACTAGTGTCAGTCGATTTAGTGTGCTTGAATAATGGAAGGGCAACAAGAATGGCCACTCGAACAGGGGACTCTGACAGTGTCATAGACCTTGCACTGGTGTCTTCCACTTTCGCACCGGTTTGCAGGTGGAGTGTACTGGGGTTCCACGGAAGCGATCACTATCCATGTGTCCTCCTAATTGAGAAAAGCAGAAATAGAAGCCAGAAAAAAAGCTCCACACATTCCACTACGAGAAAACAAACCAGGACGTCATTAGCAAAATCAGACATAGGAAACAGAGCGCCCCTCGTAGGAGGCAGGAGAGATGGACGCAGCCTCCCTGGTGGAACGTAGAAGTCGATGAAGCTTGGCGGAGCAAGAGACAAACGGTCAAGACATGACAGAAAGCCAGAAAGAATGGAAGAACACAACCTGAGCTTTTGAAGCGTCTAAAAGTAGAGTTCAAACAAAAAATGATGCACTTTATACTATGTGCTAAGCAGGCTAAGGATGCCAAATGGGATGACTTCTGTAAAAAAGTGTGCTCAGGAAAATCGCTCGCCACATTCTGGCGCCTTCATCAGTGCATGCATGGCACAACACGACACAGAGGCATACCAGACTTTCAGAGCAAAGGCCTGATATGGTACAAATCTGATGAGAGCAAAGGGAAGGCCCTGCTTGCCCGCTACATTGAGCAGACGGACCAAAGAAATTAGGCTGTAAGAATGAGGATACAGGGATCGCTGTCAAAATTGTGTAAGGATGTAGTGCTGGAAGAAGATCTCACAATCACAACCGATACCATTCGCACGACACTTAAAAGGTCACACAACACTGCTCCTGGTCCAGATCGTGTACGGTACGATGACATAGGTGATTTAGCTGACGACGACTTGACAAAACTGGCCAATGAGTTTAATGCTAGCATTCGGAGTGGGTGGCTACACAGCTACTTACTACCGCTACCGAAGCCAAACAAGGACCATTCTCAGATCAGTGCCTACGCAGTAAAATTTATACAGGAAACGACATTGCAGATATAGACAATACTTCAGGCGAACGAAAGATAGATAGTGCCTACAGAATCATCACAATGCAGAACACTGCGGGCAAGCTGCTGGAGAAAATAGTTGCCCGTGTCCTCACCTGTCACCTTGAACAGAAACACGCATTCCCACCCACACTCGGAGGTTATAGATATAACAAAGAGACACGGCTCAATGCGGCAGTCTTTGCCTATAACGTTTTCGAAGGCTATCACAGACGAGAGAAGACATGTGCTGCTGCTATAGATCTGCAGGATGCATACAACAGGGTACCATTTGAATATCTCATGCATATGCTCCTCAAACTGGCGGTGCACCCTTCCTAATTATATGGATCGCTGCGGCACTGTTGCAGAAGAAAGTGATACTCAGATGTGGAAGTTGGTCTTCCGAGCCAACATACATTTGTCCAGGGCTGCCACAAGGCTCACCATTGTCACCAGTTCTATTTAACGTGTACACAATAACGATCACGGAACAACAACTGGATGGGAGGGGAAAAACTATGACTTTTGCTGATGATATTCTGGTATTTTGACAGGGAAGTGATAGACGGGGAATCGCCTCCACAATGCAAGACGAACTCGATCGCATTTCTTTCTGGTGTGGGGTTTCACGTGCCAAGGTTAATCCTAATAAAGCATTAGTTTCATGGTTCTCCCTTAACAATCATATCGTTAATACGACCACACCGGTAGTACGAATGGGAGCTGATGAGGTGACCAGGGACAAGTTGATGACATACCTCAGAGTTAAGTTTGATCGCAGCCTGTGTTTTCGGGACAACGTCAACCATATGATAACAAAATCCCGCAAAGGATTAGCCGCTTTTTAAGTTCATGGCAGCTGCCAACATCGAGCAGAGGCTACTTACACTTCTGTTCCAGGGATTAGTCCTCGCACAATTCGAGTATGCCCTGGCCATTCTTACTGTCAGTATGACTCAAATTGATACACTGGAGAAAATACAAAATGAAGCCATGCGCATTATCTTGTGATGTACAAGGGACACTCCCTGTGTAGCAATGAGGTATCTTCTTGCCTTTCCAACCATGGGTGACAGAATCAAGATCTGGAGAGCACGAGCATACCTGAAGATTAGTACAGATAAAGAGCATCCATTGCACCACGTGCTGAACACAGGGAAAGGTGTCAGGCTAAAAAGAGGCAAATCATGGGTGGGTCGAGCAAAAGATAGCATGAAACAGGTCTGTGGGCGTACCAATATCAGCGTTGGTGAGGAGTGGATACCGGTGCCTACGTCGTTCAAAGGGACTTTCTCGTGTATTGTCACACTCGACAGAACAAGTAGGGAACAGAACCTGGTCGCGGTTCATGCTGAGGTCAACGGTCTCATCTGCGATAACACCAATGAGAAAGATGCAGTCATCTATACAGACGGATCTGTAAGACGATACCAAAGAAGTGCATGGGCATTTACAGCACGCTCGGCAGGCAGAATGGTCAAAGAAGACAGTGGTGCATACGTCATGACCACGAGTAGCATGACAATAGAGGTGATGGCAGTGACCAAGGCATTCAAATGGTTAGAGTCACAAGACTACACCAACACATGTATACTGAGTGATTCGATGAGCATGGTAAAAAAGTGGAAGCAGGCACTGTACGCATGCAATGGGTAGAGTCATTGCAGAAGTCCAAAATACGTAAGGTCACCTTTGTCTATGTCCCTGGACATGCAGGAGTACGAGGAAATGAAAGAGCGGACAGGTTGGCTAGCTATGCTGTCGTTAAGGACGGTCAACCAATGGATCGGGCGGACATCATCAATGCCCTCCGAGATGTGGGAAGACACAGGACTTCGACAAACACAGATCCACGTCACTTCTTCGAATGATGGAAATGGGAGTTAAGATGGGCACAGCCAGAAATGAGAAACTTAGTGGGCGTGTAAGAAGACTTATCAATCAACATAGAACTGGAGTCGTCAGTCGTAGGACACTGCAGGAATTGCTGAGGAGGGGATCTGAGCACCTATGGTAGGGTGACCATTCGTCCCCGATTTCGGGGACAGTCCTCGGAATGTAGAAGTTGTCCCCGGAAGAAATTTGTCCCCGATTTTGTCCCCGATTTAAGTGAATAAATAAATGTTCATACACGGAATCGGCCCTCTTTTAAAGTAATCACTAGGACTCAGGACGTTACTGAGTTGTGTTTCTTTATCCCAGACTGAGCGGCATTAGCAAGAAGATAAAAGAGAAGACTTGGACGCGTTGTGTCGGAGATAGCTCTTTGAACTCTTGAAGCGCGGTGCTACGTCACTTCAATTCCCACCACTCACTTCTATTGGGATGGGTTTAATTTTTTTTAAAATGCAGACTCTCTCCCCCCCCCCCCCCACCCCTGCCTTTCCGGACATCTCCCGCCAGAGTATCTCGCCAAAGTCGCCAACAGTAAAAACTAACATTAATTTATCGTGTGAAAGCTTCAGTGAAAAACTTGCTTCAAATCATGAGATCTTGAGAAAGATACACTCAAAAAAACAAGTACCACGCCGAGGCTTACCACGCACTTCTTCAGTATAAATAAGGTACTGTAAACATTACTTTAATACTGCAATTGATATATATATATATATATGTTGTTTAAATTTTTAAAATTTTAAATATTTTTTTTTAATTGAGAAACACAACTAGCTATTGTAATGTCATTAAGTGCGTGTATCGCATAAGTACCGTGAATATTCACAAAAATAAAATCAAACAGCAAATGAACAGTTATTATGAAATTTAAAGTTATCTTTTTTTTGCATCTACAAAATTTCTTGCGCACACACAGTCACACACCCACCCACACATATTATAAATATATATATAAATAAATATATATATAAATATATATATGTATACACACACACATATATATGTGTGTGACAAATGTCCCCGGAAACCATGGGAAAAAAATGGTCACCCTAACCTATGGACATGTTCGGAGTGCAATGATGATGACCCGCAAATAACTCAATAAGTAGAAGAAGAATGTTCTGAAGATTTTGCAAAAATATGTTTTTTTTTTTTTTTTTTTTGGGGGGGGGGGGGGGAGTGCGGGTGTAGGTGGTGGATGGCAGTGCTTTGTTCATGGTCTGTGCTTAAAATAAATAGTTCTCTGTTTATACATAAGGTTTTGATTGATTGCCTTTGACTCTTTCAATCACACTTAAATAGGTCTCTGTCTATACATAAGATTTTGATTGATTGACTCTTTCAATCACACTCAAATAGGTCTCTGTCTATACATAAGGTTTTGATTGATTGACTCTTTCAATCACACTTAAATATGTCTCTGTCTATACATAAGGTTTTGATTGATTGACTCTTTCAATCACACTTAAAACTGAAAATGAGCATATATAGGTTGCTCTTAGATGACATAAAATAATAATTATAACAAACTATAAAATCACAAACATCAAATAGAACAGGAAGTTGCGGGTACGAGTAATAGTAATTACTGTTCTTGGGGAAAACCGAAACGGAAAATCCCGTTAAGAGGAAAAGGTTTAATTTTAACTGCAAATGATATTTTTTAGTCCGAAACTGGTGTCATTGTTGGGACATTTCCATTCCGCAGATCATTCCAGCAATCATCAAAATGTTTGTCTATTCTACTGATCGTTCATTGATTGAAATTAGACATAAAAATTATAAAACATTATGATTATTATATAATTACCATATATATGTGTGTGTGTGTGTGTTTTATTATTTTATAATTACGATTAGATTATAATATTACACAGTAGAGTAGACTACTACTGTACTGTATGATGTATCATATAAATTAATAAATCATACACAACACTGTACACTGACTTTTACTAGTTTTACTGCACGAACATGACTGAAACACTCTAAACATTTTAAGTCTTAAGAACACAAATATGGTGCACAGAAATGAGAAACAATCCTCCCTACCTACAATGACAAACTATATGACTGCATGGGAACTGGTGATAACCTCAAACGCACGTCTTGATATGGTATTGTATAAATGTTTAAATTTAAATGCATTGCTGATTGCAATCATTGCATAGCAATGGCGGATCGCTAGAGAATTAGGTCAACTTCGTTTTTACAAAGAAAAAAATAAATTACTATTACCATATCATTCAGCGTTAGTATTAACACATTAAAATAATTAAATATTTACTCAAATTGGTCTTCGAATAATTGTAGTATTTTTTGTGGTGTCTGTTAAGTTAAAGAAAACGGAAACTAATTTCGGTTGCTTTCTAACTTTCTAGGATTGGAGAAACAGGAAGTGCGCCGAATAACAACTACAAGTTTACAAGATAGAATCTGTCAAAATGTCTGGTGGAACTACTGGCAGTAGGGATGTGGAGGTTGATGCAGCTGCAGTACAATCATATGAACCCTTCTTTGAGGGTAAGTAAACGTTCAGAAATCATTTGCAACTATTTATTTTAGTTATCAGAAGATTTAAATAAATATCATTAACACATGATGAAGTGAATAAATGATTATGTTTATTTATTTTAGTGTTAGTACTGTGTGTGTAAGTGTGTTAGTGTTAGTTTATTTGGAAAGATTCACTTAGATTGATGACATTCGCCATTTTATTATTATTATTATTATGATTGATTATTGAATTGATTAATAATTTACTTTACTAACTAATTTAACAAATGACAAAGACAAATGTCATTTACTTACTAATTTAACAATGACAACACAAGTCAAATGTCATTACTAGGAAACATAACACCAAAGAGTAGGCTGTGTTATGGTTGAGGGAGAATTAAAAAAAAAAAATAGAAAAATGGTATGGTAAAGCTTTACACGAAAATAGTAGATGACACAAATAAATTTGAACGATTTTCGGCTCAATAGGCATTCAGCAGCAACAAACAAACAACACGCACACACAGATATGTAAGTAAATAAAACTTAAACTAATCCTACATACTACATAGCTAACTAGTAACGAAACATCCAAGGCTGAGTAGGAGATACCAACTGAAGAGCAAAAGTCTGCAAACTAAACTATTCATCATCATGTACATACCAGTTGGCGTAGGCGATCATGTTCTTCTACAATCTTCTATCTACGGTGCATCGTATCAATTCTGTTGTCATTGACTGTTTACCATGCCATGACACCAAGCTATCCAGTATTTTCTCTCTTTGTTGTCCGCAATCTCTCTTTCCTTTTATTTTGCCAGTTGTAACCAAGTATTCCAACTTCCTCTTCTCATGATGTGCCCAAAAATGTTGATTGTTTCTTTCTGATGTTTTTTAGTAGCTTCCTTTTAGCGTTGGCCTTTTTGAGAATCTCCTCATTGGTCTTTTTAGTTGTCCAGGGAACTTTCAACATTCTTCTGAGAAATCTCATCTCTGTGGCCTCTAATCGTCTTTTCATTTGTTTGTCTACTGTCCATGATTCGCTTCCATAGGTCAGAATTGGTTCTACGTAGCACCACTGAACTCTCTTTCTCACTTCTATTGACATAGATTTCTTGCATAAGATATTTTTCATTTTCTGAAATGCTATTTTGGCTTGAGCTATTCTGCGAAGCATCTTCCATCTGATGTTATTATTGTGCCCAAGTATTTGAAACGTTGCACTTGTTTCAGATTTGTCCTGTTATTTTTATGCTGCATGATGGTGATGATTGTTTATTTGATATGACCATTTTATCTGTTTTTTTACTATTCAGACTGTGACCTTTCTTGTTGCTTTCTTTTACTACTATGTCTATCATTTCCTGTAGTTCATTCTCTGTCTCTATTATTAAGATAATTACTAATTATATTATTCAATAAATTATACAATAAATCGGAAGGTCTGTCAGAATGGTTTCAAGTTACAACAGGAGTAAGACAAGGATGTGTCCTCTCACCACTCCTCTTCATCATATATATGGACAAAATAAATCAGGAAAAAACCAACAATAAGGACAAATAAAATAATAATATAGAGGTTGAAAACTCCAGCATCAATGAGCTACTCTTTGCAGATGACCAATGCCTAATATATGAGGATGAAAACCTGCTACAACAGCATTTAACATCTCTAGATAAAAGCTGCACAAACTACAGTATGAAAATTAACACAGCAAAAACAGAAGCTATAAGAATAAGCAAATTAAGACACCCATTAAACATCAAGATCAAAGATAAAGAAATAAAACAAGTAGATGAATTCAAGTATTTAGGCACAATGTTCACAGAAGATGGAAAACTAGACAGAGAAATTGACATGAGAATACAAAAAGCAAATGCTGTCACATACCAGCTTTCACCATTGCTAAGACATCCAAACATTTCTATGCCAGCTAAACAACAAATGATAAATAGCATCTTCATATCAACTTTGTGCTATGAAAGTCAAACATGGACCCTTTCTAAATCACATTTAAGAAAGATCAATACATGTGAGACGCGTTGCTTGAGAAAAGTAACAAACAACACAAGAAGAGATAAAATACCAAATGAAACCATAAGAAAAATAGTAGGAACAAAACCCTGCCAAGAATATATAGAACAACAATTTAAATGGTTTGGCCACCTGGTCAGAATGAATCCTTACCAATCACCATCAAGGGCGTTCTTCTTGAGAATGCATGGAAAAAGACCAAGAGTAAGACCCAGAGAAGAAGATGGATAGATGCAGTGACAGAGACATGTAACAACAAAGGAAAATCACTAATTCAGACAATTCGAGCAGCACAAGAACGACAAATGATATAAACCACAACACCTTTTAGGTATCAGTGAAAGAAAAAAGAAGAAGAATAAATTACTGTGTATCATGGGGTTTCGTATCTGCCCTATAGGGCAAATGAGGAAAGAAAGAAGAAGGGAAAGAACTAATTAACATTTAATTAAAATTACTTACTTTAAATTAAACTTAACGACTCAACTTTAGTGAATGTAAACTGAATAGCAGAGATTGTGCAGATTTTGAGTGATTAAAGTTACTGAGGCAGTTACTTAACTTGCAGTAGTTATCAAGTGGAGTTTGAATGAGTGATTGTGATTGAAGCATGCATTTTTTTTTTTAAACAAGAAATGTATGTAAAATAAAATAATATAAAATGTTGCTCATCGTGTGTCAATTGTATTTTTCAAGCTGTCATTGTAAAAAGTATTGTTATAGAAACAGCCATAGATTTTAGCAGTGATCTCTGCAATATGTGCCATTTTGGCACGCAAGGTTTCTGTTTTTGAGATTGTGATTCTGCCTTTCGGCTCGAAAGGACAATAGATAGAAATGTAACATTTTGAGTTTCTAAAATCAAATTTTCTTTGAACTTTTGCTACGCAGCTGTGTGTTTATCCTAGCAGAGACATGGGAATAGGATGCTGTAATCCTTTCCTGACTAATATTCAATTTATGACCTGATCTTGCCGTGGTTACCAGAGGGTTTTACATTTTGTCTATTGATGTGGCCGCCCTAAGCCATAAATTCAGCCTGTATGTTCGAGGCTCTATTCACATTGTTTGCTGATTCCCATGTTGCAAAGGTTTCTTTGATGTCATGCAGACGGCTGAGGAGATTTCTCCTATCTTGAGAAATGAAAAAAGGAAGAAAAAAAACATATTCTTGAAAATTGGTTGATTTTTTTTAAAAGACACATGGTGTTTACGATAACATAGTACTTTTTACTATGTGAATGAAAATATAATCCAACATCAAAGGAAATAAATCAACCACTTAGGGGTCACCGGAAGTGAGTATTAGGGAGGTATGGGGCGGGGGTGTAATGTTTGCCCATGGACAACTGTCAAATTAAAAAAAAATGTATTTTGAAGTGATAATTTTTATTATGGAATCATAATCTTGGGTTAAGACCTATCCTGTTGGTGATAAGGCCATCTAGTGATTTCACTGATGCTCCAGTAACCCCTGTTTCTGACTTTAGCTCAGTCACTGCTTTCTGTACACATGTAAATCCACATTGAAAATCTGAAGAGTGGTACTCTAGGGCAGTTGGTGATGTATCTGTACACATGTAAATCCATACTGAAAATCTGAAGAGAGGGTTCTAAGCAGTTGGTGATGGTATCATCCATATTCTAGCATCTTCTGGAACTCAACTTTGGGTCCAGATGTAAGATCCTTTGATCATTTCAGAGAGGTGCTGAGAAGGGGGTGAGAGTGTTTTGAGCAGATAACTATGTCCATATTATTTTCTCAGGCATGGTAGACAAATGGATATGTCACTTCCAATCTCTTTTGATACAGCTAAAAGATACTCCTCCGAAGTATGTCCCCCCATTATGTTGTGACTAACAACACCGGTGTTATATTGGTTGACACCGGTGTTGTTAGTCACAACATAATGGGGGGGACATACTTCGGAGGAGTATCTTTTAGCTGTATCAAAAAAAAAAAAAAAAAAAAAACCGGTGTTATATTGGTTGACAGGGGGCCTCGGTAGCCTAGTTGGGAAAACCACCCGACTAGATTACCGACGTTCGGACAACCGTGTTCAATTCTCGCTGGGAGCAGTGTGAATTATACTCGTGGTTGAAAAAAAAAAAAAAAAAATACCCCCACGGTCGACCCAGCCGTTGGCAGAAATGGGTACCAGGGTATATTATCCTGGGAAGGTGAGGAATGTCGCTTCGCATCTGAGTTTCGATGCTTGAGGCTACACTATACAGAAATATCCGAACATTTCTGGATAGGCGGCCGAGCACATATGGGTATATACTCGCGTGCTAAGACGCCGGTTCAAGTCTCGTACTTTACCTTTACCTTTGGTTGACAAATCTTCTTGGATTCCTGCATAGCTCTTCCATCTGGCATCTCCCACCTTAACATATTTATCCGGGTTCACCCAGCCTTTAATGGGTACCGGATTTTTTCTGGGAAAGTAAAACGGCACGGGCGTAATACCGACTACATTACCCCAAAAATCATGTGCCGAAGGTCTGTACAATTTATGGTCACTATAACCATATTCCCTATACGCCACTTGGCGTGACGGGGGCACTTTACTACTTTTTTTTACTGCCATCAAGTTTAACCAATCGCATGCAATCTATCTGAGCATACTTAAGTCATGGAGGAAATATAACTAACTACTGCCATCAAGTTTAACCAATCGCAAGCAATCTATCTGACCATACGTAAGTCATGGAGGAAATATAAATGTGTATAAGTCAGTGTCTCAAGTCTGCGTCATTCAAATGCTTTAGTGACAGCCATGATTTCCATTGTCAAACAACTTGTTGTCAATGAAAAAGCACCACTGTCATCCTTTATAGTTCTATATTCAACATGAACTGTGAAGGACTACAAGTTCCTTTTGTGCAGAGTAACAGACCCTTCAGTGTAAATAACTGCTTCACTCTCAGAGTTCTCAAAAATTAAGGTCTGCACTTCTGTCTCAACAACCAATTTATTTTGTTGGCTACATTCTCTGTCCAGTCTTATGACTACAGTAAAGGATATACTGCACTCATATCCATTCTTCCCTAGGTTCTATGTCCTTGATTGAACACACCAGTTGAATTACATCCATAGCTTGACCCATCCATGATTTTCCTCTTTTTAACCTGCTGCCTATTGTACTCGTAAATTTACAAGGACAGCGGAAGATGTGGGTTTGTACTGATTTGAAGGTAGACACTTATTGGTAAAGTCTTATTCTGTCTGTCATGGTGGGAAAATTGAGGAGGTGACGCATCGCCCTACCTTCAGTATCTTTTTGTACTCAAGGATGATAAACATCTCATTTTCAATCATTCCATTTGCAAATTGCTGAGAATCAGGATCACCAGTGCATGCTCAATCACAGACAGAACCAGCCACTGGTAT
This sequence comes from Megaustenia siamemsis, assembly GCA_032433765.1. Taxonomy (NCBI): domain Eukaryota; kingdom Metazoa; phylum Mollusca; class Gastropoda; order Stylommatophora; family Ariophantidae; genus Megaustenia; species Megaustenia siamemsis. Next base: position 167,769,994 of record JAVIAB010000092.1, on the reverse strand, counting down.
AAGGGAACAAGATGACACTGGTCAATTTGTGGACCTCATTGCAGATATGCTCTTTCTGGCTTTCAGCATCATTATCTACATACTTGTTAAAAGCAAGGCTTCAATAAAACCATACTCCTAGGTATACAATCAAATGAGTTCTCTCCACAACCTCAGAACATAATTTTTTCACATTTAGCATTGACTTGTTGACTATGCCATTATGCAAAGAAAACCATATCACCGTCACCTTCAGTGGGTTGACAAACACTTCTGTCTCCCCATACCAAATGCTTATATGTCAAGTGATGTCTGAAGTTCTCCTGCAACACTCACTCTGTCTCTACCCTACCGATACATCAAAACATTGTCAGCACAAAATTATGTTCTGCCCCCATCTGTCCTAAGATTTTCATGCTTGTGATCTATGTGGCACTGAAGACAATGCTGGAGATATGGTGAACCTTGTAGAAAGCCAGGGTGAATTGTCTTTAGTTTTGAGGTCCATGTACCTCATTTAAATACCACCTTTTGTTGGAAAAGGGACACAGAAATCCAATTAAGGAGAAAATCTGCTACCAGAATATTGTTATTGATCATTTTATGTAACAGGATGATCATGAGCTTGCTAGTGCAGAAGCTAGCAAACATAATGCAAAGTATAATTTGATTCTTGCTTTTGAACTTTTTATTCAGTAGATACTGCTGGTCACACTCAAGCTGTCTTCAGACATAAAATGTTACATGGACTAATTGAAAAGTTCATGTCAGGTTGTAGCCTACATATTATCTGTCCATCACCAATCTTGCACCTAAAATTGCTGCTAGTAGTATGTCTACATTAATAAATAGATTCATGTGTTTATATTCATGAATATGGATGATTGACAACATTACAAAGACTATAGTTTTCTTTGTTTCATAATCTAATTGCCCATATAGTCTATTGTAAGTATTACATTTATGTTTCATTTATAATATTGCAAACTCTAACTAAAATCACAGTTTTTTTTTTATTTCAAAAGTAAATGCATGCATGTTGTAAAATGTAATCATTTCCATTGAGAGATTTAACCATTCATCAGTGTTGAAAGAAAAAACAATGTTTGTCATATTTTATTCTTGTTTTAGGTGATCAAGTCACCCCTAGAAATGCTGATGCTACAGTAGACTTTAATGTGCTCAGGAAATCAATGACACATACACAGAAAGAAACAGCTGTTGACCAGAATGCTGCAGTTAAACAGACACATAAAGCACATAACAATTTCTATGATTTTTTACAATTTTTTCCTAATTATTTGAGAGAGGAGAGTATTGATATTCTTATAATTCATACTGATGGTGATCTTGATGCTGCTAAACAATTACAAGAGCTTATTGTGCAGAAAGTCAAGTTCTGTCAAAATCTTACACCAAAAGTGGCTCTTTTAAAAGATATTTCTGCTGATCATCCTTATCTAGAACTTGATAATGCAATTTTGAGATCACATTACATTTTTCTGTACGTGACCAAAGCATTTTGTGATGATTTTGTAACGTTATCTCAAAGCTACTCATTTCTTTTTAGGGCACTTATGAGTCCAAAAGAAAGTAAAAGTATCATTCCTATGTACACAGAATCAAGGCAAATTAGACAATATAGACTACCAATGATGTTGGAAAGTCTTCGACCACTAAATTATTTTGACAAGACATTTTGTCAAGACATTGCTAACTTGTTAGATCATAAAAGTAATGTGATTTTGGAAAAAAGATATACTCTCATGAGAGAAAGGGAGAGATACTTTCATAAAAACTATGATAAATTAATGTCTGATAAAAAATATTTTGAGGAGTTACTAGTAAATGATAAACTAAATGTGCGTTATCCAGTCTCACAGCGTAATGAGAAACTTCAAAGCACATCTAATGAAAATCAAACAAAAGCCAAGAAAGTAGATTCAGGGAAACAGAAACAAATGAGCCAGGGTTCTTTTTCAACTGAACAAAAATTTGAACAAGATGGAGGTAAATATGTACTTTGACATTCCACATTTATATTACATGTATTATTAAATAGATTGTTAAGAACTATTGTAGAGTGATTAATCATATACCAAGATTATGCATTTTTTGAACAGATGTATTTAAAAAAAACAGTAGTAAAATATGTCTATTAAAAATACATTGAGTTCCTTAACATTAGATTATGTTGTGATCTTATAAATCTTACTGGCATTAGGGTACTATTCTTCTTCCTTTCAATTTTATGTGCAGCATTTTCTTCAGCAAACACTTTGCAAGCCATCCTGTTTCTCCCCATTCTTTTATGGTTATTCCATGTCTTCCTCATTCTTTTCATCTCTGCCTCCACCTAGTATATTTTGGTCTTCTTCTTTGTCTCCTGTCCTGGGGATTTCAAAAAAAGGGCATGTTGTGTAATACTCTCAGTTGGCTTCTGCAGTGTTAGGGTACTATGTTTATTGATTGATATATAGGGCTTCTGACGTAAACCTCGGTTGTGAGACAATTCATCATTATATAGATTTTTAAAAAATATTTTCCTGAATTTTATGATTACATTTATCACTTTTATCAGTCATTTTGAAGGTGTATTTATTACCTTTATATTGTTTGCAAAATGTTAGACATTATAGTGAAGGAAAGCAAAAATAAAGGACTGAGCTTCAATAGCAAAAAAGACAGTAGTAATGGAAGCAACAAAGAAAAAGACACCACTGCAGTGCACAATAAAGACAAGTGGAACAATATTAAAACAGGTAAATAATTTAAATACCTGGGAAAATGTTAATCTCAGATGGCAGATGGACAACAGAGTGTGAGATGCAGAATAGCTCAGGCAAAATCAGCTTTTAAAAAAATGAGGAAGAAATTGTACAATCTGTTTTTGACAATAGAAATAAGAACAAGAGTTCTTAAATGTTATGATGATCCAGTCTTAACGTATGGATGCGAATCATGGACAATAGCATGACAGACAAGAAAATCACTAGAGGCTGTAAAATTGTGGCTTTACAGAAGAATGTTGAGAATACCAAGGATAGTTTAAAAGAGTAATGAGAATATTCTGAAGGAGGCCAAGGCAAAAAGGCAGCTAATTTCCATATTAGGAAGAAACAATCATCATTTTTTGGCCATGTAATGAGAAGGGAACAGCTGGAATATATTGTAGCAACTGGGATAATTGAGGGACGAAGAGATAGAGGGAAGCAAAGAGAAAAGATACCAGACAGCTTAAGAGAATGGCTTGGCAAAAGATCAACAACAGAAATGATAAACAACTGTTGAGATCGAAAGTTGTGGAGAGACATGATCACCTATGCCAGCAGACACGGTACATGATGATGACTTGCTTGATCAAAGTAGTTTGTTTCTGGGCTGTCACTGAGAACTGAAATAGGATTTTAGTCAGTTCTAGTTCCCTTGATCCAGACATTCATCTATGAGCCACTTCTTCAATATTAATTATATACAAAATGTGATACATATGCCAGAGTCTGAAACTGCATCCTCCAGACAGTGGTTAACATGGCAATTGAATAGAAAATAGCCATATTGACTACAAACATGCTTTCAAGAAACTTTACCTTGTTAACCTTTTTGATAAATGTTATGTGAAAATGTCCAAGACAATTTGTTAGAAAATGTAACTGATGGAGATTAATAAAACAGTATATAATTACATGTGCGATGTAAATATAATTTTTTTTATCATCTGAATTACTAGAACTAAATGTTGAACTTTGTTGTACAATGCATATTTTTTAAATATAGAAATCTTTCCATGTTTTGCAGATGCTTCTAGCCAAAGTATGAACCCACAACAGAATGTTCTGCAGAGTTACAAAAAGTCATATTCTCCTTTAGTTGACATTAATCAGACCTCAACCAAGATTGATACTTCTGAATCTGATGATGACAACGATGTGGCTGTACCATCCTCAGTGCACAGTACACTTGCTCAGGCAGCTTTTCATAATGAGCAAAGTAGGTCTGATAAAGCCAGAATTAATTCACACGCAGATTTTCAATCAAAACAGATGGAGAATAATGAAAACAGTGTTGTTTCTTCATCTAATGACAGCAATGCTTGTAGTGATGTACTACAGAAAAAGTCAAGCAAGTCTTCCAGTAGACCTGCTCCTGTTTATCACATTCACATTAATCATGCAAATGTTGTTAACATTAATAGTGAGGTGAATATGTCACCAATAGATAACACGGACACAGATGATACAAATGATTATGACATTTCATCACCTCCATTAGAAATAGAAGATAAATAGTTTACCATTTGAAAATAGCATTATCATTCATTTATTCAAAATATTTAGTGAAATTGTAAATTCTATTTTATTTTGGCAATTATAATAAAGTTTAAAGTGCTGTTTATTACAATAGAAATAAAAATTGGGAAGTAAAGTCCATACAATGATGCCTTGAGCTTCAAATTTAATTTCAGAAGACCATTTGAACTTTGAATTGTTCAAAGTCTCAATCAGTCTTCACCATCAGAAATTATGGAAAGTGAAGCAATCTGCCCCTAGACACTAAATAATGCCCATTTCAATAAAATTAAACAGCAAATACATATAAGGTTAAAAAACAATTAAATGCCTTAATTATAAATTAAAACAAGAAAACAATAAATGCATACATATATATAATAAAATGAAAATTGCATTCACCTTAAAAAAAACAAAAAACTAAGACTAAAACTATCATCATAAGCAAAGAAAATACTCAAAACCTACAAATAAATATCAAAGTTGAAGGAATAGACCTGGGAATAGTTCAGAGCTAAAACTACCTTGGACATACTATAACCAGTGATGAAAAATGTAAAACTGAAATAAACAAAAGAACAGGAATGTAAAAAGTAATTTTAATGCCATGAAAAGTTTCATCATCATCAAGTACTGGGCCTACTGGCGTAGGTGATCATGTCTCTCCACAGCTTTTGATCTCAACAGTTCTTTATCATTTCTGTTTTGACCTTCTGCCAAGCCATTCTCTTGAGCTGTCTGGTATTTTCTCTCTTTGCTTCCCTCTATCTCTTCGTCCCTCAATTTTTCCAGTTGTTACAATATATTCCAGTTGTTCTCTTCTCATTACATGGCCAGAAAATGATGATTGTCTCTTCCTAATATTGGAAATTAGCTCTCTTTTTGCTTTGACCTCTTTCAGAACAATTTCATTACTCTTCTTAGCTGTCCATGGCATTCTCAACATTCTTCTGTAAAACCACATTTCTACAGACTCCAGTGATTGTCTTGTCTGTTGTCCTATTGTCCATGATTCGCATCCATATGTTAAGACTGGCTCTACGTAACATTTAAGAACTCTTTTTCTTGTTTCTATTGTCAAAATGAATTGCATAGTATCTTCCTCATATTTTGGAAAGCTGCTTTTGCCTGAGCCATTCTGCATCTCACCTCTTTTGTATATCTTCCGTCTGAGGTTAACAAAGTTCCCAAATATTTAAATTCATTTACCTGTTTTAATATTGTACCACTTGTCTTTATTCTGCACTGAGGTGATGTCTTTTTCTTTGTTGTTACCATTACTTCTGTTTTTTTTGCTATTAAGGCTGAGTCCTTTATTTTTGCTTTCTTTCACTATAATGTCCAACATCTCTTGTAACTCATTTTCAGTCTTAGCGATTAAGACTGAATCATCAGCATACCTTAGATTATTTATATTATGACCTCCAATTGTTATTCCAGGCATGCCCCTTATGGATCTTAAAAATAATCTCACTATAAGTATTAAACAAATCTGGTGACAGCACACAACCTTGCCTAACACCCTGTTTTATTTCTTGAAACATTCCCAATTGCTTTCCATTTCTTATGGCCGCTGTTTGTTGCCAGTACATGTTCTTTATTATTTTTAGATCTTTGCTGTCTACGTTTATGCTTTCTAAAATTTGATTATTTCTTGGTGCTTTACTTTGTTAAATACTTTCTTCTACTATTTTAGCTCTTGGTGAAGCATAGGTCTTCAACAAACACTTTCCAAGTCGTTCTGTTTTTTGCCATTCTTTTAAGATTATTCCATGTCTTCCCGATCATCTTCATCTCTGCTTCCATCTGTCTTCTCCAAGAATATTTTGGTCTTCCTCTCAGTTTTTACCTTGAGGATTCCAAAAAAGGGCCTGTTGAGGTAATATTCTCAGTTAACTTCCACAGTGTGTGTATTCTCCAGCGTCATCGTCTTCGTTGTATATCTTTGTCCACTGGTACTTGACTGGTCTTGTCTTCTGCCTTTTTTAGCTCCCAGTGGAGCATAGGTCTTCAACAAACACTTTCCAAGTCATTCTGTTTTTTGCAATTCTTTTAAGATCATTCATGTCTTCCCCATCATCTTCATCTCTGCCTCTATCTGTCTTCTCCAAGAATTCCTTGGTCTTCCACTTTGTCTTTTCCCCTGGGGATTCCAAAAAAGGGCCTGTTGTGTAATACTCTAAGTTGGCTTCCGTAGTATGTGTCCTATCCAGCGCCATCGTCTTCGCTGTATCTCTTCCACTGGTATTTGACTGGTACATTTCCATAATTCTATGTTAGTGATTTTGTCCTGCCATTTCCATCCTTTTATTCCACGTAAGCATCCATTAATGAAAGTCTTTGTGATTGTCAATTTTGTTGTTCTCCATGTATCACAGCCATATTGTATAATGTAACTGTATTAATTCTCATAATGTTGGTCTTATCTCTATTAATCTTCAGTCCTATCTTTGTGATCTCTCATCAAGTATGTTCATTTTATCCTGCATCTATTGATGGCTATGTGATAGGAGAGCTATGTCATCAGCAAAGTTTAAATCATCAAGTTGTTTGGTCAGTGACCACTGGATTCCATTTCTGTTGTTTTGAGTTATTTTCATAATGCAATCTATGGCCTGTAGAAAGAGAAATGGAGACAGAAGGCATCCCTGCCTTACTCCCGTTTTTATTTCAAATGCTTCTGTAATCGGTCCTTCATGCACCACACTACATTTCGTTCTTCATACATTGTTTTGATCAGGTTTTCATTGGTTTTATCATTGTTTTTATACTTTGTCAAATGCTTTGGTATAATCTATGAAACATAGGTATAAATCTGTTTTCACCTCTATGGCTCTTTCTACTAAAGATCTTATGGTATATATGGCATTGCTCGTTCCTTTACCTCCAACAAAACCACACTATTCATCGCTAATTTCTGGACTGATTTTGTTTAGCACTCTTCACATGATGATTCTTAGTAATATCTTAGTCATGCGACTCATAAGGCTTATTGTGCGATGATCATCGCATTCAATCGCACCCGATTTATTTGGTAGGGCTATGAATATTGATTTGAGCATATCGTCTGGTATATATCTGGTGTTGTAGATATCATTCAATATTTTTGTTATTATTTCTATTCCAAAATCACCCATGGCTTCAATCTCTTCTTTAGTTATATTATCTGGTCCAGGAACTTTGCCTGCTTTCATATTGCGCAAGGCGTCTTCCGCTTCTTCTCTGAGTATTTCTGGTCCTTCTCCATTATCCTTAATATTTACTTATGTTCGTTCATCATTATATAGATCTTTAATGTATTATGTCCATCGTACCCTTATGCTTTCTTGTTCAATCAACAGTTCTCCTTCCTTTGATCTTAAACATCCAGTTTTTTATTGCATTTTTCTTCTTGTTAATTCCTCAATTTGTTTGTATATAGCTTTAGCATCTCCTTTTTGTTGCATTTCAATCTCTTTGCATCTCCTTTTAGCCAAGCTTCTTTTGCTTCATTGCATTTTATTACATTTTCTTTATTTAATCTCTTATACTCATCTTTATTTCTTTATTTCTTCTTCTTGTATCCATTAGCTGCAAAATATCATCTGTCATCCATTTCTTGAATTTGTCCTCACTGGTGGTATGAACTCTTTTGATGTTTGTTGCATTGACTCTTTTAGCATTTCCCACTGTTCATCAATGCTTTGTATCTTCTCTATTGCATTGTACTGGTTCTGAATTGTGATTTTATATTTGTCTTGCAGCTTCTTGTCTGATTTTAGTAAATCTAAATTTAACTTGATATTAATTAGGGCTCATTTTGTTGTTTTTAATTTTACTCTAAGTCTTCTCACAACTGGTACATGATCACTATTGTAATCTGCCCCTGGTCTAGTTTTCACACACACCAGACTGTTTCTAAATCTATTGCTTATAATTATGTAATCAATTTAATTAATTGCGGTCTTTTGCTCTTCTGTTCGCCTCTGCTGCTGCTAGGAAACATAACAGCAGCAGAGGCGAACAGAAGAGCAAAAGACCAGAAATTATATCTCCCCTCGACGCTGAAAGGCAGATGAAGAAGGAAAGAAGAAGAAGAATTTGATTATGTGCGTTGTCTCCTGGATTTTTCCAAGTCCACAGACGTCTTGGATGTTGCTTAAACCAGGTGTTTCCTATCATCATCTTGTGTGTTCATGCCCAGTCAATAAGTTTCTCACCTCTTTCATTCCTCTCGCCTAAGCCAAAATGACCAACTACTTCCTCAATTCTTTCCTTTTCTACTTTTGCGTTAAAATCCCCTAGAACTATGGTGTTTTCATGTGGTTTGCATTCATGTAGTGCCTCATTTAACTCGTCATAAAATTTATCGTTTCCTCTAGACTGTCTGCTGTTGGTGCATAAGTTTGTATAAGATTTATGTCTATTGGCTTTCCATTCAATTTCACTAAAAGGACTCTCAGATATTGGGTAAAAGCCTTTTAATTTTCTTGCTCTTTCTGCATCCAAGATGATACCTACTCTACTTTGGTGTTCAGTACATCCAGAATAGATTATTTTATATTTATCAGAATACATCTCCCCTGATCCGGTGTATCTCATTTCGCAAAGTTCCAGTAAATGTAAACCCATTCTTTTCATTTCTTGTATGATGTTTTCCATTTTCCCTTTCTGCATGAGTATTCTCACATTCCAAGTACCTATCTTTAGAGTTTGTTTTATCTTTATTTTGCTTACAGTAGCTTGATGACGATCGGGTATCACCTTTAGCACATGATGTCCCCTACCGAACAAGGGTTTTCCATTGGAATCCCCCTTAACATTGTTGTCGTGATTTTTATTGTTGTGGCGATTCATGATTGTACAAACAAGTTATGACGGTGGTTTTCTGTTGCCTTCTGTCAGTTGTTTACGGTTGGCTCCGCTAACCTTTGACTAAAAAGTTTCATCCACAAGGCATTGGGGTTGTTTTACTTCGGGGTACCCTCCCTTAGCCTTTTACTCCCAAGCTTACCTACAGGGCAACCACAGGTTGTACTGTTTACTGCATACAGTAGCAGGTAAAATTACCTGACCTGACATCAAAGTGAATGAAAAAGTTTATGAAAAGTATACTAACATCAAAACAAATAACACCATGACTAAAACTAAGAACAGCAAAATGTTATATCTTCTCAATATTCCTGTATGGTGCAGAAACATGGACATTAGACAAGAAAACAGAACAGAAAATTGAATCCTTTGAAATATGGATTTATAGAAGATGTAGAATTGGATGGAAAGAAAAGAAAACAAACGATGAAGTTTTAAAACAACTGAAAATAAAAAGAGAACTACTAAACACAATTAGAACAAGACAAATGAAATTTTTGGAACATGTCAAAAGATACAACAGCCTACTAAAAGTAATCTTGGAAGGGAAAATACAAGGTAATAGAGGCAGACCAAGACTAACATGGATGAGTAACATCAAAAGATGGACAGGTCAGCCAATGACAACCTGCACCATTAAAGCAAGAGACAGGGCAGAAAGGCACTCTGTGGTAGCCAACCTTCGATGCTGAGATGGCACTCGATGATGATGATGATTTAACTTAGTCTTTAGTGAGGAGTCATGATGTCCCATGTAGCTGGTGTGTGTACGTCTTTTCATCTCTTCCAAATCAACATTTTCTTTGATAATGAGATACTGTTGCAGCAGGCAATTCAAGATCAAAATGAAAATTAAGTTTATCATTAGTTCCAAGATAGGTCAGGGGAAAAGAAGATTGCTGCCTGCCTCAGCAAGTGGTCATCCCTGAGCACAATTTTTTTTATTTTTTTCAACAAATTTGCACTAAAACATCATCATGTGCATATCAGTGGCATGTGCAATCATGTCCCTCCACAATTCTCTGTCCTAAGTGCATTGTATCAGTTCTGTTGTTGACTTTACCATGCCATGACATCAAGTAACCTTCTTTTTTTATCGCCAGTGATCTCTCTTTCCCTGTATTTTGCCAGTTGTCACCAAGTATACTAGTTTTTTCTCTTCTCATTATTTGCTTGAAAAATGTTTATTGTTTCTTTCTGTTGTTTTTTTAGGAGCTATCTTTTTTTCTTGACCACTTTGAGAATTTTCTCATTGGTCTTTTAAGCTGACAGGAGAACTCTGAACATTCCTCAGACATCAATGCCAATTGTTAATTATAAATACAATTGTTGCTTGCACATTATTGCAGGATCCATAGATTTCAGTTACTTATAAAAATTATATCTCAAGACTGTTTAAGCCATAAAAGTTTCCAGAAATGCATTCTGGAATGTTCTGACTGAAAAAGCCCAGGATAACATTTTTCACAGCTCCTGTGCATGTGGATTACTTAGACTTAGAAGAATTGTTCAAACTTCAGATAAAATGATCTCAAAATTAGCATTCAAACTCTGGATCGTTGTAAGTTAAGGTCATTCGAAGTACAAGACACCACTGTATAGAGATGGTTCCAATTCTATAGACCATACAATATTAATGATGATGAATTATTTTACAGAGTTACACATGGAAGCTGCTTCAACAGTATGGAAAAACTAAATAAGTGAAGTGTAATATAATTGTATAACTTAAGGCTGCTTTAGAATTCTAATGGTTCTTATTTCTAGTTCAGTAATGTCTGTAGAGATTTAATTTCTTATATATCTGTATGCCATAACAGCATTGCCTCTCCTTGTTTACCAATATTAGAGAGTATTCATGTAACAGTGTATTAGGGATTGAAAGATAATTATGGATTGTTAAGAGGGAGGAGAGTGAGACTCACTAGACAGTAAACAAGTTCAGGGTCGCACACGCAAGATAGAATATTAAGGGAGAGTAGGGTTAAGGAGAGCAGTCAAGTGTGAAGAGAGAACAAAAGAATAGTAGAGTTAATGGCGTAGTTAAATGAACGGTACGTAACAGTGTGAATTAAAAATTCATGAATAGAAAGGGGTCAATTCGTGAATATTATAGAATGTTCTAGAAACATAGAGTTGGTCAAAATTAAGGAATAATGGGGGAGTTGTAGCCAGATCGAGACTGAAAAGGAAAGAGGCGAGATCCAATTGGTTGAGATAGTATTTAAAGAGCTGCACAGACAAGAAGACACATGTAGTCCTAAGTGAGACAGGAGACTGGCTCACCCAAGCAGGACCTGAAGCCCATAGCTAGGAAAGAGCAAAATGCTTGTATTAGTTAAAATGTGTGTAGAAAACAACAAGACTGTCGATAATTCAAACAGCGTTCGTTCAGTGTAGGACAGAGGAGAACCATAGATTAAGAGGAACTAGTCATAGACGTTAAGAAGTGATTATTTAATAACCAAGGAAATTATCGAATTATACTGAAGAGTGACAGTTAGCAGACTATTGAGTAGCATTGTGAATGTTCCGAGAAGAACATGATAGACATTTGTGAAGTGGACATTAAGATGTTTTCCTAAGTTTATGTAATGATATATTTCAGTGAATGAAGACAGGGATGATTTATGAAGTGTGTAATGAGAGAATCATGAATTTAGTTATGATATAGTAGAAGGAGAGGTGCGCGTGGCCGTGCGGCTAAAACCACTGTTCCATTAGCTGAAAAGCTGGCGTACGGTGTTCGAAGCCCGCGGTAGACAGCAAGGATTTTTTCTATCGGGGGTGAAATAAAAATCATGAGTCTCACACGTCGTGGTGACTTCTTGACCAAGCTGCCTTTATCCCTCGGATTCTATCGTTGCCCCCCGACATACACCAGCAATGGTACTATGTGTCGTAAAGATAGGTATAGTAGAAGGAAGTCAGAACCTCCTTAGCACTACTGTGACAACTGGAGCGCTCAGCCATGCCGCCCAGACCTGATGTTATTGAGAGATGTATGATTCAGTGGATTTATGTAAATAAATGCATTTGAAGTTATCATTTACAATGTGACTCATTCCTATTTGAGTTGGCTGTAGATGTGATTATAAAGCTGTATCCAGAGGGCTAGTCTGGCCCAGACACAATCATGAAGCAAAACAGAATGCGAAGTACCCACGAGATACGACGGTAACTGAAGCATCAGTAGTTCCACATCATCAGTATTAAAGAGTGATAGTTATTAAGTCAGCTCAAAGTATATAAGTTGGCAAGTCATTATGGAACGTCATTGCATTACAGATCTGTCTGTCAATCAAGTAATCATCATAATCAATCTATTGACGATACCAATGTGATATCAATCCTTTCACACTAATGTGGACCTACATTATTTATGTTGTGCAAACTTTCTCATCAATATAATGTGGTCTCGCGTATGCAAAAAATATGGTACCACCTAATTTCATAAAGGGCCCATGTTTTGCAGACCTATAAAAATATGAATAGTATCATTGCATGTAATAGATTAATCTTGTATTAGTGTGATATTGGGTCTTTGCTTATTGTAAAGACTTAGATTGTTATATAAAATAAGACAGTAAACTAAACTTTTTGTTCCAAAATTTTGCTTAAAAGGGCTCTGTCAACATTCATATAACTTTATGTGCTATTGAATTGTGAACACCTTTACTAATTGTTATTGGTGGATTGGTCAATTAGCCATTGATCCAGACAGTTGCTTTAATCTATTTATAGAGCTGTCAAAATTAGGTGTAAGACAGGGGTGTGTACTATTTCCCCCACTTTTTATTACATCATCATCATCAAGTGCCATCTTGCAACATAGGCTGGCTACCATGGAGTGCCATTCTGCTGTCTCTTGCTTTGATGGTGCAGATTGTCATAGGCTGATTTGTCCATCTTTTGATGTTACTCGTCCATGCTTGTCTTGGTCTGCCTCTATTTCTATTACCTTGTATTTTCCCCTCCAAGGTTACTTTTAGAAGGTTGTTGTGTCTTTTAAAATGGCCCAAAAATCTCATTTGTCTTTATGAATTGTATTTAGTAGTTCTCTTTTCATTTTTAGTTGTTTTAACACTTCATAATTTGTTTTCTTTCCTTCCTTCCAATTCTACATATTCTTCTATATATTCACATTTCAAAGCTTCAATTTTCTGTTCTGTTTTCTTGTCTAATTTCTATGTTTCTGCACCATATAGGAATGTTGAGAAGATATAACATTTGCTATTCTTAGTTTTAGACCTGGTGTTATTTGTTTTGATGTTAGTATGTTCTTCATGACATTAAAATTACTTGTTGCCATTCCTATTCTTTTGTTTATTTCATTTGTACATTTTCCATCACTGGTTATAGTATGTCCAAGTTAGTTGTAGTTCTGAACTGTCTCCAGGTCTATTCCTTCTATTTTGATATCTCCTCTTGTGGGCTTTGAGTATCTTCTTTGTTTATGATCATATTTTTAGTCTTTTTGATATTCATATCAGTCCATATTTTTTCTTGTTATGTTTATTTCATTAAGTAATTGTTGTAGATCTTTAGGATTTTCTGCTAGCAGTGCAGTATTGTCAGCATATCTTAGGTTATTAATTATCTTTCCATAAATTTGTAGGCCTGGCATCTCTATGATGTTTTAAAAATTTGCTCAGTGTATAGATTAAACAACCTTGGTGATAGGATGCATCCTTGTCTTACTTCTCTTTTTATATCAATGGGTGTAGAGTTCTCTTTGTTATATTTTATTATTGCTGTTTGCTCCCAGTATAAATTACATATTAGTCGTATGTCCATGTCATCTAGATGTATCTCTTTTAGGCATTTTATAAGTTGTTTGTGGTGTACTCTATCAAAAGCTTTGGTGTAGTCTAGTAAGCAAGCATATATTGGTTTGTTTAATTCTGAGTACTTTTTGATTAATGTTCTCATGCAGAATATGGCTTCCTTTGTCCCGCTATTTTTCATAAATCCAAATTGCTGCTCATATAATTCAGTATTGATTTTATTCTGAATCCTTCCTTGTATAACTTCTAGCAAGAGCTTAACTTTCATTCTAGCAGTATCAATCCTAGTAAAGATCTTTTATCAAATCTCGCCATTTGTCTCTGTTCTGTGCAAGCAAAACTCATATCTCATTGAGGGGGCCGATTCCTGATGCTTTTGCCTCTCTGATCAATTTTCTTCTTAGTGTGTCTCTCTGGGTCTGTCTCTTTTCCTCTTACCTGTTGTTTCCCACATGAGGGCTTGCTTTGTTATTCAGTTGTTATCTCTCCTCATCACATGTCCAACATATGACCATTCTTGATTACTGAAGATATTAGTGGTTGATTGACGATTTCTCTAATTTCCTCGTTTGTTTTGAATTCGTTCCATGCTATACCAAGCTTTTTCCTTAGACATTTTTTTTAATGCGTTCAACTTGTTTCTATGTCTCTTGTTGTTTTCCAGCTCTCATATGCATATGTAAGGGTTGATAGTATATTTGATTTGAATAGTCTAAGTTTTGTGTTTGTGCTGATGAGTTTTGAATTCTACAACTTTTCAAGGCTTCTAAAAGACACTGCTGCTTTAGCTATTCTGATTTAATTTCTTTCTTTGTATCCCTTCCCAATCAATGTGACTTCCAAGATAGATAAAGTGATCGATCTCTTCCACTGGTTTGTTTTCCATGTATATTCTGTTATCTGTTGGAATTAAGCTTTTCATGACTTTAGTCTTTTTATGACTGTTCTCAAGCTAAAATTTTGCTGGCTATTGATGATAGTTCTTTTGTGTTTTCCTGCATCGTTTTTATCTGACAGCTGATGAGGGACTATGTCATCAGAAAAATCGAGGTCTCCAAAATGATATCCTTGTATCCATTCGATGCCATTGACCCCAGTGCAGTGCTATTATATCAATTCTTAACAATATATTACATCATTATAAACTGCATGGTATATGTAATTTTCTTTTTATTGTCCTGTGTGTGGGGGTTATTTTTTTAACGCGATAAGGGAAAAATTATTGTCAAATATTTTTTAATATGTATATTTCGAGGGATGTTATTATACATCTGTGTGTTTGTTGCATGATTATTTACTTATTCATTGTATGCAGTTATAAAGAACATGTAATGCCATGATTTACTTTTGAGTTAATAAATTACACTTCATACAGAAAGTTATAGATGTACTAACACATGCATATGTCAGTGCACCATAATGCAGTTGTATCTAGTGATAACATCAATAGTACAGTTTCATCTGGTGAGGACACCAACAATACATTTGTATTTGAACATGACAAATGGTACAGACCTCAAATGTTTCTTATGCCAATAACGTGGTGTGGATTGCCACTTCTGATAGAAAGGCATGTTTTGCATACCACAGCCTACTATTTTTTGTTTGTTTATTGTTTCAACTTTCTTCTTTTCTTCGTTTGATATTTGTTTTTGCCTTTGTGCCTGTCAGTCTCCCATAACAGATTGATTAGTTCTTTTAACGATTAACTGGATGACACAAACTCACTGGTATCTTGTAAAGGTCTTAGAAGGTGATCTCGAACAGTCCAGTTCTCCATACATTTATTAAACGGTGCATGCTATATAACGGGAGCCAGCGGGAGCTTGGCCTTTGTCAGGGTTACCAAAGGTGGACAGGTTCTTGGTGAGGGGTCAAAGGAGTCAGGAGTAGATAGAAGTGAAGATGAAGAACCCACCACGAGTGGTACACACTCTGGTCTGAACCAATCTTGCTATCTGTCTTTTCTCCTCTTTCTGCCCTCTATTAAACAGGTAGGCGAAGGCGCGCCTTGCGACAGCAGAGTGTCAGCGACCCACAGCTGATGGCTTGTGTCAGGATCAGTGAACCAGAACTATCAAGACCCTGTTCCACCTCTCCGTCGTGCCTCTAGTAATTGACTAACCTGTCAAGTCTGGCCAAGTGAGTAGGGATCGAAGAGGTAAGACAACCCGGTACACAAAAATGTCATGCTGAAGTCAGATTTGTTGGGCCGAAAGGCGCAAATATCACAGTTATACTGCAAAACACAACGCAAACACACCCACTTAGCGTCCTTTTAAGGGCGGATGACGAATAAGTATACTTCTTTAGTCATCGGGCGAACGCAAGCAAGCAAACAGGTAGGTGATACCCAGAGCTCAGAAGACCAGATCACCAATGAGAGAGAAAACTACACACAGAGCTTGGACAGATGGTACTCGTAAACGTGGGAGAACCAACCATCTAAGGACAGAATCCCCATATAGAAAAGACAATCTGCTGCCTTACAGGATTGGTTATTGGTTATGGAAGGCCCCGGTATCACTGCAAACGAATTAAAATCCATAATTGCTCAACCGGCCGTGCCAGTGGAATCATCCGAATTACTAACTCATCGCCCAAACAAAGAAAGGTAACTGTAGTCCCCATCGTAGCAGTCTCAGCACACGTCAAAAGACATAAGACGAAACCGCGCAGAAAGTTAACACAGCCAACTGTTCCCTGTCATACGATATATCATCATTCATCGTAAACAATTGGAATATCGAAACATGATCAAAACGGATGAGACACACAGCTCACGGTGTGCACAGAGCACTTAACTCAGTAGCTCCTGCAACAAGCCGGACTTGGAATATGAGGAAACTGCAAGAAGGAACACTTTTCAGACATAGCCTTCAATGGTTCCTGCCGCCTATCCACCATATACCATGGAAGTTCGCGTCTTCCCGAAAATGATGATCGTCGTAGCACTTGATGATGTTAGGCCATCGTTGATGACTCCAATTCCAAAACATATAGACACACAGTGGTGGTAAGTTATCATTTCCAATCCAACTGAAGCCACCTGACCTAACACTCTACAGGAAGCATTAGTAGAGAAGAATATAGCGCGGACACTATTTCATTTGTAAGTGACTAATTCGCTATTTACTTGAACAAGAAATGTCTAATACATTTTTGAAGTAAAGTAAATGTCTCCTCCATGCCTTGCTAGGGGAATATGGTGTTAGTGACCTCATATTTTTGGGTGATGTGGTCGGCATCACGCTAGACTGCCATTGATTCCCAGAAAAATATATGGTTCCCATTTTTAAATCCTGGACGAAACCCCTGAGCTTTGTCCGTCGGTTTTAAAGTACTGCTTGTTATAACTGAGACTACTCTACGGGGGGTAAATAAAGAATCAGCACATGACTACAACCATCGGTGGTAGTAAAATCAGCGGGCAGAGAGGGAAATCCCCGAAAACACACCCACCCCTCTCCCCAACCTCACAGTCTTCAACTATGATAGTTATAAACGACTGCCATAATTCTACCCACAAACGCCTCTGCTCGCAAAGCTGAAAACGTCACAACATCGGGGTAATCTATTTCTTGCAGCGGCCTTACTACTACAGATGGCTGTGCACATGATGCACAACTCATATTTATAGACATGGAAACCCACTCTCGCCTACTTTACATTAATCGGTTTGCATTGTTGCGATGCCGTTCAAATCAAGTCAGCTATAATATAATCTCTCTCTCTCTCTCTCTCTCTCTCTCTCTCTCTCTCTCTCTCTCTCTCTCTCTCTCTGCGATCAGAACTCAATCAGAGTAGGATTCCAGACTCCCACATGAAGTCAGCTGTCAGGCTAAGTGTGTTGATCGCCTCCACAGACAGAACATTAGTTACCACGAATTATTCTTTATTTCTTCTTCGTTAGCTTGTCAACGTCATGAGAAGAGATAGTTTGTAGTCTTTTGCCATTTGGTTGATCACTTCTACCGTTACGTTTCTGAGCGTTTCTAGTCGTCCATTTATCTATCATTTTAAAGAATAGATGGTTTGGTGACATGGCATTGAAAACAGTCAACAACAGAACTGATACGATGCACTGTAGATAGAAGATTGTGGAAGGCCATGATCGCCTACGCCAACCGGTAAGGCACATAGTGATGATAATTCTCGGTCTGTTATCATGGCGTTTGTAATAGTTTTTTGGTTTGTGTTTTGTTACGCGGCCCGTCCATATAATTTGCGGTTTCTTGATATATTCTACTGCATATATGATAACTGTCTTCTTAGTTTTTCCCTTACAATCTTGTCACTCAAGTTGGCTCGCATTATCTAGCGTATGATACAATATATCTTACTGATTATTCTATAATCAATCATGTACTATGCAGCCACCATGGACAGCTAAGAAGAGTAATGAAAATGTTCAATAAAGAGGTCAAAGCAAAACGAGAGCTAATTTTCAATATTAGGAAGAAACAATCATCATTTTTTGGCCATGTAATGAGAAGGGAACAACTGGAATATATTGTAACAAGTGGAAAAATTGAAGGACGAAGAGATAGAGGGAGGCAAAGAGAAAAAATACCAGACAGCTTACGAGTATGGCTTGACAGAAGGTCAACAACAGAAATGATAAATAACTGTTGAGATCGAAAGTTGTGGAGAGACATGATCACCTACGCCAGCAAGCCCGGTACATGATGATGATGATTATGCAGCCGATTAAACTCTCGTCAACTTCATGTCTCAAGATCAGGGACGTATACTCCAGGCTAGCTGCGAAGCCAGGTCGACAAGGGAATCGAAAAAAAAAAAAACACAACTGAAAGTAATAAGAAAACATGCATCATTTTGTTCATTTCAACGAGATAAATGAAACAATGCATCTTCAGTGCTTCTGTTAATGCAGATTGGATCAGTGTTACATTTTTGCTGTGTGTAGTGAGCGATATATTAAAATTAGTATTCTATTCACGGAATCAGTTTCCTTGCAGTCAGAGCATCCCTACATCCACTCCATTCCCCCCCCCCCCCCCCTTTCCCCACCGTCCTAGCATATCTCGAAGTGTATGTAGACTGATTGTTCCTGTAAAGTGTTGATTATAAATAAATCTGCTTTCCCCATTAAGCACTCCGGATTAAGCACTTTTCCACCTTTAGACTCGTCATTATCTCAATACATACATCATTGTCCTATTGAAAATGGGTGTCGTTGCTGTTAATGCGGGGAACGGTGTCAAACTCCGTACACGCAAAACTGTACAGCATAGTGGCCGATTCCGAATGACCTCCATGGAATAGAAAACACTTACGATCTCATGATCTCTTCGAATAATTAAAGTAAGAAAACAAGTAACATCAAAAGATGGACAAATCAGCCTGTAACAACCTGCACTACCAAAACAAGAGACAGAAAGGAATTGCGCTCCAAGGTAGTCAACCTTCAATGCGGAAACAGCACTCAATGCTGATGATGGTTTTTTGTGAATCATTTCTTCAGCTACGGTTTTCTTTGTGGGGGGAAAAGGGGAGAAAAAAAAGGGGGGGGGGGGTTGTATCATGCTGTCTTCCTTGTTGATGCCTGGTATGTTTGTTATTATTTTGATTCCTTCTGGCGGGGTCTTCCTCACCATCATAATTTTCCATTTCTGTGGTGCTTGGGAGGATGCTTTCAAGCGTGTTGTGTAGGTGTTTTGAGAGCTGTTGTTATGTTTCCTAGTGTTTCCAATACTCCATCAATCCATCCTTTTTCGAGGTATGTCTTTGGATCTAGTGTTGTCCCAATGTTTATTGAAGGCTCGTTGGGTTGTGTTTTGATCTTTCTACCTTATCACGTGTCCAAACCATTTTACCTGTTGCTTCTTTATGTATTCTATGGCGGGGATTATTCCTAGCTTTTTTTCTCAGTTCTTCATTTCTGATCTTATCTCTCAGGCAGGTCATGTGTGTCATGGTGTCGCAGCAACCAAGCTAAAACAAGTGTCTGGGGCAACTCACATATTTCTACACAGAAGGACAGCACATTAATGCTGACCAAGATCCCCATACAATCTTTGAGTGTTTGGAGAGTCTTATTTGCAAACTGCTGCCCAAGAATTTAATTGAAAATCTGAGCAGCCATTTTGTTAAATTCAAATCTTTCATTTTTCTTCTTTACTTAAATATTTTTTAAAGATACTTTGATTTCACTTCTCTACTTCTTGCTTAATCATCATCATGTACCGTATCGGTTGGCGTAGGCGATCATGTCCTACCACAATCTCCTATCCATAGTGCATCGTATCAATTCTGTTGTTGACTGATTTCCATGCCATGACACCAAACTATTTATAGTTATTTTCTCTCGTTTTCGTCCGCGATCTCTCTTTCCTTTTATTTTGCCAGTTGCAACCAAGTATTCCAACTTTCCTCTTCTCATGATGTGCCAGAAAAATGATGATTGTTTCTTTCTGATGTTTTTTAAGAGCTCCCTTTTTGTGTTGGCCTCTTTGAGAACTTCATGGTTGGTATTTTTTAGCTGTCCAGGGAACTTTAAACATTTTTCTGAGAAATCCCATCTCTGTGGCCTCTAATCGTCTTTTCATTTGTTTGTCTACTGTTTATGATTCACCTTCATAGGTCAGAATTGACACCATATAGCACAGATGAACTCTCTTTCTCATTTCTAATGACATAGACTTGTTGCTTATAACATTTTTCATGTTTTTAAAATGCTATTTTGGCATTTTTGGGGCTTATTAATGGATTGTATTGCACTGTGTTTTGTACTAAAGGTCACGTCCGTTCATTATCAGCACAAATTTGTGTGGAATTACTTTCCTTGTCTTTGGTCTTCTTGACAACCCTGCAGGTAGACGATGTTTGTTGTTAGAGTTGTTTTAAAGGTTTAAAAAAAAAACTTCTTGAGTTGTGTTATTTAAAACATGTATTATAAATCCTCTCCAATGAACTTCAGACCATTCATCATCATCATCATCATCATCATCATCATCGAGTGCAGTCTCCGCATCGAAGGTTGGCTACCATGGAGCGCAATTTCACTCTGTCGTTTGCTTTGATGGTGCAGATTCTCATAGGCTGACTAGTCTATCTTTTGATGTTAGTCCATGTTAGTTTTGGTCTGCCTCTGTCTCTTTTACCTTGAATTTTACCTTGAATTTTACCTTGAATTTCCCTTCCAAGATTATCTTCAGTGGGCTACTGTGTCTTTTAACATACCCCAAACATCTCACTTCTCTTGTTTAACAATTAATCACTAGAAAAGGAAGAACTCAACTTTACTTATTCTTCTTTTTCATCCTGTAAGCCTGGGGTTCATTTTGGCACCACTGACAGCGGGACTTCCGGTCAATATGGCGGATAGGCGGCAGGAACCATTGAGGCTCAGTCTGAAAAATGTTCCATCTGGCAGTTTCCTCATATTCCAAGTCCGGTTGTTGCTTGAGCTACTGAGTTTAGTGCTCTGTGCACACTGTGAATTGTGTTTTTCATCCGGATTGTGTTTCAATATTCCGATTGCTTACGATGAATGATGATATAGTATGACGAAGGGCAGTTCAGCTGCGTTTAATTTTGGTGTCGCTTGGCCTTATGTCTTTTGAGATGTGCTGTAGTTGCTACAAGGAGGACTGCAGCTGCCTTATTTGTTGGATCCTTCAGTGAAATGGGTTTTAATTCGGATGATTCTACTGGCATGGGCGGTTGAGCAGTTAGGAATTTTAATTCGTTTGCAGTGATCCCGTGGCCTTCGACTAACCATAACCATCTCTCTGGCTGTTTCCTGTCATTCGTCTAACACCTTTAATCTCGGTGGTGGTTATTTTTCTTATTGTTCTTGCATTTAGAGTCCAGGTCTAACATTGGTAGCACAACGTTGGGATAAGGTTTGTATTGTAGAATGCCCCTTTTGCCGCTAAGAGTTATTTACTTGTTGGACAATAATGGTGATAGATGTCCGATGATTTGCCAAGTTTTGTTGCTTCTTGAATCTAATTCTGCTGATTGTGAATTGTCCTTTGTCACCAGACTTCCCAGATATTTAAATTATTCTTACTGTTTTAGATTTTTCAGATTAAATGTTAATTTGCTATATTGTTTCCTAAAGTTGTTGTAAAATTATTTCACAGGTTGACTTAACTAAAATGGTCCAATTTCATATTTTTTTTCACTCTGATATTTCTTGGGGAATTATACCATAATGATTGGTCTATTTTATTACTAACAGCGTCCAATTTGTCATTTATTTTATAGCGGTATAGAAGTCACCATCTTTGAGTGCCGCCTCCGCATCGAAGGTTGGTTACTATTGAGCGCCATTCCGCTGACTCTTGCTTTGATAGTGAAGGTTGTCATACGCTGACTTGCACATTTGTATAGTATATCTATCATTGATCTTTCGAGCCGTAGCCGGCCCATCTGGTGTAGACCAAGATATAGCTTCTCTTATCTGAATTTTTGTTCTAGCAATTTTATCAAATCTCGCCATTTGTCTCTGTTCTGTGCAAGCAGCTCTATCTCATTGTGGGGGCCGATTCCTGCTGCTCTTGCCTCTCTCATCAATGTTCTTCTCAGTGTCTCTCTGGGTCTTCCTCTTTTCCTTTTACCTGTTGTTTCCCACATGAGGGCTTGCTTTGCTATTCGGTTATTATCTCTTTCATCACATGTCCAACATATGACCATCGTCTTTTCTTTATTGATGAAGATATCAGATCTACGTTCATTAACAAAATCGTTTTTACGATAGCGGCTTGTAAACTCTGATCAACGGTTCTATACCAAGCCGGAGAAAAATAATACCTCCATCTTGGATACAACGGAAATATAGTATAGTATCATCATCATCATCATCATCATCATCATCATCATCATCATCATCATCATCATCATCATCATCATCATGTGCCTTATCGGTTGGCGTAGGTGATCATGCCCTCCACAATCTTCTGTCTACAGTGCATCGTATCACTTCTGTTGTTTACTGTTTTCCATGCCATGACACCAAAGCTATCCAGTATTCTCTTTCTTTGACGCCCGCAATCTCTCTTTCCTTTTATTTTGCCAGTTGTAACCAAGTATTCCAAACCTTCCTCTTCTCATGATGACATGATGTGCCCGAAAAAATGTTGATTGCTTCTTTCTGATGTTTTTTAAGAGCTCCCTTTTTGTGTTGGCCTCTTTGAGAACTTCCTCATTGGTCTTTTTAGCTGTCCAAGGAACTTTAAACATTCTTCTGAGAAATTCCATCTCTGTGGCCTCTAATCGTCTTTTCATTTGTTTGTCTACGGTCCATGATTCGCTTCCATAGGTCAGAATTGGTTCTATATAGCACAGATGAACTCGTTTTCACATTTTTATTGACATAGATTTGCTGCATAATATTTTTTTCATAGTATAGTATAGAAGTGGGTTAAAAAAAAGCTGTTTAACATTCTGCGAAGTCTTACTGTTTTGGGAAAAAACCCATTGATAACTGCGAAGAGTTACTGTTCTTGGGAAAAACCTGTTTGGAGAAACCGTTTCAACAAAATGCAGGGTATTGGCCCTAGAGTAAAGCCCTTAATTCGCCAAAACATACAAGAAATATGCTGAATTATTCCTCGTCGTCTTTATCGCGGGTTGTCGTTTCCATTGCAACTGCAAAAACATTTGTAGCATGCATATTATGATAATAAATGACAAAATCTCTGCAAATTGTAATTTTGAATTTCTGCACATGTGGTGACATCTGACATTTTGACACGATAAAGATCAAGTGCTGAGACTGAGTCAGTCGAGTGTGCTGGCCGTCGAGTGTAGTGATTTGTTCCCAAGTCAAAAGGGGAATAACGATAGCGCAGTAATTTGTAGTTTCTTTATCTCTCTTTTTTTGGGTTATAATATTGGACAAATTCGTTTCATTAAAAATAATTACAATCGTTAGATTAGATTTATCGAAGCTTTAGAAGAAAAAAATAAATCAAAATAAAAGTTAAAGATACCATTATTATTATTAGAATATAATTTTTAAAATACTTTAAATTTACTTTACTTTAGTAGACTTACTATTATGAGAATTAATTGTGTTCAAGCGGAAATGTTCATTGGAATGCGGTCGTCTCCATTCTACTTCAGTTCTTCTCACAACTAAGGGAGCGGCCACTATCATCCGCCTATTAAAGTTCTCATTTAAAGTGTTGAAATTATATTTACACAAAAATCAAAAAGTTATTCCCACTTTATTTTGGATGGCAGTTGCGGTTTAACGGTCGAACCTGGAAGAGTTGGCCTGAAGTCAGAGGTTGTGCTAATTTAAAAGTGACTGATTTGACTACTAGTGCCCATCTATTCATACTTAATATGGCGGCTAGTCAGAGGGGCACTACTGGTAGTAGTAGTAACACTGACAGTGACAGTGATGGTGGTGACTGATTCCATACCTGATGTTTTACCAGGACCAGCTGAAGTCTCCAGTGAAGGTAAATAAACGTTCAGGATCAGTTAACTGAGTTAAGCATACCAATATACTATTAAAAAAAAATAATCCTAGTAGATGATATTTAATAATATTTCATGATTATTTTCATATATCATATATTTTTGGTAGTTTACGAGTTTAACATCCTAAATTATTTTTGTCCGGAGTTGGGTCCCCTTGCACGTTATTTGATCGTTCTCCTATCATCAGAAGACTGAGAAGACAAATCAAATCCCTTCAGAAGTGTCTTGGGAAGGGTTTAGGAATACCCTAAACCTAAAACCCTAGCCTAAACTTAAAACCCTAAACGTTGTTGAAAAAAATTATAATTAAAATAAAAATAGTTGATACAATACATGATCATAGTACGTGGGGACAATAAGGGAGATTGAGATCACTAGTTTAGCAGAAATAATTTAGGACGTTAAACTCGTAAATGACAATATTTTTTAAATATTCTACAGATAGGATTATCATGTTATGATAAGTTTTTAAATGTTTAAGGTTATATACTTAAAAAAAAAGTACTGTAGTGCCCCATCACGCCAAGTGGCGTATCGTATAGGGAATATGGTGTTAGTACTGTTAGTGACCATAATTTTACAGACCTTCAGCACATGATTTTTTGGGATAATATAGTCGGTATAACGCCCGTGCCGCTTACTTTCACAGAAAAAAATCCTGTACCCATTAAAATTAAAGGCTGGTTGAACCCGGAACCCTGGGTGGGATTGAACTCTACCTCTTGTCCTTGTAGTCCAGTTCACCAACCACTGATCTATCGCGGCTCCCTCTATTTAGTTGCATTATTTATAGAAGTCAGTCTAGTCCCTTATGCCAGGCTATACTTATATTATATCTATTTTAATTTTAATTTAATTGTAGGCTGAGTCATATTTATGGTGTGAGTTATTTTATCTGCTACGTGTAAACAGCGCCATAGATTTTAGAGCAGTGATCTCTGCAATATGTGCCACATTGGCACGCAAGGTTTCTGTTTTGAGATTGTGGTTCTGCCCTAATGTGCCGTCTTCGGCTAGAAAGGACAATAGATAGATAGAGAAAGATGTGTAGAGTGTAGCTTACAATATTATTTATCATGCATGATTCATTCCTTATTTTAGGCTACATCAGCTTTCCCGGAAATGACAACGTGATGTATTTTAATTCTATGCATATTCCTGCTTTATTTCTAGCTACAAGTGTCAAACTTGGACGTTAAAAATTGTAGTTTAATAATCAAAAGGTGGATATATACCACCAAAATGAATGTGTAAGCAATGGCTTGATGAATCTTTTCTATTCAACCTGAGAGACAAAATTAGAAGTGAAGAGCTAACTTGTTCAGCAGTTTGAGTTAGACAAAATATTTTCCTGATTTGTTTTGAATGCATCTAAATGACTTTCTGTTCGTTTCTTTAGTTGTTTTGTCCAGCTCTTGCACATATAAGTAAATGTGGATATACATTTGATTTCAAAAACATAAGCTTGTTTTTGGACTACAAATTTTGATATTCAAATTTTATTCAAAATTTTTGAAAATATATTTTCTATACTTTTCAAATTCTAATTTTTTCCTTGTGACTCCTTGATATATGCAACTTTTAAGATATATGAAGTGATCTACTTCTCTCTTGATTTTACTCCCAGGACAATGTGATGGCATATGGGTTACATTTTTTCAAATTATATGGAGTTGATAACATTACTGAATAATTAATTTATTTATAATACATTTACAATTAATGATATTCTGCATTACAAAACAGCATAGGCTAGTTTATTTTTGGTTATAGCAGTTTTCCTTATATCAGAATACACTTTATCTAAACAATTCTCACTTATTAAATTTAAAATGTAAATGTAACATTCTTTGAAGATGGTAAATTGAAAAAGAAATAAGTATACAATGCAATAAGGCAAACCAAATATTGGGACAGCTATCCCCATGCTTCAACACAAAGCAATACCTATTACCACCAAGAAACATCTTATACAGAGTATATTTATTCAAAACATTGTGCTACCAATGCCAAACATGTACGCTTACATCTAAGCTCAAAAGAAAGCTTGTCACCACAGAGATGCTATGTTTTGAAAAAAAGCGCTTGGAGTAACCAGAAAAGATAGAATCAGAAATGACATTAAAAGAGAAAGAGTAGGCAGTGAGCCAGTCCTAAGCTACATATCATCATCACTCATCATCATCCAGTACCGGGCATACTGGCGTAGGTGAGTATGTCTCTCCACAACTTTCGATCCCGGCAGCTATTTATCATTTCTGTTGTTGACCTTCTGCCAAGCCATTCTCTTAAGCTATCTGTTATTTTTTCTCTTTGCTTCCATCTATCTCTTCGTCCCTCAATTTTCCAGTGTTACAATATATTCCAGTTGTTCCCTTCCCATTACATGGCCAAAAAAAATGATGATTGTTTCTTCCCAATATTGGAAATTAGCTCTCTTTTTGCTTTGACCTCTCTCAGAACATCTCATTACTCTTCTTAGCTGTCCATGGTATTCTCAACATTCTTCTGTAAAACCACATTTCTACAGACTCCAGTGATTTTCTTGTCTGTTGTCCTATTGTCCATGATTCGCATCCATATGTTAAGACTGGCTCTACATAACATTTAAGAACTCTTTTTCTTGTTTCTATTGTCAAAAATGGATTGCATAGTATCTTCCTCATTTTTTGGAAAGCTGCTTTTGCCTGAGCCATTCTGCATCTCACCTCTTTTGTACATCTTCGTCTGAGGTTAACAAAGTTCCCAAATATTTAAATTCATTTACCTGTTTTAATATTGTTCCACTTGTCTTTATTCTGCACTGAGGTGATGTCTTTTTCTTTGTTGTTACCATTACCTCTGTCTTTTGGCTATTAAGGCTGAGTCCTTTATTTTTTGCTTTCTTTCACTATAATGTCCAACATTTCTTGTAACTCATTTTCACTCTTAGCGATTAAGACTGTATCATCAGCATACCTTAGATTATTTATATTATGACCTCCAATTAGGGAGCATCGATAGCTCAGTGGTTGTGAACTGGACTACAAAGGACAAGGAGTAGGGTTCGATCCCGACCAACGGCTTCCGGGTTCACCCAGCCTTAAATGGGTACCGGATTTTTTTCTAGGAAAGTAAAGCAGCACGGGCTTAATACTGACTACATTACCCCAAAAATCATGTGCTGAAGGTCTGTAAAATATATACTAACACCATATTTCCCTATACGTCACTTGGCGGGACGGGGGCACTTTACTTTACTATGACCTCCAATTGTTATTCCAGGCATGTCCCTTAGGGATCTTAAAATAATCTCACTATAAATATTAAACAAATCTTGTGACAGCACACAACCTTGTCTAACACCCTGTTTTATTTGTTGAATCATTCCCAATTGGTTTCCAGTTCTTATGGCCGCTGTTTGTAGCCAGTACATGTTCTTTATTATTCTTAGATCTTTGCTGTCTACGTTTATGCTTTCTAAAATTTTGATTATTTCTTGGTGCTTTACTTTGTCAAATGCCTTGGTGTAATCTATGAAACATAGGTATAGATCTGTTTTCACCTCTATGACTCTTTCTACTAAAGATCTTATGATATAAATGGTATTGCTTGATCTCTAACAAAACCACACTGTTCATTGCTAATTTCTGGACTGATTTTGTTTCGCACTTTTTGCATGATGATTCTTAGTAATCTTACTCATGTGACTCATAAGGCTTATTGTGCGATGATCATCACATTCAATCGCACCCGATTTCTTGGTAGGGCTATGAATATTGATTTGAGCATGTCGTCTGGTATATATCCGCTGTTGTAGATATCATTCAATATTTTTGTTATTATTTTCTATTCCAAAATCACCCATGGCTTCAATCTCTTCTTTAGTTATATTATCTGGTCCAGGAGTTTTGCCTCCTTTCATATTGCGCAAGGCATCTTCCACTTCTTCTCTGAGTATTTCTGGTCCTTCTCCATTATCCTTAATATTTACTTCCGTTCGTTTCATCATTATAAAGATCTTTAATGTATTCTGTCCATCATTCCCTTATGTTTTCTTGATCAATCAACAGTTCTCCTTTTTTTGATCTTAAACATCCATTTTTTTATTCGTTTTTCTTCCTGTTAATTCCTCAATTTGTTTGTATATAGCTTTAGCATCTCCTTTTTTGTTGCCTTTCAATTTCTTTTCATCTCTCTTTTAGCCATGCTTCTTTTGCTTCATTGCATTTTATTACAATTTCTTTATTTAATATCTTATACTCATCTTTATTTTCTTTATTTCTTCTTCTTGTATCCATTAGCTGCAAAGTGTCATCCATTTCTTTCTTGAATTTGTCCTCATTGGTGTATGAACTATTTTGATGTTTGTTGCATTGATTCTTTTAGCATTTCCCACTGTTCATCAATGCTTTGTATCTTCTCTATTGCATTGTACCGGTTCTGAATTGTGATTTTATATTTGTCTTGCAGCTTCTTGTCTGATTTTAGTAAATCTAAATTTAACTTGATGTTAACTGAGGCTCGTTTTGTTGTTTTTTAATTTTACTCTAAGCTTTCCCACAACTGGTACATGATCACTATTGCAATCTGCCCCTGGTCTAGTTTTCACACACACCAGACTGTTTCTAAATCTATTGCTTATCATTATATAATCAATTTGATTACGTGCGTTGTCTCCTGGGCTTTTCCATGTCTACAGATGTTGGATGTTGCTTAAACCAAGTGTTTCCTATCATCATGTTGTATGTTCTTGCCCAGTCAATAATTTTCTCACCTCTTTCATTCCTCTCGCCTAAGCCATAATGACCAACTACTTCTTCAACTCTTTCCTTCCTACCTTTGCGTTAAAATCCTCTATAACTATGGTGTTTTCATGTGGTTTGCATTTATGAAGTGCCTCATTTAACTCGTTGTAAAATTCATCAATTGTTTCCTCTAGACTGTCTGCTGTTGGTGCATAAATTTGTAGAAGATTTATGTCTATTGGCTTTCCATTCAATTTCACTAAAAGGACTCTGTCAGATATTGGGTAAAAGCCTTTCACTGTTCTTGCTCCTTCTGCATCCAAGATGATACCTACTCCTCTTTGGTGTTCAGCTACATATAGAAACAACAAATAAACTGGTTTGCCCATCTAGAAAGAATGCTGTGTGTTTCCTTACTATAAAAAAAGTAAAGTACCCCCGTCATCCCAAGTGGCATGTAGGGAATATGGTGTTAGTGACCATAAATTTTACAGATCTTCAGCACATGATTTTTGGGGTAATGGTCGGTATTATGCCAGTGCCGCTTTACTTTCCCAGAAAAATAATCCTGTACCCATTAAAGGCTGGGTGAACAGGAAGCCGTTGGTTGGGATCGAACCCTACCTCTTGTCCTTTGTAGTCCATTTCACTAACCACTATTGCGGCTCCCGTTTCCTTACCATACAAAGCGTATATTAAAAGAGGAGAAGGGAGAAGAGCAAGATGCAGACCCAGAGTAAGATGGACAGGCAACATCAAGAAATGTTACAACATCAATTGACAATAAGTGAGGTCACCAAAAAGTCGAGAACCAGAACTTTTTTTTTATCTTCCTTGACACCCAAATGGGCACAAGAGGAAGTGAAGAAAAAAAAAGAAATGTATGGACTAAAATTTAAGTGTTCTGATTATCTTCTTATTCTTTCATCCCTTATTTATCTTTTGAGGGGAGAGATAGTTTGCAGTCTATTGCTCTTCTTTTACTGTTGTGATTGTTATAATTAATTATTCATAAATATCTTCATCCTGCAAGAAATCAATGTGTATGTTATTTTTGTTTATATTTAAGATCGCCAGATCACTTGCAATGATGAAGGTGCTGTAGCTGGTTTCAATGTACTCTTGAAGTCGAGGACACAACACAAAAAAGCAGTTAACAGGAATGCTCTAGCTACTAACAAGACACATAATGTAGAGGGCAATAAAGTTCCTGATTTTTCACCATTTTTGCAATTTTTTCCTAAGCGTTTAAGAAATGACAACATTAACATTCTTATATTTAATGATGATGGTGATGTCGAGGATGCTAAATATTTAAAAGACATTATTGCACAGAATGTAAAATTTAATAAATGTCAAGCTCCAAACGTGGCTCTTTTTAAAGATGTTTTTGCCAATCATCCTTTTCTAGACCTTGATTATGCACTTTCAAAATCACAATACATTTTTTGTACATGACCAACAAATTTTGCAACAATTATTTAAAACTGTCCCAAAGTCACGCCTGTCTTGTAAAAATACTTGAGAGTAAAGAAAATAATAAAGCTGTCATTATTGTACACACAGAAAGAGATAGAAAGTATCAATGCCCTACTTCTTTGGCAAATCTTCGTACACTAAATTATTTTGGTGAGCTTAAAAAGACATTTTTTCCAGATGTGACTATTTTGTTAGATGAGAACATTGATCTGATTTTGGAAGCAGAGCATACTTTAATGAAAGAAAGGGAGAAACATCTTCAAGAAAACTATGATGATATCATTTCTAAAGAAAGATTTTTGGAAATTCCTTAAAGAAACTATCTGTAAATGACCCTGTATCTAAATGTAATGAAAATTACAAAGCACAGCTGCTGTGGACCAAGTAGATGCAAATATGCAGCAAATGAGCCAGGGCTATGTTTCATCAGGAGATAATTCATCATTCGCTGAACAAGATAGAGGTAAATGTACACTTCTTCTTTGAATTTACACATTACATGGGTTCTTATTTTTAAATAATTGTTAATAGCTATCATGGCTTGTGATAATAATATGATTTTGTAATAAATATATGTATATATGGCCTTTGGAATCTTGACAGACAGTCAGTGGCAAACAATCATTATAAGTCAATAGTTTGGTAAAATATTTATATTTATTAAAATATTTATAGAGACTTCACTCAAGGAAACCCAACAGATAACCTTATATCTCAGAGCATTGGTCACTTTCTGTTCCTAAGTTCCTAATACGGTATTTGTTTTTGGAACAATTGTTTTCCATTTTTCTTATATGACCCAGCCACCTTAGTCTCTGACTCCTAAGTGTTGTCATAATGGATGGGAGTTTGGTTCATTTTTAAAACATTAGATTTGGTTACTTTTTCCAGGCATTTGATGTTCCTTTTCGTGTGAAGGCGACCCACATGGAAACTGTTTAACCTTTTCTCATGTTCTGCATAGTTAGTCCAAGTTTCTGATCCATGTAGAAGTGTACTGAGCACACAACTTTGGCAAATTTGAATCTTAGTCCTGAATGTTAACTTGGTGTTAGCCAATGCTCTATCTTTAAGTATACCAAAAGTCAAAGGTGCTTTTCCGATTCGGGAATTTATTTCTTCTTCAAGAGTGGCAGTGGTTGTGACCATAGAACCAAGATAGGTAAACTTTCTCACAAATTAAGGGGTGTGTTATTTAAAGTTATAGTTGTGGGTAATGCTACACCCTGTTGAAGCTCCACAGTCTTCTGGATACTTATTAATAGGGAGAATAAATCACATGATTAGCTAGATTGTCAGCCATTGACTGCAGGGTAGATTTATCGCGAGCAACCAGTGCACCATCATCAGTGAATAGAAGCTCCTTGATTAGGATCTAAGTTGTTTTAAATTTTGACCACAGACATGCTAGATTAAATCAGAAGCCATCAGATCTTGTACAGATGTAGATGTCTCCAAGGACAGTTTCAAAACCTTTGTGTAGAAGGGGGCGAAATAAATAATAAAATAGTTGTACATATTTACATAGAGATTCTTTGTGGACAATTCTGAAGCAATATGGCTTACCATAAAAAATCATAAATATTTTCTAAGACATGTATGGTGGCTACACATGTGCAGTTCGTACCGAGAAAGGACTGAGCTAATGTTTTCCAATAAAAACTGGGGTTAAACAAGGATGCATATTATCGCCCTTGTTATTTGGAGTTGTTATGGACTTCATAATGATGAAATGCTGCACTGGTAATAAAGGCATCGACTGGATACAAGGAGACCGTTTGGAGGACCTTGACTTTGCTGATGACATAGTCCTCATCAGCAGTCAGATAAAAACAATGCAGGAAAACACAAATGAACTATCAACAATAGCCAGCAAAATTGGGTCTGAGATCTGTCATGAAAAGATTAAAGCCATGAAAAGCTTAATTCCAGCAGGTGACAGAATATACATGAAAAACAAACCAGTGGAAGAGATCGATCACTTATTTATCTTGGAAGTCACATTGATTGGGAAGGGATACAAGTAAAGAAATTATAATCAGAATAGCTAAAGCAGCAGTGTCTTTCAGAAGCCTTGAACGTTTGTGGAAATCAAAACTCAGCACAAACACAAAACTTAGACTATTCAAATCAAACGTATTATCAACCCTAACATATGCACGTGAGAGCTGGAAAACAACAAGAGACATAGAAACAAAGTTGAACACTTAAAAAAATTAATGTCTAAGGAAAATACTTTATATAGCATGGAACGAATTCAAAACAAACGAGGAAATTAGAGAAATCGCCAATCAACCACTAATATCTTCAGAATCAAGAAAAGACAATGTTCATATGTTGGACATGTGATGAGGAGAGATAAAAACCGAATAACAAAGCAAGCCCTCATGTGGGAAACAACAGGTAAGAGGAAAAGAGGCCGACCCATAGAGAGAGGCACTGAAAACAACATTGATGACAGAGGTAAGAGCAGCAGGAATCGGCTCCCTCAATGAGATAGAGTTGCTTGCACAGAACAGAGACAAATGACGAGATTTTATAAAAGTTCTTTATAAGGATTGAAAACTGCAAGAATACAAATTTATATAAGAGAAAGAGTATCTGGGTCTATGCCCTATCGACTGACTCATCATCATCATATGCCATACCGGTTGGCGTAGGTGATCATGTCCCTCCACAATCTTCTATCTACAGTGCATCGTATCAGTTCTGTTGTTGACTGTTTTCCATGCCATGACACCAAGCTATCCAGTATCTTCTCTCTCTGTCCCCCGCGATCTCTCTTTCCTTTTATTTTGCCAGTTGTAACCAAGTATTCCAACTTTCCTCTTCTCATGATGTGCCTGAAAAATGTTGATTGCTTCTTTCTGATGTTTTTTAAGAGCTCCCTTTTTGTGTTGGCCTCTTGAGAACTTCCTCATTGGTCTTTTTAGCTGTCCAGGGAACTTTCAACATGTTTCTGAGAAATCCGATCTCTGTGGCCTCTAATCGTCTTTTCATTTGTTTGTCTGCTGTCCATGATTCGCTTCCATAGGTCAGAATTGGTTCTATATAGCTCTATAGTTATATATACTCTCTTTCTCATTTTTATTGACATAGATTTGTTGCATAAGATATTTTTCATTTTCTGAAATGCCATTTTGGCCTGAGATATTCTGCTTTTTATTTCTGTGGTGCATCTCCCATCTGATGTTATTATTGTGCCCAAGTATTTGAAACGTTGCACTTGTTTCAGATTTGTCTCGTTTATTTTTATGCTGCATGATGGTGGTGATTGTTTCTTCGATATAACCATTACTTCTGTTTTCTTACTATTCAGACTGAGACCTTTCTTGTTGCTTTCTTTTACTATTATGTCTATCATTTCTTGTAGTTCATTCTCTGTCTCTGCTATTAAGACTGTGTCATCCACATATCGCAAATAATTATGTTGTGACCGTTGACTTCAATTTCTTTTTTGTCTACTATTGATCTTATAATATATTCGCTGTAAAGTGAAAACAAATCCGGCGACAGAACACAGCCTTGTCTGACTCCTTGTTTTATATATTGGAATTGTCCTGTTTGTTTGTTAATCGACTGACTACAGTTCAAAAAGTCAATAGATATATTGAGTTATTGAGTTATTTGCGGGTCATCATCATTGCACTCCGAACATGTCCATAGGTGCTCAGATCCCCTCCTCAGCAATTCCCTCAGGACTGACGACTCCAGTTCTATGTTGGTTGATAAGTCTTCTTACACGGCCACCAAGTTTCTCATTTCTGGCCGTGCCCATCTTAACTCCCATTTCCATCATCCGAAGAAGTGACGTTGATCTGTGTTTGTCGAAGTCCTGTGCTCTTCCAACATCTCGAAGGGCATTGATGATGTCCGCCCGATCCATCGGTTGCCCGTCCTCAATGACAGCGCAGCTAGCCAACCTGTCCGCTCTCTCATTTCCCCGTACTCCCGCATGTCCAGGGACATAGACAAAGGTGACCTTACGTATTTTGGATTTCTGCAACGACTCTACCCATTGCATGCGTACATAGCCCGCCTCCACTTTTTTTATCATGCTCATCGAATCACTCAGTATACATGCGTGGATGTAGTCTTGTGACTCTAACCATTTGAATGCCTTGGTCACTGCCATCACCTCCATTGTCATGCTACTCGTGGTCATGGCGTATGCACCACTGTCTTCCTTGGCTATTCTGCCTGCTGAGCGTGCTGTAAATGCCCATGCACTTCTTTCGTGTCGTCTTACAGATCCGTCTGTATAGATGACTGCATCTTTCTCATCGGTATTATCGCAGATGAAACCGTTGACCTCAGCATTAACCACGACCGGGTTCTGTTCCCTACTTTTCCTGTCGAGTGTGACAATACATGAGAAAGTTCCCTTGAATGACGTAGGCACCGGTATCCA
The DNA here is from genome assembly GCA_032433765.1 of Megaustenia siamemsis. Classification (NCBI taxonomy): domain Eukaryota; kingdom Metazoa; phylum Mollusca; class Gastropoda; order Stylommatophora; family Ariophantidae; genus Megaustenia; species Megaustenia siamemsis. Next base: position 167,735,007 of record JAVIAB010000092.1, on the reverse strand, counting down.
GTCCTCACCAACGCTGATATTGGTAAGCCCACAGACCTGTTTGATGACATCTTCTGCCCGGCCCACCCATGATTTGCCTCTCTGTGTTGAGCACGTGGTGCAATGGATGCTCTGTATCTGTACTAATCTTCAGGTATGCTCGTGCTCTCTAGATCTTAATTCTGTCATCCATGGTTGGAAAGTCAAGAAGATACCTCATTGCTACACAGGGAGTGTCCCTCGTACATCCTAGGATAATGCGCATGGCTTCATTTTGTATTTTCTCCAGCCTATCAATTTGAGTCGTACTGACAGTAAGAATGGCCAGGGCATACTCGATTGGTGCGAGGACTAATCCCTGGAATAGAAGAATAAGTAGCCTCTGCTCGATGTTGGCAGCTGCCATGACCTTCAAGGCGGCTAATCCTTTGCGGGATTTTGTTATCACATGGTCGACGTGGTCCCGAAAACACAGGCTGCGATCAAACTTAACTCCGAGGTATGTCATCAACTTGTCCCTGGTCACCTCATCAGCTCCCATTCGTACTACCGGTGTGGTTGTATTAACGATATGATTGTTAAGGGAGAACCATGAAACTGATGCTTTATTAGGATTAACCAAGGCACCTGAAACCCCACACCAGGAAGAAATGCGATCGAGTTCGTCTTGCATTGTGGAGGCGATTCCCAAATATATAGATATATATATTTACATAACATATTTACTGTTGAATATTAATTTCTGAAAAAATAACATTGAAATGCCTGTACATTCAAAAGTACATCTGAGACCATTAATAATAAAAAATATTATCGTCTGGTGTAGTAACGTTACTGTCTACAGTTTACTACATTTATTGGTGTAAACATTTGCAATGCGAACTTTATTTATAAAACCGCCAACCACCATAATCTCTATAAATTTAATCTGTGATACCACTAATATCCAGAATTTCATGGAAGGTATTATTATCAGTTTGCAAATTAATCACAATCAAAGCAGACTGATTCTGAGAAGTCATTGTTGTCAAATCAGATTCATACACTCCTACCTTGATGACCTTGCTCGAATATAACACCAGGGCTGATGTAAGAATTATTGTAAGGACCAATGTAATAATTGTTCTGACTTTCATGTTGTTAAGCATTACAAATAAATGATAACATAAACAAATTATTGAATAAACAGAATTAAAACATGACAAACATTGGACTGTTTATAATCAAAAGAAGGATAATTGTAGATGCAAGAAGGGAGTGTGATGGAAAGATGAATAGTTATAATAAGAAACTCTATGGCGATGAATGACCAGAGGTAACCACTCAAGACAATGGAGAAGGACTGCATACACTCACATGTGAAATAGAGGAAACCAAGTACAGCATGAAATAAGAAAGTCACCTGGATGAACTTTCAAACAAGGAGGAAATTGAAGCTATAGAAGAATTTGGAGTAGAAATAATAACATAGCTATTGAAAGACACCTACATCAGTGGATGATCTCTTTAAATCTGTTTTCAAAGCTGTACCAAAGAAAGTGGCACCGTAACGTTTGGTGATAATTAATAATAAATCTTATGAGACAAAATATTACTAAGAATTATCATGTAAGAAGTGAGAGCTAAGATGAAACGAGAATTTATAGATGAATAGTGTAGGTTTGTTGGAGGAGGAGGTATGAAAAATGTACATACATTATAAACTTATTAGCAGAAAATGCTGTAGAAGTTAAAATAGATCTGTATATATGTTTATAGAATGTACCAAGGCATTTGGCAAAGTAAAGCATTAAATTGAAGCCTTTGAAATGTGGATATACAGAAGAATAGGTAGAATTGGATGGAAAGAAAAGAAAACAAATAATGAAGTCTTAAAACAAATAAAAATGAAAAGAGAACTACTAAACACAATTCAAACAAGACAAATGCGATTTTTAGGCCATGTTAAAAGACACAACTGCCTACTAAACGTAATCTTTGAAGGGAAAATACAAGGTAAAAGAGGCAGAGGCAGACACCAGACTAACATGGACAAGAATAATCAAAAGATTAACAAATCAGCCTATGACAACCTGCACCTTCAAAGCAAGAGACAGCAGAATGTCGCTCTATGGTAGCCAACCTTCATTCACCCGTTGATGATGATGAAAGCATTAAAATAATACAAATTTTAGAAAATATTGACAGAAAATATCAAGAATAATAAAGAACATCCACTAGTAACAGAAAAGAACAATATGAACAGGAAATTAATTGACCTATTTGTGGGTTATCATCACTGCACTCCAAACATGTTCATAGGTGCTCAAATCCCCTCCTCAGCAAGTACTGCAGCGTCCAGCTCTGTGTTGGTTGATAAGTCCTCTTATGTGCCCACTAAGTCTCTCATTTGTGGCTGAAAGGAAATCAATTAAGAATATTAACAACAAATACAACAAAGTGTTGGACAGCCATAAATGTTACAAAAACAAGGGTAGTTAAACAACTACCAAAAGGAAAAATACAAGAAAATAACAGGCAGCCCTAGATAGTGTTGAACCTATAACCTTATATCATAGGAACATCACAGCTTCACTGAAATTACATGGTTCTTATAAATCTTTGTTTTGATTTTTGTGATTGGCTATGACTATCTCCTAATTCTGTTCAGCTGGTGAAAGCTAATCCAGTTTTTATTTATTCCTTTATTGGCATTGATGCGGGTTCACAGTTCGCTGTAATTCAGACACTAATAAATATAGTACTGTATATTTAAGTACAATTTAAGGTACAGCTCATAACATGTACATACTAGCAGATGTGGAGAAATTCTTGGATGGATTCCAAAGGAAATTACCTTGTTTATTTTAATGTCTTTAAGCTGTGGTCTGTATGTCAGTGTTAACCATCATTCAGGATAAATAATGCTTGTGTTGTTGATGTACATCTAGTTAAAAGTTGTCCTCTGTTTTCTGGGTGAAATGGTAAGTGACAGCATTAACTCTTTGAATCATTTCTATTCAACAATTTTCAGCCAACAAATTTAAGATGGATTTTACCTTGTTAAATTGTTGATAAATGTTAAGGCAAATTTAAACAAAGCAAGTAACTGAGAGTAGTAGAATAAATATTAAAAGAACAACAACTGGTTTGTTTCAGATTTTAGTAGACTGAATTATTGGAGCTGAAGTGTTTATCAATGTTCTATATTATATATATAAAATGTTCTAACACAGATTTATTGACACAGATATCTCTTGATATTTTGCAGATGTTTCTGGGCAGAACATGAATCCACACAAATTTTGTAACAGAAATACAACAGGTTACATGAACAAAGTGGCCAGTAAGACTAACTGCGGATCTCATCCACAGCCTGATGATACCAAAGCTGTGCCTAATGATTTACCATCTCCAATGCACAATTTAATATAGCTCACTAGTTGTCTTTGTTCAATAGAGTACTATTTTATTACATTATTTCTGCCTTTATAATATCACATTATCACTGAAATATAATAGAAATAGGGCTATATAGATTGTTCATTAATCTAGCACTCCAGATACCATCAACATCAGTATAAAATACAGGCACAAGTCTCTGATAAGAACTATGGGGATTGCTGAAGTAAGCCATTTAGTATGATCTTAGCCTTTGAGGATACTGATGTTTTCTTCTTCTTCTTTTCTCTTTTCACTGATACCTAAAAGGTGTCGTGGTTATATCATTTGTCGTTCTTGAGCTGCTTGAACCATCTGAATTAGTGATTTTCCTTTGTTGTTACATGTCTCTGTCACTGCATCTATCCATCTTCTTCTGGGTCTTCCTCTTGGTCTTTTTCCATGCATTCTTGAGAAGAACGCCCTTGATGGTGATTGGTGAGGATTCATTCTGACCAGGTGGCCAAACCATTTAAGTTGTTGTCCTATATATTCTTGGCAGGGTTTTGATTTTTCGCTTTCATTTTGCATTTTCGTTCGTAGTCGTAATAATACAATGGATGGAATTCTACTTATCTCGCACAAACTTTCACCAATAAATCATAAATACATCCACACAAGAACACTTGAATTTCTTTTTTACTATGGGCATTGAAATAAATTTATAACTTAAATCTGACTCTCATTGCAAATTGCATCGTGTTGCCAGCACAGTCATGCACCGGAAGTCACTGTTGTTTTGATGAGGCTAATTCTGATAGTACATTTAATCTTAGAACATTAATTGGTAATAGCTAAATCAGATTAGGTTGTAAATCATCATGAAGGTCTCAATCTTATCGTTGACTGAAGATCTAAATATAGAGATTGTACCTTTAACCTCAGGTTGTTGTGGTGTCACTATCAGAAAGTGTATGTCATTTTTTACTGGTGATAAATTATTGGACATAATACTTGGCACTGTTAACATATAATTCAGTTATAAAGTGACACAACACCTTGTTAGAATTTGATAAAAGTTTAATGTACATGACTAATGACTCTCAGAATGTCTTTATTCTTCAGGATATCTTGCTAAATACACTGCCTCTTCTTCTTTTACCTTTCAACTCCCACTTCAACAAACACTTTCCAAGGTGTTCTGTTTCTTGCCATTCTTTTAAGGTCCTTTCATTGTATTCCCGATCATCTTCATCTCTGCTTCCATCTGTCTTCTCCAAGAATATTTTGGTCTTCCTCTCAGTTTTTACCTTGAGGATTCCAAAAAAGGGCCTGTCAAGTAATATTCTCAGTTAACTTCCACAGTGTGTGTATTCGCCAGCGTCATCGTCTTCGCTGTATATCTTTGTCCACTGGTACTTGACTGGTCTTGTCTTCTGCCTTTTTTTAGCTCCCAGTGGAGCATAGGTCTTCAACAAACACTTTCCAAGTCATTCTGTTTTTTGCAATTCTTTTAAGATCATTCCATGTCTTCCCCATCATCTTCATCTCTGCCTCTATCTGTCTTCTCCAAGAATTCCTTGGTCTTCCACTTTGTCTTTTCCCCTGGGGATTCCAAAAAAGGGCCTGTTGTGTAATACTCTAAGTTGGCTTCTGTAGTGTGTGTCCTATCCAGCGCCATCGTCTTCGCTGTATCTCTTCCACTGGTATTTGACTGGTACATTTCCATAATTCTATGTTAGTGATTTTGTCCTGCCATTTCCATCCTTTTATTCTGCGTAAGCATCCATTAATGAAAGTCTGTATCTTTGTGATTGTCAATTTTGTTGTTCTCCATGTTTCACAGCCATATAATAGGACCGACTTAACATTGGAGTTGAAAATTTTTATTTTTGTATTTAACCTAATTTCTTTGGATTTCCATATGTTTCCCAGTGCAATGAAAGCTCCTCTTGCTTTTAATATCCCTATTTTGATATCATTTTCTGTTCCTCCCTCTTTATCTATATTACTGCCCAGATATATGTAAGATTGTACGTCTAGTAGAGGTATTTCTCCTAATTTTATTTGGTTATTGCCAACTGCATTAATTCTCATAATGTTGGTCTTATCTTTATTTATCTTCAGTCTTAGCTGTTGTGATCTCTCATCAAGTATGCTCATTTTATCCTTCATCTGTTGATGGCTGTGTGATAGGAGAGGTATGTCATCAGCAAAGTCTAAATCATCAAGTTGTTTGGTCAGTGACCACTGGATCCCATTTCTGTTGTTTTGAGTTATTTTCATAATCCAATCTATGGCTAGTAGTAAGAGAAATGGAGACAGAAGGCATCCTTGCCTTACTCCTGTTCTTATTTCAAATGCTTCTGTAAGCTGTCCTTCATGTACCACACTACATTTTGTTCCTTCATACATTGTTTTTATCAGGTTAATAAACTTTATGGGGATTCCGTAATGACTCAGCAACTTCCAAAACATTCTGTCTAAACTATCAAATGCCTTTTCGTAATCTATGAATCCAATATAAAGTGTGGATTTTAGTTCTAAATATTGTTCAACTATTATACGTAGAGTAGTTATTTGATCAGCACATGATCTGTTCTTCCTAAAATCTGCTTGTTCATCTCTCAAATGTTTCTCTATGGCCTCTTTTAGTCTCTCTAGAATGATTCTGTTTAGTATTTTTTCCTGACACTGATAGTAGCATAATTCCCCTATAATTTGTGCACTCCTGTAAACTTCCTTTGTTTGGTAGTTTGATCATATAACCTTTTTTCTAGTCTTCAGGTATTTCTTCCCCTTCCAATATTTATCTAGTACATTATGTAACATTTTGGTAGAAGTGTTAATATCTGCTTTGATGGCTTCCAAAGGAATTTCATCTGGTCCTGTGGCTTTACCATTTTTTAATAGCTTGATGGCTTTTATTATTTCTTCCTTGCTTGGCTTTCCACAGTAAACGTGTAACTCTTCTTCTGCTGGTAGTATATCTGGAGGTTATTTGGGCCCGGTCTGTTCAAGAGTTCTTCAAAGTGCTCCTTCCATCTCTCGATTTGTTCCCTTATATTACTAAGCAGATTTCCTTTCTTATCTTTAATAAAGGCATTGATCTGTTTGTATGTTCCACTTAATTTCTTTGTGTTGTTGTACATTTCTTTCATATTTCCTTTATTTGCTGCTTCCTCTGCCTCTTTAGCTAGTTCATCTATATATTTCCGCATATCCCTTTTAATGTATCTTCTCACTTCTTTAATCACCTCTGTGCACGTTTACTGTGTTTTGATTAAATACACTGTACCTACAAACATATCCACTGTTTTCTCTGAATTTACCTCTAGTCCTGATTAGTTGCATTACTCTTGCTACCTCTAGTCCTGATTAGTTGCATTACTCTTGTAACCTCTAGTCCTGACTAGTTGCATTACTCTTGTTACCTCTAGTCCTGATTAGTTGCATTACTCTTGTTACCTCTAGTCCTGATTAGTTGCATTACTCTTGTTACCTCTAGTCCTGACTAGTTGCATTACTCTTGATACCTCTAGTCCTGATTAGTTGCATTACTCTTGTTACCTCTAGTCCTGACTAGTTGCATTACTCTTGTTACCTCTAGTCCTGACTAGTTGCATTACTCTTGATACCTCTAGTCCTGATTAGTTGCATTACTCTTGTTACCTCTAGTCCTGACTAGTTGCATTACTCTTGCTACCTCTAGTCCTGATTAGTTGCACTACTCTTGCTACCTCTAGTCCTGATTAGTGGCTTTACTCTTGTTACATCTAGTCCTGATTAGTGGCATTACTCTTGTTACCTCTAGTCCTGATTAGTGACATTACTCATGTTACCTCTCGTCCTGATTAGTTGCATTACTCTTGTTACCTCTAGTCCTGACTAGTTGCATTACTTTTGTTTTCTCTAGTCTTGATTAGTGGCATTACTCTTGTTACCTCTAGTCCTGATTAGTGGCATTACTCTTGTTTCCTCTAGTCCTGATTAGTGGCATTACTCTTGTTACCTCTAGTCCTGATTAGTGGCATTACTCTTGTTATCTCTAGTCCTGATTAGTGGCATTACTCTTGTTTCCTCTAGTCCTGATTAGTGGCATTACTCTTGTTACCTCTAGTCCTGATTAGTGGCATTACTCTTGTTACCTCTAGTCCTGATTAGTGGCATTACTCTTGTTTCCTCTAGTCCTGATTAGTGGCATTACTCTTGTTAACTTTAGTCCTGATTAGTGGCATTACTCTTGTTACCTCTAGTCCTGATTAGTGGTATTACTCTTGTTACCTCTGGTCCTGATTAGTTGCATTACTCTTGTTACCACTACCTGAGGAATTATTATTTTCCCATCAAACATTCCATTATGCACATACTCCTCCTGTAATCCTTGCTCCATGAATACATTAGTTGAATACTGTTTTCCATCTTATTCCTCCCTCATAGACTACACCAAAGCTTTTGATAGAGTACACCACAAACAACTTATAGAATGCCTAAAAGAGATACATCTAGATGACATGGACATACGACCAATATGTAATCTATACTGTGAGCAAACAGCAATAATAAAATATAACAAAGAGAACTCTACACTCATTGATATAAAAAGAGGAATAAGACAGGGATGCATCCTATCACAAGCTTGTTCAATCTATACACTGAGCAAATCTTTAAAAAACATCACAGAGATGCCAGGCCTACAAATTAATGTAAAGACAATCAATAACCTAAGATATGCTGACGATACTGTACTACTAGCAGAAAATCCTAAAGATCTACAATTACTTAACGAAATAAACACGACAAGCAAAAAATATGGTCTACATATAAATATCAAAAAGACTAAAACTATGATCATAAACAAAGAAGATACTTAAAACTCACAAGTGGATATCAAAATTGAAAGAATAGACCTGGAGACAGTTCAGAACTACAACTACCTTAGACATACTATAACCAGTGATGGAAAATGTACTACTGAAATAAACAAAAGAATAGGAATGGCAACAAGTAATTTTAATGTCATGAAGAACATACTAACATCAAAACAAATAACACCAGGTCTAAAACTAAGAATAGCAAAATGTTATATCTTCACAACATTCCTATATGGTGCAGAAACATGGACATTAGACAAGAAAGCAGAACAGAGAATTGAAGTCTTTTGAAATGTGGATATATAGAAGAATAGGTAGAATTGAATGGAAGGAAAGAAAACAAATTATGAAGTCTTAAAACAACTAAAAATGAAAAGAGAACTACTAAACACAATTCAAACAAGACAAATGCGAATTTTGGGGCATGTTAAAAGACACAACAGCTTACTAAAAGTAATCCTGGAGGGGAAAATACAAGGTAAAAGAGGCAGAGGCAGACCAATACAAACATGGACGAGTAACATCAAAGATGGACAAACCAGCCTATGATAACATGCACCATCAAAGCAAGAGACAGAGCAGAATGGCGCTCCATGGTAGCCAACCTTCGTTGCGGAGATGGCACTCAATGATGATGAACATTATTCCTAAACTCTATTACCTCACTCCAGTCATATTCTACTTATAACAACTATTCATCCTTATACTAGTTATCTTTCCTTCACAATTCTACATCCGTATGTTAACCATTAGGTGGTAACCTTCGTTGTCTTCTGTCCCAAATACAACCTTCTCTGTTGAGCTCCAATCTGAAAATCCACTCAACTGTCTATTTATTGTCTACATTTATGTATATTGTGCACACTAATCCCTCATTTTTCTTTGATATTTCTCTAATATGCATCTTTTTTATGCCATTAATTGTATACCTTTGCACCATTAAGTCACTTTTCTACATACAATTCGTTAGTGTCACTCTAGTTTCTACTTGTCAATCTGCTTTTGTTGGTGATGGTCATCTCAAATTTTCTCTTCTGTATGTCTCTTTATGAGATTATGAGGATCTTACATTAGCAAATCATTTTTTTAAATTCTGTTTTTCTTATTAACTTGGCCTTTAGGGTCCATATTTTGTAGGAATATATGAATCTTGATTTGTATCATTACATGTTTGTCTAATCTGGTATTTTAGGTTGATTGTTTTGTCTTGTCAAATCATTTTTAGCCTTTTTTATGTAAGTGTGCTAAGTTTGCTTGTTATCAGTGCAAATTTAATTGAACTAAGGGCAAGAATAGAGAAAAATGAAAATAGCAAAGAAAAGCACTAGCCACTTCACATTTCAACCCTAAAGCATAATACTATGGTGTACAGTAAGAATGTATATAATTCAAACAAATTATTATTATATGGGACTTATACTTAATGCAAAGACTTAAATTGTTATAAAATTAGAACAGTAAATTAAGCTGTTAAAAAGCTTGAATATCACTAATACAAAGTATTGTTCATTTTACTTTTTAAAATCTCAGTAGAAGTAAAAGATGTCAGGTACAAACATGGTTCAGTAAAGCTGGTAGAAAACTGGCATCTGACTTGTGGAATTGAGAGAGATTGAACAATAAAGAAGAGATGGGACAATCATTCAACCAAGTCCAATGTATATAAATTATAATTAAAGCTCCCTTCATTTATTGACTTTGTGTTTTGAGACTGTGAGTACCTTTACTATTTTTTATTGATAGGTTAGTTGATCAATTATTTATTGAGACACTTATTAACTTGTGTCTGTTATTGACATGACTGTCCTTTTGTGGTCTCAGACCTGCATGGAAAGAAAATCCACAGACGTCCCACCAAAAAATTGTTTTTAATTATTTTAGTACAATTCTTTCATTTGATTTTGTATATAAAAGTGTTTTGCCTTATAATGTTTGAAAGAGTTTATGTCATGATTTATTTGTAGAGCTCCCAGAAGTGGGGTTTGAAAGAGTTTATGTCATGATTTATTTGTAGAGCTCCCAGAAGTGGGAGGCATTGATGTTCCTGGGGCCTTGCTTTTGAAATCAGGGAACAAAACCACTGTGCCTATTATAAATGTTTTATAAGAGAGATTGTATAATGGAATATTGATCTTTCCATGCAAAGCAAGAGTTGTTTTTGAACTTGCCGATGCAAGATTGTTTGTGAAGTTGTGACATCTGACTTTTGTTCATGCTGTGATTGTGATGCAGCAAACACTGAATTTTAACATAAAAAATGTCAACATTCTCAACATTTTTGTTGATGTGTTCACTTTTATTTCCTTTATCATAAACCTTTATGAAATGTAAAGGTGTGTGTTTCAATAGTGTGGAGATTTATTGAAGTCACTCATTGAACATATATACACCTCTTTTCATCTTGTCAGACAGTTTAGTGGAGACTATTGTATATTTTTTTTAGGTTTTGTTTTTGTTGAACAACTTCTCTCGTGGCTGATTCTACCAATGTTTGACAAACACACACGGCCACTGAATGAACAAGTCAGGCCCACTGATCCACAGGGTTTCCCATCCTTTTTCATGAGTCTCATTTAACAGCATTGTGACTTTTTGCATGACACATGCACAGAGTATTAATTGAGAAGATAAATAAGGAATGCCTGCCTTCAGTGAGCTAGAGAATAAGTTGTTAACTTTAACTATTACTGCTAACCAATTGTATGTATGTATGTGTGTGCGAGAGAGAGAGAGAGTGAGTGTGTGTATAAAATGTATGTATATATAATCTAATACATTATTGCATTACTTTTATATGTTTTATATTCTGGTAATAACTCTATTTGTGACTGTTGTATAAATTTGTTGTATATTTGTAGACAGATTCATATTTTTTTAACTTTTAGACACAAAGCATAATTCCTATCCTGGATGCTTATTGGATCATCCTATCAAGCAGTACAGATAATGATCTTTGTCATTTCAATATGGATACTATACTAGGCTGATATCTTTACAAGATTCTGAAGTGTTGGCAGTGACAAATTGTCATGTTGTTTAGAAGTGCAGTACACAATCTTGGACTGATCAAAAGTTAGAAAGAGGCATCTTATCCGAACAGCCTCTTAAGTGTGCTCTTCTTTGTTGTTCAGGATTTCAAGAATGTCTAATAAATATCTGGAATTGATGCTGATGTTATGGTTATGGAAGGCCCCAGTATCACCGCAAACGAATTAAAATCCACAATTGCTCAACCGCCTGTGCCAAATAATTCTATTTAATATCTCATCTCCCAAACAAAGAAAGGTAGCTGCAGTCCCCATCATAGCAGTCTCAGCTCATTCCAAAAGACATAAGGTGAAACTGCACAGAATGTGAACACATCCATCTGTTTCCCGTCATACGATATCATCATACATCTTAAGCAATCGGAATATTGAAACAGGATCAAAACGAATTAAACGTACAGCTCACGGTATGCAAAGATCACTTAACTCAGTAGCTCCAGCATGTGCTGCTGATGTACTGCTCTTTATAAAGGGTTTATCTATCTATCTTTCGTTCGCCTGAAGTATTGTCTATATCTGCAATGTCGTTTCCTGTATAAATATTACTGTCTTTTGTAATTCTTGCAGTGGCCCATATAGTTTTGTCTGTAGTGTTGTATCTATGGGCCAATGGATTTTCCTCAGTCTACTATATTCAGTGCAGTCTTGAAGTATGTGTTCAGCAGTCTGGGGCGCCTGTCCACATGTACAAGTAGTTGAGGTGCCGATCTTGAATTTTGTATACATGTGACTATGGAGTCGATTGTGTCCTGTTCTGAGGCGTATAATGATAACTTGTTCATATCTATTCATATTATGAAAGGCATCCTGATTTGGGGCTTGTGGTCCTCTGATTGATTTGATTATCTGTTTCTTATGATGGTATGTAACCGGTGTATCTAGTTGTGTGCCTGTTGAACCTTCCTTTGCCAACTGATCTGCTTTCTCATTTCCTGGTATTCCACAGTGAGATGGGATCCACTGTAGGGCAACTCTATGGTGCTTGCAGAGTTCAGTCAATAAGGTCTGCAGATGTGGTAATTTTCTGGATTGTAGTGCCTGGAGTACTGATCTTGCATCTGTCAAAAACACTACAGGCTGCGGGCTAAGATTAATGTTCAGCAGTTTTTCTATTGCCAACTTTATTGCTTGTATTTCTGCATCATAATTGTGACAATATTTCCCTGTTGCTATTTTATTCATATCCCTAGTGTTATTTGGGTACTCTATATATGCACCTGCTCCCCCATTTTTTACTGCATTCTGTGCTGATCCATCTGTGTACACACGGATCCATAGGTCTTGTGGGTATTCTTCATCCAGGAAACTGAGAGTTATTGTTTTTCGCTGTAGACTATTCTGTTCCTCTTTATCAACTATTCCTTTCACTTCTGTCCGTATTTGAACTGATAATCCTGATTCCTCTGTCCAGGGAGTCTGTTCTGTTATGGGCAGTAGGGGGTTAACAGCTCTTGGCATGTCTGGTGTTTGTCTACTAATACGCTTTGCTTGGTGGATAAAACTGCTTCTCTTAAGTCGTCCCAATGCAAGATTTTGGAATCTGTCCTTCATTGGATGTCTCGGCATGCAAGCAAATTTTTCTGCCTGTATCAGCACCTTTGTATCCCTCCGTTCTCTCAGTGCTGGTATCCTCCACAATTTCTCCATCTCCAATATTGGTGTTGATTTCATTGCTCCTGTTCTGACCCTAAGTGCCCGGTTTTGTACTTTATCCAGTTCTTGCAGTGTGGTGTTTGATGCTGAGCACCATGCAGATGATCCATATTCTAAATGTGGCATATACTTTGTTGGTAAACTTTACTGAGTATTTTCCCACTTGCACCCCACGTAGTTCCACACAGCTTTCTTAGAATAGCCAATTTTCTCCTTGCTTTTTGGGTTGCCTTATTTAGCTGCTGTTTCCAAAATAGTTTGTTATCAAATGTAACTCCGAGATACGTAGCTTGTATGTCTTCTTTCACAGGCTCATTGTTTATGTAGATGGCTCCTGCTTTTTGTTTTGGGGAAAGAGTGAAAAGTGTAGTACTGCATTTGTCTGTATTGATGCTGATACACCATCTATTTGTCCATGAATTCAGTGCATTCATAGCTCTTTGTAACAATTTGGAGGCCACTGTTGCATACTCCTCTGTGCACCACATTACCAAGTCATCTGCATACATTGCCACTTTGATACCATGTGGTAGTTCAGTAACTAGGTCATTGATGTAGATCAGAAAAAGTGTTGGAGATAGTACCCCTCCCTGTGCAACGCCCTGGCGCAGTAAGACCTTCTTACTCTTAAGACCATCCAGTTGCACTCTGGCTCTCCTGTTATGCAGGTATGCTTTGACCCATTTGTACATCCTGCCATTTACTCCATAATTTCTCAGTTTCTTCAAAAACCCTTCCTTCCATACCTTATCAAATGCTTTCTTTAGGTCTATCCATGCTGCTAGTACCAGTTTCTTTTCTTGAAACGCATCCTCAATTTCCTGGGAAAGATAGGTTGCCTGATCTTCGGTAGAGTAACACTGTCTAAAGCCTGCTTGTTGTGGGACAAGGAGATTTTCACTTTCCAGGTACCACTGCAGTCTGAGATTGATTATACGTTCCATTGTTTTACACAAACAGCTTGTAAGGCTGATTGGTCTATAGCTGGATGTCATTGAACCATCTTTTCCTGGCTTTAGTAATGGTATCATAATTGCTTCTCTCCATGCCTGTGGCACTTTACCTGTGATCCAGCAAATGTTGTAGATCTGCAGTAGTTTTGCTTTAGCTGCTGTTCCCAAGTTCTTAATCATTTCATTAGACACTCCATCACTACCTGGTGACTTTTTCATTTTTAATTTGGATATTGCCAGCTCTAGCTCACTTTGTGTAATGGGTATTTCCATGACTTCATGTGCGGTCTCTTCTTGTCTTGCATTTTGTTGTTTTAGACGGGTCTCTTGACGTTTCTCTAGGCTAATTTCAATATTGTTGTCATTTGCAAAGGAGTCTGCAAAGTGATTTGCTGCATGTTTACCTGTTAGAAGGTTTCCATCCTTCTTCAGTGTAATTTTTGTGTTCCTTTTTGTACCCTCATCATTCAGCTGTTTTACAAGCTTCCACACTTTTCTTGTGTCTCGTTCTAGATTCAAGGACTCTGTTTTCTCTTTCCAGCTTTTCCGTCTGGCTTGTAGTTTAGCCCATTGAAATTTGGCTTTAGCATGTTGATAGTTATTGTGGTGTTCCTGGCAGGGGTTATTTTCTGCTTGCTTTCGAGATATTTCCATGTCATTGTGCAGTTCCTCTAGTTCACTACTCCAGTATGGTTTGTAGTGTTTCCGTGCCCCTCTAGGTATTGTTTCACTGGCAGCTTGTATTATTAGTCTACTTAATTCATCAACTATTTTGTTGATGTCTCTGTCTGTATTTAGATCTTTAGTCAGTACACTGGTGTAATGTTGATACATTTTCCAGTCTGCCTTTTTGTAATTCCATCTGGAGAGAGTGCTGCTCTCCCTGACGGCCTCATTTTGCACCACTAAAAAGACAGGTCGGTGGTCGCTGCCTCCAAGTTGTTTCCCAACAATACGTGTGATATTCCAATCCAGGTCTGGTGAATGGAAAGCAAGGTCTGGTGTAGATGTGGTATGCCATGATCTGGAATAGAATGTTGGTGGATCTGTTGCCTGATTTAATAGTATAAGCCCATTGTCATCCTGCCAATTTTCAAGTTCTTCACCTCTCTTGTCCATATCTTCATAGCCCCAGCTCTGTGAATGGCTGTTAAAGTCTCCACATACAATTATTCTTTCTTTTAATGTAATTGTGTCTAGTGCTAGTGGGCGGTCACTCGAACAGTAGTAGTTAAGTAGGTGAAAGTCTGTATTTTCTGTCCTGAGGTGCATTATTTGATATTCCGCCCCATCCATATACACTTCAATCTGACATGCATTAATGTTGTTCCTTACAAGTGTCAATATTCCACCATTTTGTCTGTTTTTTCTGTCAGATCGGTAGCACTGGTATCCCCTAATCTTCAAGTCTATGTCGTTGTTTAGATGGGTTTCCTGCAAACAGCATATGCTTATTTGTTCTTCATGCAGGATATTTTCTAATTCTCTATTTTTACTGTACCCATCTCTTTTGCTGTTGATGCCTTCAGCATTCCAGTGCATTATTTTGAGTGGTCTTATTTTGGGTTGGCCAGTAATTCTATGCCTGACTCCACAGAGCGATTGAGAAGGACATCCAGTAATAGAGGTTGGGCCCTTTTGAGGCTGAAGGCCCGGCGCTGCACCTGCCTGAGTGTCCATCACAGGGCGAGTGCCATATCGATTTGCAGTTATAGACATGCTTCCCATTGGCGTGAGTGCGTGGCATCCTGATTTTTGTAGTGCGCCTTTTGGCTGGTTGCCTCCGACTTCAGCACTTAAAATTGCTAGAGCAGACTGTGGTCTTGCACGGGTGTAGGAAGGCCTGGCCAGTATTGGTTTTCAGTCCCTGGTGACTGTTAAGCCCCATCCCCACGACAAGGAGCTGGCCTTGATGAGGTATAAAGGGTTAATTTTGCACTAATGCTATTAGGCAGTAGAAAAGTGTTCTAGATCTTGTATGATGCATGTGGATATATAGAGGAATAGGTGAAATTGGATGGAAAGAAAAGAAAACAAATGAAGTCTTAAAACAACGAAAAATTAAAACTACTAAATACAATTCAAAACAATACTAATGAGATTTTTGAGGCATGTTAAATGACACAGCAGTCTACTACTGAAAGTAATCTTGGAAGGGAAAATACAAGGTAAAAGGAGCAGACTAAGACTAATGTGGAAGAGTAATACCAAAAGATGGACAAGTCAGCCAATGAAAAATTGCACAATCAATGCAAGAGACAGCAGAATGGCACACCATGGTAGCCAATCTTCAATACGGAGATGGCACTCAATGGTGATGATGATATATGTTGCCTTAACCAGGGTTTTATTCAGCCAGAATGGTGTGGTACACATCCCAGTCAATTAAGGATTTCCGGAACACATTCCAGTAAACTTTTAGGATTTCTGGAATATATTCCAGTAAACTTTTAGGATTTGTGGAAAGCATTGAAGTAAGCTTTTATGATTTCTAGAACCCATTCCAATAAACTTTTATAAGTAAAAGTAAAGTACCCCCGTCACGCCAAGTGGCGTATAGGGAAATATGGTGTTAGTGACCCTATATTTTACAGACCTTCAGCACATGATTTTTGGGGTAATGTGGTCGGTATTACGCCTGTGCTGCTTTACTTTCCTAGAAAAAAATCTGGTACCCATTTAAGGCTGGGTGAACCTGGAAGCCGTCGGTTGGGATCGGACCCTACCCCTTGTCCTTTGTAGTTCAGTTCACTAACCACTGAGCTATCGTGGCTCCCAATAAACTTTTATGATTTCTGGAAACATTCCAGTAAACTTTTATGATTTCTGGAAAACATTCCAGTAAACTTTTATGATTTCTGGAAAACATTCCAGTAAACTTTTATGATTTCTGGAACCCATTCCAGTAAACTTTTAACATTTCATGGTCCTGAGATACATGTATTATAGGTATATTCTATTGTTAATTGCTTGCATTAATTACATCTATTAATAATTTGCCTATATGATATAGCTACAGATGTTCACATAACTCATGTTCAATTCCTGCTGGAAGTAGTGTGAATGTACTTGTGATTGGAAAAAATACCCCTGCGGTTGACTCAGCCACTGGTAGAAATGGGTACCTACATAGCACTCTGGGAATGTGAGAAATGGCACCTCGCTCTTGAGTTATGATCCTTAGGTGACTAGACAGGAGTCACCAAACACTTCTGGATAGGCAGCCAAGCGCATGAGTAAAAACCAGCGTGCTAAGATGCAGATTCAAGTCTCTCGCCATAACCTTTACCTTTTATATTTGATAGGCAAGTAAAAAGTAAAGAATCCCCATCATGCCAAGTGGTGTATAGGGAATATGGTGTTAATAACCATAATTTTTATAGACCTTCGGCACATGATTTTTGGGGTAATGTGGTCGATATTTTATAGGTAATTGACTAGAATTGCTGCCTGTTTTCTTTTGTTATGGAAGGGGATGCTAGAGTTCTTGAAACTTTTTTTTAATAGAAAAAAGCACTGACATGATTTTAACTCTTTACAGTGCATGTTTCTTTCATTACCTGCATTAATTACATCTATCATTAATTTGTCTAATCCATAAAGCTATATCTTTTACATTTTGAAGTGTTATATTTCCATTTGATTTGGTAGATATATTTACATTCTATTGTGAACTAATATGACAATAGCCATCCATTTCAAGTGATCACAACATACTTTCAGACAGAATGAGTGGAGCTGTAGCTTACATTATATGTGAAATTATATGCGGAATAGTTTTGTACTATTCACCTTCACCCTCTTATTCTGAATATTGGACCATTGACAAGGCAAGGCCAAAATGACTGGAGATGTTGCTGGATGCAGGGATGATCATTAGAGACTATTCAGAGTTGAATTATTTTTCGTACCTTAATTAACAACATGTTGAAGATTTTCATCATCATATGCTGTTTCTGCATTAAAAGTTAGCTGCCATGGATCACCATTTTCACTCTGTTGTTTGTTCTCATGGTTTATGCTGTCACAGGTGCTCGTGTCATTCTCTTGGTGTCATCAGTCAACACTAGATTTTATCTGCATCTCCTCATTTACCTTGCACCTTTCCATCCAAAATTTTTTTTTGTCTTCACTTGATGATCTCTACTCATTTTGCTAGATTGGTTGGTCTCTTTCCAGGGTTATCGTGTGGAGATAGAGTGAGATCTTCATAAGCTTTTGTTCACTGATGCTGATAAACAATAAGCTATGAGTCAATAGACTAAACTGTCAATATTGATCAAATGTTTATTTTGAGTTTAAGTGATGTAACACATTCTAATTTACATGTTATTTCCTGTTGGCACTCAATGAGATCCAAGTGTTTATCGGTTGCCATGATTCACTCAAGGCAATGCCATTTGTATCATAAGATCTTTAGTAGAAAGAGCCATAGAGGTGAAAACAGATCTATACCTATGTTTCATAGATTACACCAAGGCATTTGATAAAGTAAAGCACCAAGAAATAATCAAAATTTTAGAAAGCATAAACGTAGACAGCAAAGATCTAAGAATAATAAAGAACATGTACTGGCAACAAACAGCGGCCATAAGAACTGGAAACCAATTGGGAATGTTTCAACAAATAAAACAGGGTGTTAGACAAGGTTGTGTGCTGTCACCAAATTTGTTTAATATTTATAGTGAGATTATTTTAAGATCCTTAGGGGCATGCCTGGAATAACAATTGGAGGTCATAATATAAATAATCTAGGGTATGCTGATGATACAGTCTTAATCGCTAAGAGTGAAAATGAGTTACAAGAAATGTTGGACATTATAGTGAAAGAAAGCAAAAATAAAGGACTCAGCCTTAATAGCAAAAAGACAGAGGTAATGGTAACAACAAAGAAAAAGACATCACCTCAGTGCAAAATAAAGACAAGTGAAACAATATTAAAACAGGTAAATGAATTTAAATATTTGGGAACTTTGTTAACCTCAGACGGAAGATGTACAACAGAGGTGAGATGCAGAATGGCTCAGGCAAAAGCAGCTTTCAAAAAATGAGCAAACTACTATGCAATCTATTTTGACAATAGAAACAAGAAAAAGAGTTCTTAAATGTTATGTAGAGCCAGTCATAACATATGGATGCGAATCATGGACAATAGGACAACAGACAAGAAAATCACTGGAGTCTGTAGAAATGTGGTTTTACAGAAGAATGTTCAGAGCACCATGGACAGCTAAGATGAGTAATGACGATGTTCTGAGAGAGGTCAAAGCAAAAAGAGAGCTAATTTCCAAGATTTGGAAGAAACAATTATCACTTTATGGCCATGTAATGAGAAAAGAACAACTGGAATATATTGTAACAACTGGAAAGATAGAGGGAAGCAAAGAGAAAAAATAACAGACAGCTTAAGAGAATAGCTTGGCAGAAAGTCAACAACAGAAATGATAAATAGCTGCCGAGATCGAAAGTTGTGGAAAGACATGATCACCTACGCTAGTAGGCCCGGTACTTGATGATGATGATGATTCACTCCCAGAAAGTAATCATAGTCTATCCAAATAAAAACATGACAACCTGGTTAATTGCTATAAGGTACCGGTTACGGTTAATTATATAAAATATGAAAATCTGTTAACTGTGGTAATTGTCTATGTCATGGAACTAATGAATTGAAGATATGAATCATAGACTAAGCTTCAGATTGTTTGCATGAAATTTGTTTGCTACAGATGTCTTTAACTAGTTATACATTTAATTTGCTAATATTTTCCTCTGTACATGTGATATTTGTTTTTCTGTAGCATTAAGCTCACCAACAACACAGTTTACTCTTGTATTCTAGATTATACCAGTGCACGTTTGTATATAATTTTGTACAATTTAAAATATATTTACGGAGCTCGCTTAACTTAAAAGCTTATTATATATTTTTACATTTAGTTAACAGTTTATACTTACTTGTCTCTATCATGGCAGCTGCCAACATCGAGCAGAGGCTACTTACTCTTCTGTTCCAGGGATTAGTCCTCGCACCAATCGAGTATGCCCTGACAATTCTTACTGTCACTACGACTCAAATTTATAGGCTGGAGAAAATACAAAATGAAGCCATGCACGTTATCTTGGGATGTACAAGGGACACTCCCTGTGTAGCAATGAGGTATCTTCTTGACTTTCCAACCATGGATGGCAGAATCAGGATCTGGAGAGCACGAGCATACCTGAAGATTAGTACAGATACGGAGCATCCATTGCACCACGTGCTCAACACAGGGAAAGGTGTCAGGCTAAAAAGAGGCAAATCATGGGTGGGTCGAGCAGAAGATGTCATCAAACTGGTCTATCGGCTTACCAATATTAGCGTTGGTGAGGATTGGCTACCGGTGCCTACGTCATTCAAGGGGACTTTCTCGTATATTGTCACACTCGACAGGAAAAGTAGTGAACGAACCCGGTCGTGGTTAATGCTGAGGTCAACGGTCTCATCTGCGATAACACCGATGAGAAAGATGCAGTCATCTATACAGACGGATCTGTAAGACGACACCAATGAAGTGCATGGGCATTTACAGCACGCTCGGCAGGCAGAATAGTCAAAGAAGACAGTGGTGCATACGTCATGACTACGAGTAGCATGACAATGGAGGTAATTGCAGTGACCAAGGCATTCAAATGGTTAGAGTCACAAGACTACACCCACGCATGTATACTGAGTGATTCGATGAGCATGATAAAAAAAGTGGAGGCGGGCTCTCTACGCATGCAATGGTAGAGTCGTTGCAGAAATCCAAAATACGTAAGGTCACCTTTGTCTATGTCACTGGACATGCGGAAGTACGGGGAAATGAAAGAGCGGACAGGTTGGCTAGTTGCGCTGTCATTGAGGACGGGCAACCAATGGATCGGGCGGACATCATCAATGCCCTCCGAGATGTGGGAAGAGCACAGGACTTCAACAAACACAGATCCACGTCACTTCTTCGGATGATGTAAATGGGAGGGAGTTAAGATAGGCACAGCCAGAAATGAAAAACTTAGTGGATGTGTTTGTAAGAAGACTTATCAACCAACATACTCGTAGAACTGGAGCCGTCAGTCACTGGGCACTGCGAGACTCTAGAGGAGGGGGTCTGAGCACTTATGGACATGTTCAGAGTGCAATGATGATGACCGGCAAATAACTTAATAACTTGTCTCTAAAGAAGTGTTTCTTCTAACACTGTTTTCGTGATTTCAATTCAAATTACTAAATAAATATTTCTATGTACCTGTAATTATTCAGATTATAATTTCTTAAATGTTCACTTTACTCATTATAGCTGCCCATGAAAAAATGTTAACCTGAATAATTCTCCATTAGCATATATATATATATATATATATATATATATATATATATATATATATATATATATTATATATATATATATATATATATATATTACATAAATTTTTTTTTTATCATTGCAGAGCGGAAAGAATTTTTACTTTACAACAACCTGTAGACTGAGAATGATAGTTCTTGTTTTCGTCACATATAGGTTCAAAGATATGCTTGACTGCAGCACGTATTGTGCTGAGCTCTCATTTCAATGCTTCAAAAGGTCCTAAACTGTTATATCTGGGCACGAATATTGAAAAAAAAAAAAAAATTAAAGTACCCTTCATGAGTCTAGTCTTGGGTATGTTGGTGGATTCATGAAAACAGACGAGGATGACCTCAGTGGCGTCTGTAGTGGGGACAATGGACATGTCAGAGAACAATGTCTTGAAGACCATCAGTGATTACTAGGGCACACATTTTTATGTGTCATATTTTTTTCCTGATGTGTACTTTTGAAATCCAAGTTAATTTCAACATGTTTCGTGATATATCATATTTTAACATCATTTAACATCCCAAATGAGTAATTAATTGATGTCATATTTTGAACTATTTACCATCATTTAACATCCCAAATGAGTAATTAATTGATGTCATATTTTGAACTATTTAACATCATTTAACATCCCAAATGAGTAATTAATTGATGTCATATTTTGAACTATTTAACATCCCAAATGAGTAATTAATTGATGTCATATTTTGAACTATTTAACATCATTTGGCATCCCAAATGAGTAATTAATTGATGTCATATTTTGAACTATTTAACATCATTTAACATCCCAAATGAGTAATTAATTGATGTCATATTTTGAACTATTTAACATCCCAAATGAGTAATTAATTGATGTCATATTTTGAACTATTTAACATCATTTAACATCAAAATGAGCAATTAATTGATGTCACATTTTGAACTATTTAACATTTTTTTTTTTTCATTTTTAGGTCACATGAGCAAGCATATTTTGATGATTTCTTAGGTTATACAAATCCAAACCCTATTGATTACATTTTATATCACAAGACTATTGATAAGAACAGTGGCCCCCAGACTGTGACAACGTTTAAGTTAATGTTGATCTAGTAGGAACGATATCACATATTGAGCATGCATGTGGCCACCTGTATGCACACAGATTGTCAACTGGTGTGATGTGAAATGTTAACAGCAACAGTTCCCATTAAGTACTTTGCCTGCTGTCATAGGTGATCATGTCTCTAACAACTCTCAATCTCTAGTCAGTTTATCAATTCTGTCACATTATATTTAAGTTATTCCCTTCTCTATCAATCTATTGACCTTTCGAGCCGTAGCCGGCCCATAGGGCGTAGACCCAGATACTTCTCTTATCTAAATTTTTTATTCTAGCAGTTTTCAATCCTTGTAAATATCTGTTATCAAATCTCACCATTTATCTCTGTTCTGTGCAAGCAACTCTATCTCATTGAGGGAGCCAATTCCTGCTGCTCTTGCCTCTCTCATCAATGTTCTTCTCAGTGTCTCTCTGGGTCTTCCTCTTACCTGTTGTTTCCCACATGAGGGCTTGCTTTGCTATTCGGTTATTATCTCTTCTCTTCACATGTCCAACATATGACTGGGGTTCTGATGCGTCGCCCAGGAACCAAGCCTTTCATTATTGTTCTTTCCAGCCCACTGTGTCTTTTGACATGGCTGTGATATTTTTATTTCCTCTATATCACGGTATTTATAAGCCAGTTCTTTTTAATGTTTGAATTATTGTCGTCTTTGCTCTTTTTCATTATTCTAAGTATCTTAAGATTTTCTGTAGCATTTTGTTTCAAATGAATCAATTTTCTTCCTTGCTGTTTGTGAGATTGTCCATGATTCACAACCATATGTTGCTATCAGGAAGATACAGAATTTCCTCAGTAATTTTAATTTTACACCCTTGCTTGTATTGTGTGCCACATGTTCATGGCGCTTAATTTTTGTGTTGTTATTGCAAATCTTCTTTTGATTTCTTCTGGCAGTCTCCATAGTTAGTTACTGCAGATCCCAGATATTCAGTTTGTTAGTTTCAAGTTCGTTCCTGTTGATGATGATTTTGGTTTGGCTTTTTGTTGTGTCTGTGGATATCTTAGTTTTCTGTATGTTCAAATAGAGATTTTACTCTGTGTTTTTTTAACACATTCAATTATCTCTTTGAATCCATTTACACTGTGAGCAGGACTGTGCCATCAGCATATCTGAATATTTTATATATCCGTGTATATATATATATGGCAAATTGGGCCTGAGATCAATCATGAAAAGACTAAGATCATGAAAAGCTTAACTCCAACAGATGACAGAATATACATGGAAAACAAACAGTGGAAAAGATCGATCACTTTATCTATCTTGGAAGTCACATTGATCGAGAAGGGGATACAAGTAAAGAAATTAGAATCAGAATAGCTAAAGCAGTAATGTCTTTCAGAAGCCTTGAAAAGTTGTGGAAATCAAACTCATCAGCACAAACACAAAACTTAGACTATTCAAATCAGATGTACTATCAACCCTTATGTATGCATGTGAGAGCTGGAAAACAACAAGAGACATAGAAACAAAGTTGAACGCATTCGAAAATAGATGTCTGAGAAAAACACTTGGTATAGCGTGGAACGAATTCAAAACAAACGAGGAAATTAGAGAAATCGCCAATCAACCACTAAAATCTTCAGTAATCAAGAAAAGGCGATAGTCATATGTTGGACATGTGATGAGAAGAGATAATAACCGAATAGCAAAGCAAGCCCTCTTGTGGGAAACAACAGGTAAGAGGAAAAGAGGAAGGCACAGAGAGACACTGAGAAGAACATTTGAAGAGAGGCAAGAGCAACAGGAATCGGCTCCCTCAATGAGATAGAGTTGCTTGCACAGAACAGAGACAAATGGCGAGATTTGATAAAAGATCTTTACAAGGATTGAAAACTGCTAGAATAAAAATTTAGATAAGAGGAGTATCTTGGTCTATGCCCTATGGGCCGGCTACGGCTCGAAAGGTCGAAAGATAGATAGATATACGACATGGTATATTTCTTAAAATTATGTTTTATATCTTATAGTCATGTTTGTTTTCATTTACTATGCAGTTGCAGAGAACTTAATTCCACAATCTTCTATCCATAGTGCATCGTATCAATTCTGTTGTTGACTTTTTTCCATCCCACGACACCAAGCTATCTAGTATTTTTTCTCTTTGTTATCCGCGATCTCACTTTCCCTGTATTTTGCCAGTTGTAACCGAGTATCCAACTTTCTTCTTCTTATGATGTGACCATAAAATGTTGATTGTTTCTTTCTGATTGTAAACAATGGAGTAAACAAATGACAACAGTACATAAGTGTCATGCCCATATTATTGACAGCATTAATACAAGTGTTTGTGATACTGACACTCATGATACAGTAGTATCTCTTGCTGATATCCATGGCATAGTCGTATTTTGTGTTGATATTTACGATAAGTTTTATCTCAAGCTGAAAGTTGCAGTGAAGTTGTATTTCATGTTAACAAGAACGACAAAGCTGTATCTGGTCTTGAAAGATATGACACGTATGCTACAGACATCTCTAACGCTCTAAGGCAAAGGTTCTCAAACTTTCATTTATTGCGGACCCCCGGCATTCAACTTCAGCTCAAGATTTAAAACCCAAAAAGTGCATCAATCATTTTATTTGAAAAAAAACAAACTTTAATAAATGTAACATTGCAATTTTTCTTTGTGCTGTGACTTATGTTTTGGGGATGGTAAGTTAGAAAAGTCGTTTTTTTTTTGGGGGGGGGGGGGACGTACTTTATTTCACAATGTATTTATTTTCTTTTGTGCTTTCATTCACTATGTCTTTCTTCTTTACCACAAAATATCTTACTTACTTCAAGCCATTGCAGACCCCCATGACGGCACCGTGAATACCTGTGGTAGGGGAGTTGGGGGGGGGGGGGGGGGGGTAATGAGGATCATATTTTGAGAAATACTGCTCTATGGTATAATATATATTTTTGTTTACAATTTTTTTTTTTACAGACATCAACGTATTTTACGTTAGTTCAAGACCCACAATTCGTACCAAAAGTATGACTAAAAAGTACACCATGGTAGAAGAACACAGTCGAGGGGAAAACAGAGAAAAATGTGTAAAGGAAAAGGTTGGTAAACAATCGAACCGAGAGATTAGAGAAGGATGCACACGATGTAGACATTTATGGTGGGTACACATCGTATGTCTGGTAAGATTGAGCTTCTAGAAAAGACAAATGTGGCTTTAAACTAATCTTGGCCCAAAGACAGAAACAGACTGAAGTAACAGAACCTACTGCTGTCAAGAACTTTTAAAACTAATTTGTCCAAATTTACAGGACTGGGGTGGTAGAGTGGCGAAAAACTTAAGGAGTGTTATATTTTATACGTGACATTAAATAAAATGAACCACTATTTAAGTCTTTATTATTCATTTTAATTATGTACTCATTGATGGTTGTTATTGTCAACCACAAACACACTGCACAGGAGTAATTTATATATCATCATCATCATTGAGTGTCGCACCGCACTTTTCTCTGGTGAGCTTCCCTGCTGCCCCTCTCAAGTTGCCCCACCTTTTCCCTTGTGGGCTTCCCTGCTG
Organism: Megaustenia siamemsis; assembly: GCA_032433765.1. Taxonomy (NCBI): domain Eukaryota; kingdom Metazoa; phylum Mollusca; class Gastropoda; order Stylommatophora; family Ariophantidae; genus Megaustenia; species Megaustenia siamemsis. Next base: position 167,709,121 of record JAVIAB010000092.1, on the reverse strand, counting down.
CCCCTCTCAAGTTGCCCCGCCTTTTCCCTTGTGAGCTTTCCTGCTGGCCCTCTCAAGTTGCCCCACCGTTTCCCTTTTGGGCTAACCCTGCTGCCCCTCTCAAGTTGCCCCGCCTTTTCCCTTGTGAGCTTTCCTGCTGGCCCTCTCAAGTTGCCCCACCGTTTCCCTTTTGGGCTAACCCTGCTGCCCCTCTCAAGTTGCCCCGCCTTTTCCCTGTGAGTTTTCTGTGAGATAATGGTCTTATATTTACCTTTTCCTACTTTAGCGTTCATGTCGCCGATTATAATCAAGGTGTCTGATGATTTCACTTGCTTCATAACTGTGTTTAGATCTTCATAGTATGCCTCTATTTGTTCGTCAGTATAGTCTTGAGTAGGTGCGTATGTCTGTATTATTGCTATGTCAAATGGTTTCAACACAAAAAAGGAACTCCTAAAAAACATCAGAAAGAAACAATCAACATTTTTGGACACATCATGAGAAGAGGAAAGTTGGAATACTTGGTTACAACTGTCAAAATAAAAGGAAAGAGAGATCGCGGACGACAAAGAGAGAAAATATTTGATAGCTTGGTGTCATGGCATGGAAAACAGTCAACAACAGAACTGATACGATGCACTGTAAATAGAAGATTGTAGAAGCCCATGATCGCCTACGCCAACCGGTATGGCACATAATGATGATGATATGTTTTACATCTACCAATCATCTTGTTTTTCCACCGGCTCCACACTCTTCATCACGTGACTCTGCCCACCGTACTGCCCGCTGCCCACTCCTCGAGTTTGACCAAAACACATCGCCAACCCATTCATCAGTTATCATTATCACCACCTGAACATATCTCACCCTAGTTTCTTACGATTACACAACTCCCCTCCATAACATTTGCTATAACCACCGTAACATTTGCTATCACCACCATTTCCTCCTAACTTATCACATAAAGATGACACTTCATATACCTAGTGCTGTTAGATTCGTGGTGTTTTTTTGTATGACTCCCAGAGACGACGTATGCGAAAAGATACAACTTCCTTATCGCCAACACATGAAAGCACTGCCAGAGGTGTATAGAAATGCAACCAAACCAATAGGCCCACAGCTGTTTTGCGTCTTGAGTTTGCGGATCTTCCCACAGAACAATTGTTTTCTGTTCCGAATAACGAAACAATCACAGGAGCAACTATCTTGAGCTGTGGGGACATACATCACAAAGTGATGAAATACTACACAAGACACGCCATACAATCACAGGAGCAACTATCTTGAGCTGTGGGGACATACATCACAAAGTGATAAAATACTACACAAGACACGCCACACAATCACAGGGGTGGAACTATCTTGAGTGTGGGGGACATACATCACAAAGTGATGATGCCACACAGTCGCCTCGCCAAGACCAATCGGAAACATAAAAAGAACCGGTTGCTGATGCAGCAGAAAATAAATGTGATTAACATTCCGTTTTAATACCTTACACCAACGGTGTTCTTTTATTTATGAACAGTTGTTTATCTTATTGTTACCGCAGCAAGGGTGTTTACTGCAATTCACGATGTTTTTTTTTTCGCAATAAAAAAAGACACCTCGCATGTATTATGTTATTTTTTTAATGTATGTGACTGTTTCATTTATGTTAAACCATTCTTGAATCTTTCTTCTATGTACCAGTATAAAGTCGTATGTGTGTACTTTTTGTTGTCATGGTCGTCTAGAGTGTTGGTCTATTACATTTCCATGTGGTCTTTGCGCAATCTCTTCTGTCTCTCATGTTCTCCGGTAACATTAACCTGTCCCTTAATATTTATTTCTTACACTTTTCATTTCTAACTCGCTGAACCATCTTTCTTTGCTGATTTGGATCTTGTTGATATCTCAATATTTTAGTAGTAGAATTAAGATCTGACCAAAATCCTTGATATTTCTTCCTCTCTCTCTCCTTCTCCATTTCTCTCTCTCTCTCTCTCTCTCTCTCTCTCTCTCTTTCTAACACGATGCCTCTTTTGTACGCCAGTGTGGTTCTCCCAGAATAATATTTCCACTGTCGCGACCTTTCAAATTCACGACACAGAAGGGTTCATTCTGAAGGTTGCACTCGGTGTTTTATCTTGCATATAACGGGCCCGTACCACGAGGGTTTACCTGTACCACGTATACATTATATATATATATATATATATATATATATATATATATATAATATCTTTACCACATTTCATTATCCATCCCTACAATCATTAAGATTCCATTAAAAAATCATCAAAATACAATTTGGAAAAAAAAAATGTCGGTCACCTATTTAAAAAAAATTAATCTTTATTTCAAATTCAAAATCAAGACATCACAAGTACACAACAATATTTACATTTATATGATGAGAGTGAAAGATGTTACATATATTTTGATGTAGTTAGGAGGTCTATAGGACATTATACCACACAACCAAAAGATTTAAATACAGGAGCGCCAGAGGCGACAATAAAGACAAAAGCATCCCGACGTCTCCGTTTATTTTGGGAGGCATGACGTCATGTCGGCGTCTGTAAAGCAAACTTGCCTAAAGCAGACTGGCGTATTTCGCCGGTCACCAACAAATGTAGCAAACAAGGGAAAAGAAAGACTTGAAAAATGTATCTTTCTATTTGAATATTGGAAATTCATTCATTCACATTCGTTCAATTATGTTGTTGTTGTTTTAAAGATGGGCATTGATTTTTTATTATAAATCTGTAAAAACAGGTTGGCGTTAACAATTTTGAATTGGAAAACGGCAGCATTTCTACAGGTCCACACCCACATTTCTGTATTCAGATATTATAATTAGCGATTTAGTGTAGAATTGTTGTGCTCTTGTTTTTGGCAGTGTGTTGAGCCATATTCTGCATGAGAACATTAATCGAAAAATACACAGAAGTAAACAAACCAATATATGCCTGCTTCATAGACTACACCAAAGCTTTTGATAGAGTACACCACAAACAACTTATAGAATGCCTAAAAGAGATACATCTAGATGACATGGATATACGACTAATATGCAATCTATACTGGGAGCAAACAGCAATAATAAAATATAACAAAGAGTTCTCTACACCCATTGATATAAAAAGAGGAGTAAGACAAGGATGCATCCTATCACCAAGCTTGTTCAATCTATACACTGAGCAAATCTTTAAAAACATCATAGAGATGCCAGGCCTACAAATTAATGGAAAGATAATCAATAACCTAAGATATGCTGACGATACTGTACTACTAGCAGAAAATCCTAAAGACCTACAACAATTACTTAATGAAATAAACACGACAAGCAAAAAATATGGACTAGATATGAATATCAAAAAGACTAAAACTATGATCATAAACAAAGAAAATACTCAAAACCCACAAGTGGATATCAAAATTGAAGGAATAGACCTTGAGACAGTTCAGAACTATAACTACCTTGGACATACTATAACCAGTGATGGAAAATGTACAACTGAAATAAACAAAAGAATAGGAATGGCAAAAAGTAATTTTAATGTCATGAAGGACATACTAACATCAAAACAAATAACACCAGAGCTAAAACTAAGAATAGCAAATGTTACATCTTCTCAATATTCCTATATGGTGCTGAAACATGGACATTAGACAAGAAAACAGAACAGAGAATTGAAGCCTTTGAAATGTGGATATATAGAAGAATAGGTAGAATTGGATGGAAGGAAAAGAAAACAAATGACAAAGTCTTAAAACAACTAAAATGAAAAGAGAACTTCTGAACACAATTAGAACAAGACAAATGCGATTCTTAGGCCATGTTAAAAGACACAACAGCCTACTGAAAGTGATCCTGGAGGGGAAAATACAAGGTAAAAGAGGCAGAGGCAGACCAAGATTAACATGGACGAGTAACATCAAAAGATGGACAAATCAACCGATGACAACCTGCACCATCAAAGCAAGAGATAGAGCAAAATGGCGCTCCATGGTAGCCAACCTTCGTTGCGGAGACGGCACTCAATGATGATGATGATGTTGAGCATGATAGATCTGTATATGTCTACCTTCCGTGTGGTGTGTGTTTCTAGTGTATGCACGCCTTTCTTGCTGGTATGATTGTGCTGCATTCGTAGAATATGTGTTCTTATGTTTCTTCTATGTTTCGTCTGCAAAATTGGCACTTGGCTGTCTGTCCTGATATGTGAGCTTTTCATTCTGTTGTGGGTGTCATGCTGTATATGAGTCTGTATGTGATTTCCCTCGCTTTGGGAGCGATGTGTGGATTGTGGAGAGTTGAGAAGGCGCTGGTGCAGTCTGTGAGAAAGTATTTTTAGCCTCTCTTGATTCTGAGCTCTAGTGGAGGTGCTTGCTGTTTAATGAGGTGTTTGTAAATGGTGTTTGTCTTTTGATATAATAGGTTGTCGTGTCCTTGGATGGCTTGAATGCAAGTTTTGTAGAATGTGGGTGTGGGGCCGAATTGGTGAGGGACTGAATTGTTAAGTTTTCTGAATTTGAATAATCTCAGTCCCATGTAGTAGTGTGCGAGCGTATGTTTGTCTGGTTGTTGGATGAAGTGGCTCACGTGACTTATCCTGAGCGCTTTAATTTGTTGTGTATGCCTTATAGTGAAATCCCTCCTTGTTTTTTGTGTGTGTGTGTGTGCTGTATCAGTGTTTTGTGTTGCATGCTGTGTATAGTGAGTCCAAAAACAAAATGTCTAATCAGGTTATTTATTTCTGTTATTGTTGGTTGCGGTGGGTTAAAGACTGTGGCTATGTACGTTTGTTTTGTTATGATGTAAGTGTTTACGGTGATACTCCTGCCAAAAGTTGTGGATGTTTTGTATTTGTCCCTCTGCAGCATGTCTGTTGTCTTTGTAACTAGGTTCTGCTTGACAGAAAAATCAAAAAGATACAATCAACATTTTTCGGGCACATCACAAGAAGAGGAAAGCTGGAATTAAGTTATTGAGTTATTTGCGGGTCATCATAGTTGCACTCCTAGCATGTCCATATGTGCTCAGATCCCCTCCTCAGCTAGTCTCGCAATATGTCCAGCGACTGACGACTCCAGTTTTGTGTTGGTTGATAAGTCTTCTTATACACCCACTAAGTTTCTCGTTTCAGGCTGTGCCTATCTTAACTCCCATCTCTTTCACCCGAAGGAGTGACGTGGACTCATGGTTGTCGAAGTTCTGTGCACTTCCCACATTTCGGAGGGCATTGATGATGTCCCCCGATACATTGGTTGACCGTCTTCAACGACAGCGCAGCTAACCAACCTGTCCGCTCCTTCATTTCCCCGTACCCCTGCATGTACTGGGACGTAGACAAAGGTGACCTTATGTATTTTTGACTTCTGCAATGACTCTACCAATTGTATGCGTACAAAGCCCGCCTCCGTTTTTTATATCATGCTAATCGAATCACTCAGTATGCGGGGGGGGGGGGGGGGGGGGCGGCGGCGGGGGGCGTAGTCTTGTGACTCTAACCAGATGAATGCCCTGGTCACTGCCATCATCTCCATCGTCATACTACTCGTGGTTATAACGCATGCACCACTGTCTTCCTTGAATATTCTGCCCATCGAGCGTACTGTAAATGCCAACCCACTCCTTTTGTTTTTGTGTCATATTACAGATCGATCTGTATAGTTGACTGCATCTTTCTCATCGGTGGTATCCCAGATGAGACCATTGACCTCCGCATTTGGAGGATACTTGGTTACATCTAGCAAAATAGAAGGAAAGAGAGATAACTGACGACAAAGAGAGAAGTTACTAGATAGCTTGGTGTCATGGCACGGAAAACAGTCAACAACAGAATTGATACGATACACTGTATATAGAAAATTGTGGAAGGACACGGTGGCCTACTCCAACCGGTATGACACATGATGATAATACATAAGGAAGTGACCGATTTAGAACTCAACAGACCATTTATATTAATGTATTGTGTGTATTCGTGCGTACTTGCGCGCGCTTGTGTGTGTGTATTTGTGTTATAGTGTAAATTTAGAGAGAACAGAACACTATAATAGATAAAAATGATTGTAGTTGCAGGAGCTATTGAGTTAAGTGTTCTGTGCACACCATGAGCTGCGTGTCTCATCCGTTTCGATCATGTTTCGATATTCCAATTGTTTACGATGAATGATGATATCGTATGACAGGGAACAGTTGGCTGTGTTCACTTTATGCGCGGTTTCGCCTTATGTCTTTTAACGTGTGCTGAGACTGCTACGATGGGTGCTACAGTTACCTTTCTTTGTTTGGGAGATAAGATATTAATTCGGATGATTACGCTGGCACCGGCGGTTGAGCAATTATGGATTTTAATTCGTTTGCAGTGATACCGGGGTCTTCCATAACCAAATAGATAAAAATGAGTTATGTCAGAAATACTTGTCTGAATTGTCCACTTCAAAGATCTGACTACAATGGCAGCAGAGTTTACGAGTAATGCTGTGTGTGCATTAGTTTACCAGAATTATAATTAAAATATAACACGTACTCAAACGAAACACAACAACAATTATTACATGAACTGTCGTGAAGTAGACTGAAGGAGCAGCAAAAAGACAGACACTAGCCAATGACACACTGCCAGATAATACGGGAAACGCCGATGTTCATCTTGGCCAGACATAGGGCACTCTGCAGAGTATGGTTTTAAATGAGAAAGGTTAATATTTTGTTTGCTGCCCTTCACAATGTCATAAACTGTGTCGTCCACCACAAACTGTCCACAACTATTTATAGTAAGGCCCACGGGATGAATTAAATCACCCAAAGTTTGTGACGTTTTTAGTTTTTCGCGCAGGGGCGGTTATATGTAAAATGATCTCAACCGTCTATAGCTCGTATAGCTGAAGAAGTCACAAACTTTGGGTGATTCCGGGATTTCCCTTACAGCCTGCAAGCCTTTGTAGACTGTGGACTACTTGTTGCGGTTAGGAAAAACCCATTCGGGAATCCCAATTCTAAGCTTTTTAAAAATCTAATTTAAATGAAATTTTCTACTATGCGATGATATCTTTTATATTATTTCGTGGAATGTACGAGTATTATTGTATATTGTTCAAATTGCAAGCAATATTTTCAACGTGTACATACAATTGTTTAATCCCCTTCACAATTTTATTTCTGAGACAGTTTCATTTATGCTTTAAAAATGCGTCTTATAAATGACACAAATAATTTTATTTAAAAAAAAATGATTCCAAATAACACGGGGAATTCTACTAGCGCCATCTTTTCTGTTATACAAACAAGTTATTTTAATTAAAATATCATCGCAACACGACGCTTGCTTAAATTACACCACCAGTGATAATTTAAAATTAAATATAATGTAGATGATCTAACTTTTTAAAAACAATTATTACACGCCCTGAAATATATTTGTGGTTTAAAAAAAAAACAAAAAAAACTACTGCTCTACTATTCACGGAAGTGATAGAAAGAGATAAAGCAAAATGTCCAGCAACACTGGTGTTAACATTGTTGAACCCGACGCAGAGGCTGTACCTTATGGTAAGTTCACAAGTTTGTACTATTCGTTTAAGTTATCGAACTCCTAAGAAAATGAGCATAAGAGAGATAAATGTGATCATATTATGTAAAGTGGGTGAAATTCATTAAAAAAAAAAAAATGTATAACAAATAAAGTATTCTCAAGATAATCAATTTAATTATTTAAAATCTTACACACGAGATTACAATAATTTTTTTTAATAGGAAAAGATAGTTCACTGGTGCTATATAGAGCCAATTCTGACCTATGGAAGTGAATCACGGACAGTATACAAACAAATGGAAAGACGTTTAGAGGACACAGAGAAGGGATTTCGCAGAAGAATGTTAAGAGTTCCGTGGACAGCTAAAAAGACCAACTAAGAAATTCTAAAAGAAGTCAATACTAAAAGAAGCCCCTAAGAAAAATATATTTAAAAAGAAACAATCAACATTTTTCGGGCACATCATGAGAAGAGGAAAGTTGGAATACTCAGTCACAAATAAAAAAAAAAATATAGGGAAAGAGAGATCGCGGACGACAGAGAGAAAATAGCTTGGTGTAATTGCACGGAAAAAGTCAACAACAGAGTCGATGCAATGCACTGTGGATAGAGAATAGTGGGAAAAAAAACACGATCGCCTACACCAACCGGTATGGCACATGATGATGATATGATAGGAAAAATAAAGTTCATCTAGAAAACGAACCAAGTTGTTCTTTATTAAATATATCATTACTTGACAGCCTAATATCGTTGTGATAATCGTTTACATTAAACAGATTTTTATATGAAATACTTTAATGAAATTTACAACTCCAGAAAAAAACAAATACAAAGCCTAGAAGCATAGACGTTATGTGAGGAACAACTACGATAGTTGTTTGAAGAGGTAGGAACGATAGAAATCTTCTACTTTATGAAGCTGTGCTATTACAATGTAATGTATTTATGCTTATTTTTAAGTTTTGATAATTATTTACTTAACGGCATCATAAGTACAGAGACAGTCTCAGATTTCATGTAGCTTCTGTGGCAATCTTTGCAGTGCACGCATTTTGGTGTCTAGGTGGTATATTTCGATTTCCGGCTGTGGACTGTTTCTCTACAGAGCTTAAGAAAATCGATACAACAGACTACATGTGGAGAAGTAGTGGCCTGGCCATGTCCTGACCATAAAAAGCAGAAATGTGCAGATAATTAAAAGACTGTTAGAGACCAAGTTATCCTGGACGGTACGGCAGTAATCTGTCGGTTATTGATCTAACATCAAAGTATTGATCCCTGCCCCTCAAAGTTATGTGTACCTATGACTTCCTTTGAGAGTGACTCGGGAGAGGGTAGTCTATTTTTACATGAGTATATACAGCAGACCTCAAGACCTACAATTAAATATCACAGTAGAGGGAATACATCTGGAGACAGTCCAGAGTTACAACTATCTGGGACATACTATAACCAATGATGGAAAATGCAAAACTGAAAAAAACAAAAGAATAGGTATGGCAAAAAGTAATTTTAATGCCATGAAAAATATACTAACAACAAAACAAATATCAGCAGGGCTGAAACTAAGAATGGCAAAATGTTACACCTTCTCAATATTCCTGTATGGTGCAGAAATATGGACATTAGAGTAGTGTTGGTGGCTGTTTACCAAACTAAAGTGCACGTGCGCACCGAAATGCACCAAAGACAATGGATTTTGCACCGATACCGCACGAAATGGCACCAAATCCGTACAAAAGTCCGATAATCGGCTTATTATCTCGGTGGTCGTGGTGTACGGTGGTGCGTGACGGCTTATCTCGTGGTGCGTGATCGGCGTAGCTCGCCGGTTATCTCGGGCGACAGCGGTTCTAAAAGGGGTCGTCTCTCGCGGGCAACAGCGGTTCAAAAACTTGTGGGGTCGTCTCTCGCGGAGGGTAGCTCGCGGGTGGGGCGGGGACAACAGCGGACTTGGGGCGATGTGCCTTGAATGGTCGTGTGTGTGTTATCGCTACCAACATCATCATCATGTGCCACCCTCAACAGCATCATCAAACCTTCATGTCCTATCATCATCATGTGAATGATGAAACAACATCATCAACCCTTCATGGCCTATCATCATCATGTGCCACCCTCAACAACATCATCAACCCTTCATGGCCTATCATCATCATGTGCCACCCTCAACAACATCATCAACCCTTCATGGCCTATCATCATCATCATGTACCACCCTCAACACCATCATCATCCCTTCATGTCCTATCACCTTCATCATGTGCTACCCTCAACACCATCATCATCCCTTTATGGCCTATCATCATCATCATCATCATCACCATCACCAAGCCACACAAATTGACACATCATCATCATGTGCCACCCTCAACAGCATCATCACCCCTTCATGTCCTATCATCATCATCATCATCATCATCATCATCAAGCCACACCCTCAACACCATCATCATCATCATGTGCCACCCTCAACAACATCATCAAACCTTCATGGCCTATCATCATCATGTGCCACCCTCAACAACATCATCAACCCTCCATGGCCTATCATCATCATCATGTGCCACCCTCAACACCATCATCATCCCTTCATGTCCTATCATCATCATCATGTGCCACCCTCAACACCATCATCATCCCTTCATGTCCTATCATCATCATCACCAAGCCACACAAAGTGGCACATTATCATCATGTGCCACCCTCAACAGCATCATCACCCCTTCATGTCCTATCATCATCATCATCATCATCATCATCAAGCCACACCCTCAACACCATCATCATTCCTTTATGTCCTATCATCATCATACCACACAAAGTATCAAACCGATTATTAGTGACACATCATCATCATCATGTGCCACCCTCAACACCATCATCATCCCTTCATGCCCTATCATCAAGCCACACAAAGTATCAACCAGCGAAATTCTCTCTCTCTCTCTCTGTCTCTCTCTCTCACATTCATGGTAAAGCAAAACAAAATTCGTTCTATATTTCACAGCTTTATTATTATTAATACAACAAATATACATATAAATATATTTGAAAAAAAATATGTATATTACTGTCCGGTTGTTGAATTTGGGCATCCGCGGGCCCCTCGAAGCCGAAGTATCCACGGGGCGAGCAAACGATAAATGATACGGTCGTTTATGTGCTGTCTCGATGAAAAAGGCATGAGAATTCTGTTAAGTTTCGCGCCACGACACTTAAGAAGTATATAATAAACACAATATAGACCGCACGTGTTGCTAAACAAATCTTGCAACACCCGCGGGTTGTAGACGAATGGAACGTGTGAGTTTTGCTCTAAAAAGTTTAAAATATCCACGTGTCTGGGAAGCAAACCGTAGGAATCGAAATACTCACATTCGCCGAGACCGTTGTAAAATAGGGCAACCCAATGCTCACCGGGTTCGTGGGCAGGGTCGGTGTTTATGACAAAGGCCGCGGTCACCGTTGGGTCGATGCTCGGCGGTAAGTGGTTTCGTGGAATGACACTAACAAGGGAACAACGTCGAACGAAAATATCCGACATCAAAAGGTTGTAAATCTCCCTCGTGTTCATATTCTTTTTTCTCTCTCAAACGGCGAAGTCTGTTAGAATCTGTTTGTCTTGGACACCTCGAGCACCGAGTTCAACTCGGCGTAGACAATAACTTGTAGGGGAGTAGTTGTGGGAGCGGCAAACTTGAGTTCTATCGACAAGGGTCCGCTTGTGGCTAGCTCAAAATGGGAGCCGTCCAGTAGGCTGGACGAGAGGTCAAAACCAAATAGACAGTATCCGTCCTTGAATTCTCTATAATCAACGTTATTCCCAGCGTCTTTACCAATCAGACCCATGGCCAGATTTGTGCCGAAGAAAGCTCTCGCGTATTGATTTCGTTCAAAGTCCATAGTTAGAGGCTTTCCCGAGATACATTTCCCGTCGACCGTCAGGTTCATATAAATCAGACCAAAGTGTTGAAAATTGAACAGGTTAGCTGTATAAACACCATTAAAAGCACTGGCCGTAATCAGACCTATCACTATACGGGTCGGTGTTTGAGACAAAAATAAATTGTCTTGACTGTGGGAGAACATCCCGCTAGCGATGGAAAATGTCTTGATGGTAACCCTCTTGATCGGGTACCGCGCATTCCCGCTTAAGAGAGACTTTTCGTGGGCCAGATAAATCGCGGGGTTTAGCTTAGCTTTCCTGACCACGAGCGCGGCGTAGGTGATAACACTCTTATAACCCACAGAGCTATCGTTAGCCACGAGGCTGAACACACCCTTCGAGGGCGTAAGTTTTATCTTTACACCGAATCTGTTTAACATGTAACGATCCTGCACAAAGACATCAGAGTGCAAACGACCCATCATTTCAACCTCTTTACTACCCGAAGTCAAATCGCGCCGTGTTTTAAAACCCTCATTTTCTTTCAAATCGTCATGGTGGCCAGCTGTGTCTTTGTAGAACAGAGCGGCCGTCAAGTATCCCGTTTTCGCATCCTCCCCGTAATTTAGCGTGGCCTCAAACACTGCTCTAAAAGGATAGGTATTCTCCGACGGTGTAACCAACGTGTCGTTTAGCGATACGTCGACTTGTGAAAATAGACTGTGAAGATAATTGTTGACCGGTCCTACCTCAGCATCGGGTGGTACACTATCACCATTCGGGAGGGTGATCTTGACCCGCAGATGTAAAAACGTGTTGAAAAGATCTAGATACTCCTCGCTGTTTCCAGAAATGAAAAACTCTATCGGTGCGCTATGCGACAAAGCTGCGATCGGACGAATTTCAATAAACTGGCCAGAGTCTAGAGATGTCTGTGTGGGTGGAACGCTAAATAAATCCAAACCAGAGTGAAAACATTCGCACGATTTGGGGTGAATGAGGGACATTATTAGTCGAAAATATCCTTTGCCACCCTCGTCTTCGTCTTCTTCCTGCTGTTGTGCACCGAATGAAGGGGGGGGGGGGGGCCGTCTAGCTGTCGGTTTTATCCTCTTCGTAACGGGTTCTCCTGGTGGAGGTAACTTCCTAACTCGCTTTCTGCTTTGTCGTAAACCACTTCCCGATTGGTTGTTAACACTCAGGTGGTCTACGGCCCCGTGTATCAACCGCTGACCGGCCTCCTTAGCTCGTTCTTTGAAAGCTTCACCGACATTTTTCCCGGCTAATGCGTCCTGTGCGACCTGCAGACGGTCCCCAAGCCTTCTCTGAGGAAGGCCTTACCGCCGGTTTTTAACCAGGGTGAAATAGCCCTCCCGATTCCACCAAAGAAACTACCGATTCCTCGACCGCTCTGACTTCGACCTCCTATAAACACGGGCATTCCATCCCCCGCCTGACAACAGTAAAAGTCTTCGTATAACTCAACATCTCTATGAAGGGGAGTGTGTCTCACCATTATACCAGCTCGAGATGCTTCTTCACTCGAAAGTGTACCGTTAGCACCGACGTCCCGCTGGTGAATGGAATGGTTTTTCCGTGCTCGTTGGCTAAAAGGATTTCCACGGTATCGAAGGAAAATCGACTCAGGGGGGCATAGTGAGGCTTATCGTAGATCTGAAACACCGCAGTGTGATTTCTATTGAGAATAGGCACGCTCCTGAGGAGAGGTACCATCACATCCCCGACGGGTCTTGGGGAAACGAGATCGCAGTAGACGTAGACATTCTTCGCAACACTTTCCAAGTCCATTACACCCACGCTAAAGATATCGGGAGCCGTGTCTGATATAGAGGTCGTGGGAAAGGCTAACATGTTTTTCAAAGTGTCGCTTATGGTAACACTGACTCCTTTTTCGTAAAGTTTCAAGATGGCTTTATTCACCTCTTTTGCGTAAATAAATTTCATTTTTTTCCCTTTCACACCCCTGTACGACTCATCCTCCGCTTTTATGATCGACGCATTCAACGCGCCGATGAACGCATCGGGTTTCGTGTATAACCCAGGCTCCAAGGTCACGTTGAGATGAAATCTACCGTCGCAAATATCGTCGTTATCGAGAGATTCGTACCGAATCCAGACATCACCCTCTATTACATTGAAATAATTTAGCGGAAACTGTATCTCCATCAGTGCGATCTCATACTGCGTCGAAATGTCAATGGTCTGAGGGAGTTTAACGAAAAAGTGGCCGGGGTTATTATCCTTAAAAAGTTCCATAGATGCATTGCTGGGCAGGGTGACATAAAAACTAATTTTTTTACTCGTTTCACCGTCGCCTCTCCAAGTTTGGATTCGGTAGCATGTAACCCAAACAGCTGCTCCGTAGGTCTATCCACAATTTTCCCTCCTTCGCGTCTGGATTTTCGGTGGTCAGATTGAACAGCGAGACCGCTACAACTGTATATATAACTACCACTTGACAAATAAAGACAAGTTTTAAGTAGGGGGATAGTTTTCCAAACATCGACCTCCAGCAGCGTGGATCGCCCTCTCTCCTCACTCCCGAGTTTACGGCTCGCAAATCGGGCTCTCCACCAAAAGTTACCACTTCTTCTTCTTCTTCTCGCATCTCTAGTGTTTGTATCTGACAATGTCCTTGGACGGTATCCAACTATTAAATGAGGAATCGTACCCAAACCATTTGACTAAACTCTCCTTTCGCCCAAAGGATGTGCGACGCTCGGTTATGATACTCTCGATTCTGTACTCGTGCTTGTCTCCAACTTTTTTAATTTCCGGTGTGTAGAATGACCCCTCTATCTCATCGCCCTTATCGTCTTTCAACACATATGTAACGGGGTTTGTTTCATTTACTCGACTGATGGAAAACAGTTCCTCCGCCCAAGCCGGGGCATAACCCTTTTTAAAATTGGCTCTGCCCAGGACCAGCCTAACTTGATCACCGGGCTTGTACAGGGGTCTTTCAAATTTAAAGTTGTGTTTGCTATTATACAACGTGTTCCATACCTGTTCTTGATTGTCTGCGTTGACGTCGACCGGTGCCATTTTTATATTTCTGTGATACGAATGGTTATAACTTCGAAGTAGGGCGGGTAGGACTCGGACATAAGACAACTTATTGGATTTCGTGAAATATCGCCACATCCGTTGTTTCAGAGTCCTATTAAAGCGTTCCACCACGGCGGCCTTAATATCTTCGTTTTGCGTAGTGAAAAAGTGAACGTTGTTGTCAGCGAGGAATTTCTGAAATGTTCTGTTCAGAAACTCTGACCCCTTATCGGTTTGAAAACTCGCGGGTTTCCCATCGAGAAATATCTTACCGACTGCTTCCACTAAGGATTTCCCCGTTTTGGTTCGTATCGGTACAGACTACGCGAATTTACTGAAAACGTCCACGCAAGAAACCAAATAGGAATATCCATCGTTGTGTTTTTTCAAATGTCTCAAATCGATTAGGTCTGACTGATATTGCTGTTGGGGGCCACTCGTTATAATGGGACGCCTTTCAAATCTGCGACGAATTGGTTTATGAAGGGTATAGGTATCCTGATGACTCAGCCATTGTTTGGTCTTTGCGAGTCCCAGTTTGGTGTTACGTTGCAGGGCCGTTGCACCACTATACGCCCCTGGTCGACTAGGGTCAAAGTAATGACGTCTCAATATTTTCTCCACCGTTCCCAATTTGGTGTTGGGATTCCGCTCTTTCTTTTTTTAGGTCTCAGTTTATACGTGGTTACGGGCGGAGTGGTTTCATTACCTACCTTTGGGGTTTCCGCTGGTGGTGGTGTCTTGGTCTGCTCTGGTGATACCTCGATTGATGGTGGTGGGGAAGGTGTTTTTTCTGTTGCCGTTGTGTTGAATGAGATCGACCGAGCCCAATGAGTGTCGTTTATACTGCTCCAATCTAGTTAAATATTGATGCAGGGCACGTTGGTACACTCTGGCCTTATCGGCGGGTGCTAAATCATCGCGGAATAGGATACGTTGCATTTCATCATCTAAATCTCTCAGGTTGTCACCGATCGCCTCGGGTGGGGTATACGTGGTAGTAGTCTGTTTAAGACCCTCGAGGAATCGAGGATCCATCAAAATCATTTTTTTGGCCATTGTTACGCACCTAGTACTCCACCGAGAATACTTAATATAGGACGGAGCAAAGCACCTATGAACCCACCGGTTTGTAGAATCTCTCTCCGCCGCTTAAGATTCGGTTTCTTTTTAGTGAGAAGTATCAACTTGTTTTTGTGTCGACGTAGCTCGTACTTCTGTCGCTGAGTGAGTCTAACATTACCTTTTAATATGTTATGACAACACTCGCACAAAAAGTTAATGAGTTTGGGAGAGGCTGTTTTTAATATGGCTCTTAAACCGTTCGGCGAGGCGGCGCGCATACATTTCAACATTTCACCGTGCCGTCTAAGTGCTTCATCACACATGATTCTCTACTTTGGCACGTAGACGATTTGTCTCTCCCCGGGAATATTTTTGTTCTCCTCAACCTAAGATTATCAGGTGTGTCCTGACGAAGATCGACCAGCAAATAACCGTGAGGAGTCGCTGTCGCGTCCTTAAAACTATCTTGGAGGTACCCCACCTGACCTGGGTACATTTGTTTACCCAGATTCATAATTTGACTCCCGTCTCTCGGGTTCTTGAAAAGGACTAAATAGTGTGTATTGAGACGGATGGTTCGATGTTCTTTATTTTTTCCAAATAGATTTTGAATAATGTACATCACACTAATATCTCTGTGATGACTACCTTTGGTGAATAATTTTGTTACCCGCTCGTCTGTCTCAGACATCAAGTCATCGATGACGATCAGTCTTCTCTTCTTACCACCTTCCAATTTATCGACGTCTGGTAGACCCTCGATAAATCTCACTGACCCCATAGCCTCGTATATCGGCTGCCATTCCGCATAACACCATATAACTTCCTCCGGGACGGGGACAGCTAGCTCGTGAAGGTTCTGTATAAACTTTTGCACAAATACCGTTTTCCCACACCCGGTAGGACCGGCTATCAGAGCTGTGAAGGGATGATTCCATCGAGGATCCATTCTCACAAGTGCTACTAACTTTAGTGATTATACCACCGACGAAAATAACGAGTGATTTTAGGTCAGCGCGCGAGGTTTCCCCCTCTTCAATTAACACCTATTTTAAAAATCCACAACCTATATAAACACTACAGGGGGAGGAGTTTCCTAGTCTCAAGCCGCATTACCTGAGACCGAATTGTTACACGCATCATATTTCCCCACACATCACCCTATTGGGTCAGTTCCAGAGGTCACTGAACATGTCGCAACACGACTGATTACCACGCCTGATAACATATTACGTTAGCTACTATAAATAGACGGTCCTCGACCCGATAAACGTAACGGGTATAAAAACCCCAGTCGATCAGTGTACACGTACACACATAACCAGCGTCTGTTGCCAGGTGGTTTGTGTTTGTTTTTCTTTGAATATGGAGTCGTGTAGCTTGAATACGCCAATTTCTTTTGATGTCAGTGATCAGTGCATATTTATGTCACGTGGAAATGAGACTGTAGTTCCATTGTCTAAAGATGGCGTTAAGGCAGTCTCGGTTTGTGTTTCTCGTAACAGACCATTGATAAATATTAAGACATATAGCGGTGATAGTTTTTTGAAGTTTCCTACCAGAACTGGGATAACACTATCGAGAGAGGAATTTATCACGTTAGTTGAGATGCGAGAGGAAATTTTAACCGCTTATGCTAACCTCAACTACACACCGCCTGTTGTTAACCAGATCAGCTACACGTCACCTCTCCTTAACCAGATCAACTACACGCCACCTCTCGTTAATCAGATCAACTACACGCCGCCTCTCGTTAACCACCAAAACTACATACCATCTCTTGTTAACCCGAATCTCATCGACTACAAGCCCCCCTTTGTTAATCAAGAGAACCTCGCTCTTGTTAATCAGACGACAGATCCGGCAGCCAATATGAATGCCGCGGGTGTTTCAGCAGAGTCACCAATTACCTATTCCAGCTTTGATCAAGGTTTTGTCAAAATGGAAGGCGGTTGTGTTTTGAAGGCTAATGAAACTTCCTATGCACCCGTGTTTGATAGACATTTAACAAGCAGTACCACCAAAACAGGAGGGAGGAAACCGAGACGCTTAAAATTATCAACAACCGGACAGTAATATATATATATATATATATATATATATATATATATATACATATATATATATTTTTTTTTTTTTCAAATATGTGTTGTATATTTGTTGTATTAATAATAATAAAGCTGTGAAATATAGAACGAATTTTGTTTTGCTTTACCATGAATGTGTGTGTGAGAGAGAGAGAGAGAGACAGAGAGAGAGAGAGAGAGAGAATTTCGCTGGTTGATACTTTGTGTGGCTTGATGATAGGACATGAAGGGATGATGATGGTGTTGAGGGTGGCACATGATGATGATGATGTGTCACTAATAATCGGTTTGATACTTTGTGTGGTATGATGATGATAGGACATGAAGGGATGATGATGGTGTTGAGGGTGTGGCTTGATGATGATGATGATGATGATGATGATAGGACATGAAGGGGTGATGATGCTGTTGAGGGTGGCACATGATGATAATGTGCCACTTTGTGTGGCTTGGTGATGATGATGATGATGATGATAGGACATGAAGGGATGATGATGGTGTTGAGGGTGGCACATGATGATGATGATAGGACATGAAGGGATGATGATGGTGTTAAGGGTGGCACATGATGATGATGATAGGCCATGAATGGTTGATGATGTTGTTGAGGGTGGCACATGATGATGATAGGCCATGAAGGTTTGATGATGTTGTTGAGGGTGGCACATGATGATGATGATGGTGTTGAGGGTGTGGCTTGATGATGATGATGATTTGATAGGACATGAAGGGGTGATGGTGCTGTTGAGGGTGGCACATGATGATGATGTGTCAATTTGTGTGGCTTGGTGATGATGATGATGATGATGATGATGATAGGACATGAAGGGATGATGATGGTGTTGAGGGTGGCACATGATGATGATGATAGGACATGAAGGGATGATGGTGGTGTTGAGGGTGGCACATGATGATGATAGGCCATGAAGGGTTGATGATGTTGTTGAGGGTGGCACATGATGATGATAGGACATGAAGGTTTGATGATGTTGTTGAGGGTGGCACATGATGATGATGTTGGTAGCGATAACACACACGGCCAATCAAGGCACATCGCCCCAAGTCCGCTGTTGTCCCCGCCCCGGCCGCGAGCTACCCCCCGCGAGAGACGACCCCACAAGTTTTAGAACCGCTGTTGCCCGCGAGAGACGACCCCTTTTAGAACCGCTGTTGCCCGAGATAACCGGCGAGCTGCGCCGATCACGCACTACGAGATAAGCCGTCACGCACCACCGCACACCACGACCACCAAGATAATAAGCCGATTATCGGACTTTTGCACGGATTTGGTGCCAGTTTCGTGCGGTATCGGTGCAAAATCCATTGTCTTTGGTGCAATTTCGGTGCATGCTCGTGCACTTTTAGAGTTGATAAACAGCCACCAACACTACTCATTAGACAAGAAAACAGGACAGAAAATTGAAGCCTTTGAAATGTGGATTTATAGAAGAATAGGTAGAATTTGATGGAAACGGAAGATAACAAACGATAAAGTTTTAAAACAACTGAAAATAAAAAGAGAACTACTAAATACAATTAAGACAAGACAAATGAAATTTGTGGGGCATGTTAAAAGACACAACGGCCTACTAAAAGTAATATTGGAAGGAAAAATACAAGGTAAAAGAGGCAGAGGCAGACCAAGACTAACATGGACGAGTAACATCAAAAGATGGACAAGTCAATCTATGACAGCCTGCACCATCAAAGCAGGAAACAGAGTAGAATGGCGATCAATGGTAGCCAACCTTCGTTGCGGAGAAGGCACACGATGATGATGATGATGATGAGGTTCTCCTAATTTGATAATGGGAGTGTGCCATTGATAATTGTTATATGTGCGAATGGTTTTTAACCTACAATTGTCTGTTATCGACCACCTTAGGCTGAACCCTAGGCTGAACCCTAGTCATCTATAGATTTCCAAAGGCCCGCGTTCGGAAAATAAAATCGGAAATCTCCTCAACTAGCATGCCGTTATCAGCTATAGGATCTATAGACGGCTGATGTCACTCTACCCACAACCGCCCCTGCTCGCAAAGCTGAAAGTGTCACGCTAGATGGAGGTTTTCCAGGAATTTACTGTCAGCTTGTAGACCTTTGTATATCTATAAATGACTATGGGCTGAAAGTATACAGTCAGTAATGTGCTGACGTCACATACTTGCCTTGTTGGGTACATTACAAAACACACACATACACGCAGACACACACATACACACACACACACACACACCACACACACACGTTGATGTAAGTCTTTATATGGAAACACATGGAAGAACGTCATAATTTACCCAATGATATTATAATATGTCATGGACTTGACGAAATAAATTTGATAAAAGAAGGATTTATTTGACATGGAATTTTGAAGACTACAAGTTAACTACGTAGCCCGTTAGGAAACAAGGCTCGCAGGTGTAAAATGCACAGATTTTACATGGAGAACAATATTTTTTTCCGAGAAGATGATTTTCAATGAATAGATTTAGGATTTGTACAGATCTAGGCTAGAGTATACAGATTTCATAGAGAACGAGTTGTTGGTTACAGGTTATGTGCAGTTATATTATCATGCATGTGATTTTGTGTCAGTCAAAGAAGTTACTGATTTTCTTATAGAACCTGGGGTGAACTACTACTCGCAGCTCCCTTGAATGCAACAAAATTGAGCACTGACGATATATAGTTCGATAGACGCGTAAGAGACCACAAACAGTATTTCTGTGTAATGAGAGTCTTTAAGCAAGACATTTATATCGATTCATTTGTGGATTGTAAGAAGAGAGCTGTGTAAATAAACTTGTGAACGTAATCAAGACTGAGTCTTCGAGTCAACAAACACAGTGTTGAGCACGAGTGTTGTTCTGGATACCTGAAGTTGCAATTTCTCTGTTGTGTTTGTTACTCACACTGTGTTAGTCACTGTCACTCATCATCACTAAGGTTTTATATGTGTCTGTATCAAGACGACACTGACAAAACGTATAAAAAATACCACGACTATTTAGAGTTTTACTCACACATCGACATGTACATGTCTAACATTTTTCTTTAAGTAATTATTTTTTTAAAACTGTCAGAAAACAATATGGTGGCACTGAAATGTAAGTTATTGGCATTCGCTGGACCTTGTATCTTTAATTTAACTCATAGACATTACAATGTCATTAACTCGGGATCACAGTTCAGTGTGTAACAAAGATCATGCACTTGTCATCAGCAAAGCAAAAGTAAATAAAGCAATCATGCAAAACAAATATGCTACCAAAGTAAACAACCATCGTCATTATTTTCTTGGATAGCCAAGAGTCGCCAAAAGTTTAGAAAACCAGAGAAGGATGTTAATGGGATTCCTGTGGAACATCCTCGTCCGGAATGGGATATTTTGTGCTACAGGTGACACCCGACCGCCATTAAACTACAGTAAAGTCTCGATTATGCGGTACTCAATAATCCGGAATTCTCAATTTAACGGACTTTTTTTTTTTTATTATTATAGGGAGAAGCTTGAATCATGTTTTGTTCAGTTAAATTAAATGCCTTTATCCGGAAATCGAAAACGCTACAACACGGTTTGTGCGCTGCGCTTACTTCTACAGGCTCTATCATTACACAATATTGCGTTTACAATAGTGTATTTACAGTAATATACTTCAAATAGGAGCGAACATACTTTATTCAATCCAGACATTGTGTCTCCAAATATTCCAAGTAAAAGCGACAGACAGTCTATATCTTCACTTTTTCCCCCGACTAAATGTTTTTGTCGGGAAATCTTAGTCGTGCCAAAACACTTATCTACATGATTTTACAAATTTGCTTAATTTTCTCATAGCCTGCTTTAGATCTAAAGTTGGTCATGAATTTGTCAAAAATATGGCGTTTGACAGTCTGACCGAACATTAGAAGCACGTATTGTTTGTGAAATTGAAGAGCCCATAACTTTGATGATTATAAATCAAAGGTTGAGCAGCCGGCGTGCAGTGACATAGAGATGGTGAGAAGAAAGGGGAGGGGTTCAAAAATTACCGACTGGAAATTCAAAAAGAGTAAGATACAGAGTTTGACGTTAGTTTGTCTCAGACATTTGTGCAAGCTGAAATTCGTTCCATCAGTATAAATTATACATGATATGCTATAAACGCATGTGTGCATACTTTTAACGGAATACATTTTTGTGTTAAATAATGGCCTCTGCGAGTGCAAACCACACCTCATTTCCCGCAAAGGTAAACGCAAGCGAACTGTATTGACACTGAACCAGAAGATTGAAATCGCTAGTAGACTTGAAAAAGGCGTTAATCGCAACGTTTTGATGACTGAATTTGGCATAGCCTCTTCAACATTATATGACATACGAAATCAAAAAGATGAGTTGTTTAAGTTTGCGTCGGAGTCTGAAAGCAGCAACAATATACACCAGAGACGAAGTATGAAACGGCCAAAATTTGAAAAACTCGACGACGTCCTTTATGTGTGGTTTTTAGAAAGAAGAAGAAAAGGAATGCCAATATCAGGACCCATGTTGATAGAGAAAGCTAGTGAATGTCACACGAATTTAAATATTTCTGAGCATTGCAATTTTTCAATCATGTTTTTCATAAATTTGAGTTTGGTTTCTTACTCTCGATTATCCAGAAAAATTCAATTATCCAGAATGGGTTCTTCCCCGAGCATTCCGGATAATCGAGACTTTACTGTACTTGCTGCTGTAAACAAACTAAAACAAAACACGTACTGAGAATATGAACTTGA
Organism: Megaustenia siamemsis; assembly: GCA_032433765.1. NCBI lineage: Eukaryota > Metazoa > Mollusca > Gastropoda > Stylommatophora > Ariophantidae > Megaustenia > Megaustenia siamemsis. The sequence continues at coordinate 167,686,732 of JAVIAB010000092.1, read as the reverse complement.
AATGTTATAACACTAATGCAAACAATTGGATAATATCAAAATGGAAATAAAAGAATGTATGTACATGAATTAGGACTATGTGAGATGAAACGCATTGGATTAGGTGAGCTGTATTATGATAAACAAAAAGTAATATGTTCTGGAGACGCTAAAGAGGTGTAGGTTATGTCTAAATTTAGATGCTGGGCGAGCAAGGACAGTGACAGACTTTTGGGTAATATGTCTTATATGTCTTCTATGTCTTATATGAGTTATGTTAGTTAAATAGAATGAAAGACCAATGTACATTAACCTTCAACAAATGTATGCACCAACAGCAAACAGTACAGAGGAACAGTTTAAATATTTTACAACGATCTCAGCATGCCGCTTTGACAATGCAATCAACAAGAATCCACCATATTTATAGGTGATTCCAATGCAAAAGTAGGCAGTGATAGAGTTGACGTTGTTGGGAACTATGGTCTAGCTAGCAGAAAGCAATGAGAGAGGTGACAAATTGATTTAATGGAGTGAATCTCACAACATGGTGACATAGATAGCATCTAATTTATATATCTCAACGATTAATGGGCTAGACTACTAAGGGCAAAAGATCGTGTTCGATCCCAATCGATGGTTCCTAGGTTTCCCAACTCTTAAAGCTTAAAGTGATACCGGATTTTTGTTCTGGGGAAAGTAGAGCGAACTAACGTAATACCGGCTACGTCAACCTCAGTAAGCCTCTGTTCATTGAAAAAATATGGGCATTAATACAAGATTCCTCACAAGATTGATGACTTTTAGGGAACCCTCTACCTAATTCCTCCTGTAAATTGAATAACAGATAAAATGACATGGTCATGTCACACAAGGGAAGAATAAAATAGGACAGCACGAGTCATTAATAAACACTACGAGAATACTAGATCAAGAGCTACGAAAAAAACATGGATAGGTAGATTTTTCGAGACAGAGGGAAGTATAACAGTAGCAGAGGTCAATAGATGAACTGAACACCACACATTATATTTCCCACTAACACTGGAAGACAAAACAAGATACTCAAGTATCTTTTATATATAACTTGTCACTTATGAGCTTTTTTTGCATTTAAAAGTGTTTACTTCCGTTGAGAGAGTGAATTATCCACAAATATTTTCATCCTGAGAGAAATTAATGTGCACGCTATTTTTGGTTTACTCCTTCCAGGTATTCAGGGCACTCGTAATGCTGGCGATGATTTTGCTCGCTTAAATGTGCTCACGAGGCCAAGAGAGCAGCAAGAAACAGCAGCAGACAGAGATGCAATTACTAATCACACACATAAAGCACACGATAATAATACCATCGACGTTTCGAAGTATTTAAAGTTCTTTGATGCAGAATTGAAAAATGAACCTATCGACATTCTTATCTTAAACTCTGGTGGAGATTATAAAGAGGCTAGAGATTTTAAAATATTGATTCAGCAGAAAGTACAATTTTGCAACTGTCTGACACCAAATGTTATTCTTTTACAAGATGTTATCACTAATTGTGCACATGATCAGCTTGATGAAGCATACACAAGATCATTATTTATTTTTCTGTATGTGACCAATCGATTTACTGATGATAAATTAATGTTACATAAAAGTTTCTCAATACTTGAAAGAACATATGCTACAGGGAATAGTAAAGTTGTAATTGCTGTATACACTAGTCCAAAACAAAATATAAACCCTATGCTCCCGATTGAGTTAGATGGTGTACTGAATTTAAATGATTTTGATGGTACCATAATTGATAAGGTGAATGCCATTTTAGAACATAAAAGTAAACTTATTTTGAAAAGAAGACACAAGTTACACGAAGAAAGACAGAAATACACCGAGAAAAATCTTGATAAATTAATGTCTAGACAAAAACATTTTCAAATGCTATCATCAGAGAAATCGTCTGTTAGCGACCCTGGATCTAAATCTTATGAGGAATTCCAAAGCACGCCTGTTAAGAGTGAGACAAAAGACAGGAAAGTGGATGCGGAGCTACAGCAGCAAATGAGCCAGTTTTCTGTCTTAAATGAACAAACATCGGTTAAAGATGTAGAAGAAGATTCGTCGTCATCTATTGAGCTGGACGGGGGAGGTAACTATGCACTTTTACTTTGAGATACCCAGCTGTATTTCGAATTCCTAAATAATGTAGGACTTCAATATGTTTGTCATCTTGTATTATTTTTCTTTTGTATTAATGTCCCTCATTGTTTTTTGTGATGTTATTGCAACCCACTTTGCCGAATCCTACTTTGTAGATGTTTGTAGTTGGTTGTAAAAATCGTCTATTTTCTCATTATCTATTGTCTCTGTTATCAATGGCTATCGTATGAATGATTATGAGGTTTGTGATTCACTGTATAACCTAATGGTTATTATTATATTCGTTATATTTGGGCGGATAAATAAACCACTTTTTCACTATGATCATACTTAACTTTATCGAGATAAATCAAAATCCCACCATTGTCTGTTGTCTTGCCCAACAATATTCACAGATGCTTAAAATTATTGTTGAGAAATAAATCATATTATGTTTAATACACAAGCGTTTATAAATTGCGTATTGATTAAAAAAAAACACAATAAATATCAGTACATTGGAAAACATGTGTGACCATGGTAATTTTGAATTATATTTTCATCCAATTTTGACATTTCATTGAACACAGGTTTGTACAGCTGTTAACACACATGTGTTGAATGGATATACATTATAAATGCCATCATTTTAATCTGTTATAGGTGTCTGTGAAAATAATTTCTTAAATTTCTGAGTGAATATTTGTCATATCTGCCAATCGTATAGAGAATATTGGGGATATGTGTTACCTGTATCAGTGTTATAGATATATGTATCTGCTGCCTCTGTCTTATGGCAGTATCTCATCATATATATATATATATATATATATATATATATATATATATAATATATATATATATATCAGCTCATCAGATTTCCTCATCATCATCATCATCATCATCATCATCATCATCATCATCATCATCATATCATAATCATCAAATGCAGTGAATGCCCCTACTCTCTCTCTATATATATATGTATATATAGATGTAAATATAAATTAATATATGAATGTGTGTGTGTACACATATGTAAGTAAATAAAGTTAACGCTACAGAGTAATTTGATTATAAACAATCTGAAAAAGAAAATTAAATTAAAAAATTAATGAAAAGAACCTTCTTTGCGGTGTTTGCTACGATCCGGTCAAAAAGGCAAATGATTGTGTATGTGTGTATGTTTTGTCGAATATTCCTACTGAAGGCCTACTGAGCAGCAACGTTGTTTTTGATTTTGTGTTGTCCCTCTCCTACGTAAAGTTGTAACCATAAACAAGCATACTTTACTTGCGCAAGTAAATTAAAAAAACAGCTCTGTGTATTCACGTACATAAGAATTATATTAACTTCAGATAATAAAAGTACAATAGAAGCTCATTACAAAACAGCTTAGGTAAAAACTGCATTTTAAAAAAGAAACAGATATCACCGCAACCAACAATGGAGATAATATAAAGAGTTCTTCAATTTTTTGTAGTGCCGGTTTTGACATGTTATTGAGTTATTTGCGGGTCATCACCATTGCAATCTGAACATGTCCATAGGTGGTCAGATCCTCAACAAGTTCCAGTGTCCAGCGACTGACGACCCCAGTTCTGTGTTGGTTGATAAGTCTTCTATACGCCCACTAAGTTCCTCGTTTCTGGCTGTTCCCATCTGAACTCCCATCTCTTTCATCCGAAGGATTGACGTAGTTTCATGGTTGTCGAAGTCCTGTGCCCTTTCCACATCTCGGAGGGCACTGATGATATCCACCCGATCCATTGGTTGACAGTCCTTAATTATAGCAAATATATGGCAACTAGCCAACCTGTCCGCTCTTTCATTTCCCGCATGTCCTGGGACGTAGACAAAGGTGACCTTACGTATTTTTGACATCTGTAATGACTCTACCCATTGCATACCTACAGAGCCCGCCTGCACTTTTTTTTTTATCGTGCTCATCGAATCACTCAGTATACAGGCGTAGGTGTAGTCTTGTGCCTCTAACCAGATGAATGCCCTGGTCACTGTCATCACCTCCATCGTCATGTTACTTGTGGTCATAACGTATGCATCTCTGTCCTCCTAGATTTTGACATGTATGTATGGCCTTTGGTGACTTGACAGACGGTTGGTAACAAGCAATCATGATATGTCAGTAGTTTGGTAAAATATGAGTGTCTTATGCTGGATGCTGCTTTGTTTAACAGCTTCTCTCGTGGCTGAATCTACCAATATTGGATAGACAGATCTGGCCACAAAAGGAACAAGATGTATTTGTGGTGCCTGACCTTGACTCCTTTTTCTTGCGCCTTTTGTCTTCTGAATTTGATATCAGCACTGTCTCGAAAGTTGCTGTGTCATTTTTTTTAAATTTTTGTTCTCCGTGTGCTACGATCTGCAGCCAGATTTACCAGTTTCGTTCACTGATAGGTAATGTACTCAAGGAAGCCCTGCAAACATCCTTATATCTCAGCACTGGTCTGCCTTATAGTTTCTTTTCATCCTTAAGTTCACCACACGATATTTCGTTGGGAATATGAACGTTTCCCATTCTCCACACATGACCCAGTCACACTAGTCTACGACTCCTAAGTGTTGCCAAGATGGATGGTGTTAGGCTCGTTGTAAGACATTATAGTTGGTTACTTTGTCCTGCCATTTGATGTTCATAATCTTTCGAGGGCAACGCACATGAAAGCTGTTTAACCTTTTCTCCTGCCCTGCATAGTTAGTCCCAGTTTCTCAACGGTTTAGAAATGTACTAAGCACGCAAATTTTGGTAAATTCTAATCTTAGCCGAGTGTTAATTTGTTGTTGGTCCATGCTCTATCTTTAAATTTACCATAAGTGGGAGCTGCCTTTCCGATTCTGGAATTTATTTCTTTTTCAAGGGAGACAGTGGTTGTGACCATAGAACCGAGATAGGTGAACTTTCTCACAGATTCGAGGGCTGTGTTATTTAATTATATAACTGCGGAGCTGGCTACACCTTGTTGAAGCACCACCGTCTTCTGTATACTTATTGACAGGGAGAATAAATCACATGATCTAGCTAGATTGTCAATCATTGACTGCAGGACGGATTCATCATGAGCAACCAGTGCTGCATCATCAGCGAATAGAAGCTCCATGATTTGGGTCTCAGTTGTTTTTAAATTGTGACCTCAGTCGGGTTAGGTTATATAAGGAACCGTCAGATCTTGTATGGATATAGATGTCTCCATAGACGGTTTCAAACACATTGTGTAGAAGGACAGCGAAATATATTCAAAATAGAGTAGGGGCAAGTACACATCCTCGTTTGACTCCACAGTTCATCTCAAAGGGCTGGGAAGATCTACCATCGAATTGGATGGTGGAAGATATATTGTTGTAAAACGACTTGATCATCTTGAATAATGTAGGAGGGCAGCCAACATTTTCCAGCACCCTATATAGACCTGCTCTACTCACGGTGTCAAAAGGCTTTGTGAGATCAACGAAGGCTATAAATAGAGGTCTTCTCTGTTCCTTGCATTTTTTCTGCAGTTGGCAAAAAGTAAAAATCATATCGGTGGTCGACCGTCTAGTTCTAAACCCGCACTGGGTGTCAGGAAGGATACGATCCGCCAGTTGATGTCATCATCATCAAGTACCATGCCTGATAGCGTAGGTGATCATGTCTCTCCACAACTTTCGATCTCGACAGTTATTTATAATTGCTGTTGTTGACCTTCTGTCAAACCATTCTCTTAAGCTGTCTGGTATCTTTTCTCTTTGCTTCCCTCTATCTCTTCGTCCCTCAATTTTCGCAGTTGCTACATTATATTGCAGCTGTTCCCTTCTCATAACATGCCAAAAAAAATGATTATTTTTTCTTCCTAATATTGGAAATTAGCTTTCTTTTTGCTTTGGCCTCTTTCATAACGTTTTTATTACTCTTCTTAGCAGTTCATGGTATTCTCAACATTCTTCTGTAAAACAACATTTCTGTAGCCTCCAGTGATTTTCTTGTCTGTTGTCCTATTGCCCATGATTCACATCCATATGTTAAGACTGGCTCTACATAACATTTAACTACTCTTTTTCCTTGTTTCTATTGTCAAAAATGGATTGCATACTTCCTCATTTTCTGTAAAGCTGCTTTTGCCTGAGCTATTCTACATCTCACCTCTGTTGTACACCTACCATCTGAAGTTAAAATTGTTCCCATATATTTCAATTCATTTACCTGTTTTAATATTGTTCTACTTGTCTTTATTGTGCAATGCGGGATCTATCTATCTATCTTTCGCTCGCCTGAAGTATTGTCTATATCTGCAATGTCGTTTCCTGTATAAATTGTACTGTCTTTTGTAATTCCTGCAGTGGCCCGTATAGTTTTGTCTGTAGCATTGCATCTATGGGCCAATGGATTTTCCTCAGTCTGCTATATTCAGTGCAGTTTTGAAGTATGTGTTCTGCAGTCTGGGGCGCCTGTCCACATATACATGTAGTTGAGGTGCCGATCTTGAATTTTGTATACATGTGACTGTGGAGTCGATTGTGTCCTCTTCTGAGGCGTATAATGATAACTTGTTCACACCTACTCATACTATGAATGGCATCCTTATTTGGGGCTTGTGGTCCTCTGATTGATTTGTTTATCTGTTTCTTATGATGGTATGTAACCGGTGCATCTGGTTGTGTGCCTGTTGAACCTTCCCTTGCCAACTGATCTGCTTTCTCATTTCCTGGTATTCCACAGTGAGACGGGATCCACTGCAAGGCAACCTTGTGGTGCTTGCAGAGTTCAGTCAATAAGGTCTGCAGACGTGGCAATTTTCTGGATTGTAGTGCCTGGAGTACTGATCTTGCATCTGTCAAAAACAGTGCAGTGTGTGGGCTAAGATTACTGTTCAATGCAGTGAAGTCTTTTTCTTTATTGCTATCATTACTTCTGTCTTTTTACTAATAAAACTGAGTCCTATATTTTTGTTTTTCTTCACTATAATGTCTAACATTTCCTGTAACTTATTTTCACTTTTAGCACTTCAGACTGTATCATCAGCATACCTTAGATTTTTTTTATATTATGTTGATGTAGGCGCTTTAAAACAATTCTTGATAATGCCTTTCCAGTTGTTTTCAGGAATATACCCCTGTAGTTGTTACAATCGCACTTGTCCCCTCTATTTATGTATAACGTTGCAGTCTTGGCATCTTTCATGTCCTGGGGTATATCTGCACTTCTCCAGCATTGGACAAGGAGTTTGTAGAGATGGTGCAGGAGTGTTTCAAGATTTTCCTTGTGTACTTCGGCTGGAATGTTATTGTTACCAGAAACTTTTCCACTTGAGAGGTCGCGGATGACATCATGAAGTTCCTTCTCAGTAGGTTCATTGTCCAGTTCAGTCAGCACTGAGTATTTTGGGACTAGCTGGTCTAGGTGTGGGCTTGCTGGTCTGTCTTCAGAATAGAAACTTGAGTAATGTTCGAACCATCTTTCCAGCTGTTCAGTTTTGTCACTGATTGGCTCAACGATTGCGTCTTTTAAGAGCAATTTTTTTTTAGATGTTTGGGCCTAGAGCAATCCTAATGTTGTTATACATTGTTCGTGAATCCGTCCAATTCAGCAGCTTTCTGGATCGTAGAGCACATATTTGACCAGTACTCGTTCGCACATCTTCTTGATTCCTGTTGCACTTCTGCACTTGCTTGTTTGAATTTGTCTTTTATGTTCTGGCATGGGTAATTCTTTACAGTTAGGAGCTTGTTCTTCTTCTCTTCAAGTGGCATGAACTGCATCGAGTTTTCTTGAACTAAATCTTTGGCGGAGTGTTTATCTTGGAGTGTTTATCTTGACCAAAAGAAGAGATTCTTTTCACAGTCAAGGATGTGCGACTGTAGCCGGTTCCGTGAATGATCTACATTATCTAGGTCTTCTGCTTTATCTTTGCATTTTGAGTCTGAAAGGCATTCGTTAACAGAACTTGGTTGACAGATACTTTTGTTACAGCGATATTGATCCTAGTCGTGGATGGTTCTCTAGATTTGTAAAACCTTTTAGTGGTTGCCTTCACTTTATTTATTACAAGTGCATCGTCTGTGTCACAGCCTACGCTTTGGTATGCTCTGGTTATTCTAACATTATTTAAGTGTTGTCTGTGAACTAGGGCAAAGTCCAGCTGGTGTCAATGCCCGGACCTTGGGTGACGCCATGTTGCTTTTTGTCGGTTCTTAACAATAAAAAGGTATTGGTAGCACACAGGTTGTTAAGGGAACAAAATCAGAGAGGTCTCTGACGGTTATTCATTTTGCCAATACCATGATGACCTAGGCATGATGGCCATGAATGATGGTCAGATCAAATGTGTGCATTTAGATCGCCCAGTACGTAAAGTTGTTCTGCTTTGGGGATTGAATTCAAGGCAATTAATTTAGAGAATCTTGTAAAATTGATCTTTATCTTCTGTGCTTTGTGCCATTGTTGGTGCATAGGCGCTGATGACGTTGATTAGTCCAGCTTTTGAATGGATTGTTAGTGTTATTAATCTTTCTGATGTACTTTTTGGTGTGTTTATATAATGCATGAGCTTATTATGCACAGCAAAACCCACTCTATGTAGGCGAGGTTATTAAGGCTCTAGCCCCTGCCAGAAAAAAACAGGAAAGATATATTTGTTCTCCATGACTGAACCACAATATGCAAGCTTTGTCTTCTGAAGGACTGCAATATTAACATGTAGTCTCCGCAGTTCCATGTCGATAAGGGCTGTTTTCATTATGAAACTAACTACGTTAGTGAGGTTGGTGTTATTTAACCCAGGACACATGGTTCTAAAGTTCCATGTGCCGTGTATGAGAGATGGTATTTTCCTTCTCCTGTGTCCTAACGAGGATGGAACTGACATTTCTGTTTGCTTGCTATGCCTGGTCCAATAATATGGAGATACTGCTTTGCCAAAAACGCACTACCCACCTCTCAGCTCCTCTTTGAAGCGTTCTGAATGAGGGACTAGATCCTTACGTTCGGAACCAAAGTTGAGCTGCAGGGCCTGCCAGAAAATGAATAATAAACCACCGATCGCCTTAGGGTTCCTCACTCCGAATTTTCTTTTTGGGTTTACTCCCGTAGCCTTCGAACTCTCCCGATTCCTCTCACAAGGCAGTGAGCGAATTGAACGAGAAAACCGCTGTAGGAAATAGGCATTCGTCAGTGCAACAGTGAAAGCAATGATCTATCACCGTTAAATCTATCCCGATTGAAAAGAAGACACATATCCACTTAACAACGAGAATTTCACCGTCCACCAACCTGTCAGAAGTTAAGCAACCACAACGTTCATGAACAGAACATTAAATCCAAGAAGCACACACCCGTGTAACCGGCGTATTTCGAAAGAACACACGCTGTAACGGAAAACACTCTTCACATACGTACGCCATCTTGAACGGTTTTGACATGTAGATGTTAATTCTGGAAAATTTATCAACGGACAAAACAAATTGAATGTTATAGAAATGTGGTTTAACAAAAGAATGCTAAGAATGCCAAGGACTGTTAACAAGAATAACGAAGGCTTCTGAGAAAGACCAAAGCAAAGATAACACATGTTGCAATCATTAGGAGGAATCATTTATTGCTTTTGCTCGTGTAGATAGAAAGGAACAGCTGGGTTATATTGTCTTAAATAAAAGCAAATGAAGTAGTGGAAGATAAAAACTTAAGTGAACTGAAAAAAATCCAGAAATGAATATGAGAATATGGCAGCGTGTAACTTCAAGATTTCAGACAGACTAAAATGGTGTTTCCTGTTGGCCAACATTTGATACGGAAACTGCACAGGATGATGATGAATGGCCTGAAGAATGTTCTGACATGTTTTCATAAAACTGTTCAAATCTTGCTCATCACTTTGGTCACTTTGCCTTCACAAGTTCGTTCCTTCCTCCTCTAGTCGGTTACTAAATACCTGTCTTTTCAGAATCAAGAATTAACATTTGGTAAGGGTTGTAAAATAACTTATGGGAGAATCAACTACCTGTCTGTCTGTCTGTCTGTCTGTCTGTCTGTCTGTCTGTCTGTCTGTCTGTCTGTCTGTCTGTCTGTCTGTCTGTCTGTCTGTCTGTCTGTCTGTCTGTCTGTCTGTCTGTCTGTCTGTCTGTCTGTCTGTCTGTCTGTCTGTCTGTCTGTCTGTCTGTCTGTCTGTCTGTCTGTCTGTCTGTCTGTCTGTCTGTCTGTCTGTCTGTCTGTCTGTCTGTCTGTCTGTCTGTCTGTCTGTCTGTCTGTCTGTCTGTCTGTCTGTCTGTCTGTCTGTCTGTCTGTCTGTCTGTCTGTCTGTCTGTCTGTCTGTCTGTCTGTCTGTCTGCCTGTTGTCCTTTCCAGCCGAAGACGGCACATAAGATAGAAATTGTAGACTCTTGTGTCCGACGATATTACATAGAAGCAAGTTTATTTATAACACGTTTGCTTGTAAAAGGGGTTGGGGGGGGGGGGTGGTGGTGGAGGAAATATTTTGATGACAAATCATATTTTAAAAAGCGGTAAAATCATTAGTTACATGGAATCGGCTGCTCCACACAAAAAAAATAAAATAAAATATTTTTTGTAAACAAAAATTTCAAAGGAACCGCTATCGTAACACGTAAATGTATTCAATACAGTTTTCTGAGGATTAATAAGTGACGGAGTATAGTAGAACATTCACAGAATGACATATAATCTGTAAGCGTACTTTATTTTTTATTAAGCTGAATTCCTGACATTGAAATATTTATCTTTGTTGTACAATGCAGATTTGTTGACGCGAGAATCTCTGTTAATATTTGCAGAAGTTTCTGGACAAAGGATGAACACACAAGAAAAGGTTCCACAGAGAGATAACAGGCCAGGCATCTCTTCAGTCAACACCAAGAAGGTCACCAATGAGGGTAACTATTGTTCTTATTAAAAAATCATTGGTGGCGAAGCTGCGCTTATTGATGTATCATCCCTGAAACACATGGTCTGGCAGCTGACATAGCTGAAGAAAGCGTGTCTGTCGAGAACTGAGGAAAAATACAGAAAGGATAATTGTAAATATGTACAAAAATATCAATTCAAGGGAAGGAAGACACGCCAAAAGACAAGATGCCTAAAATCAAGAGAAGGGATCATAATTACGGAGATAAAAGGAAATAGGGACGAGGCGGGTGGAATATATAAATAAATTACACTATAATGAAAGATATGACTTATACATCGTATGTGAAGGATCAAGCATGCAAGTGATTTTGTTGGAGGTAAAGGTAAGAGCAATGCCATATACGCCATAAGATCTTTAGAAGAATTAGCCATAGAGGTGGAAACAGATCTATACCTATGTTTCATAAACTATACAAAAGCATTTGACAAAGTAAAACACCAAGAAATAATCAAAATATTAGAAAGCATAAACATAGACAGCAAAGATCTAAGAATAATAACGAATATGTACTGGCAACAAACAGCGGTCATAAGAACTGCAAACCAATTGGGATTGTTTCAACAAATAAAACAGGGTGTTAGACAAGGTTGTGTGCTGTCACCAGATGTGTTTAATACATATATATATATATATATATATATATATATATATATATATATATATATATATATATATGTATCTATATATATATGGATATTGTTTTAAGATCCATAAGGGTCATGCCTGGAATAACAATTGGAGGTCTCTATATAAATAACTTCAGATATGCTGACGATACAGTCTTAACCGCTAAGAGTGAAAGTGAGTTACAAGAAATGTGAGACATTTTAGTAAAATAAAGGACTCAGCCTCAATAGAAAAGAAAAACACAAACAACACAAGGGTGTTCCTTGCTCCTCGAGTCGGCTGCTACTGTCTTTCAAGATTCATACATTAACGATTGGTAATATAGATTGAAACATCACATATGGGGGAATCAGCTACCTGTTTGTCTGTCTGTATGTCTGCCTGTTGTCCTTTCCATCCGAAGACGGCACATAAGACAGAAATTCTAGACTCTTGCGTCCGACGATCTTTCAACTCTTAGACCTTGCACAAAACCCGCATTGTGTCTCGCCACATAGCTCTGTACTGGGCGAGTTGCTCAAACTCGGCGAAGAAGCTGATGGCTGCTATTGTTTCCGCTTCTCGTTTTGATGTTCTTTTTAGTGTTTCTATAGGTCGACTTCTTTATCTTTTAACCACTGGTTTTCATTTGAAGAGAATCACCTGACTTAATGAAAATCAATGTCCGCGCGCTTTTCTTTTGGTTGAAAAGTTCTTGGCGTGTGAGAACTACATTCGTCTTGGAAAAGCCACGCCCAAATTCAACAGTATAATAATATAGGGATGCTGTGGGCAGCTCAAGTTCCTTGCAATGAAGAAATAATAGTAACTCATTTTATTATCAGTTGGCATGGCAGCCATTGCAAGATTGGAGATATACTTAGAAATAAGTCTATAACGCATGTTTTTTTTTTTTTTGGAGGGGGGGGGGTGGTGGTTATTTTGATGACAAATCATATTTTAAAAAGCGGTACAATTATTAGTTATATGGAATAGGCTGCTCCACAAATATAACAAAATAGATTTTTTAATAACAAAAATTTCAAAGGAACCGCTATCATAACACGTAAATGTATTCAATACAGTTTTCTGAGGATTAATAAGTGACGGAGTATAGTAGAACATTCACAGAATGACATATAATTTATAATCTGTAAGCGTACTTTATTTTTTATTAAGCTGAATTCCTGACATTCAAATGTTTATCTTTGTTGTACAATGCAGATTTGTTGACGCGAGAATCTCTGTTAATATTTGCAGAAGTTTCTGGACAAAGGATGAACACACAAGAAAAGGTTCCGCAGAGAGATAACAGGCCAGGCATCTCTTCAGTCAACACCAAGAAGGTCACCAATGAGGGTAACTATTGTTCTTATTAAAAAATCATTGGTGGCGAAGCTGCGCTTATTGATGTATCATCCCTGAAACACATGGTCTGGCAGCTGACATAGCTGAAGAAAGCGTGTCTGTCGAGAACTGAGGAAAAATACAGAAAGGATAATTGTGAATATGTACAAAAGGACGCACCAAGATGGAAGCATGATCGCGTCCGAGCCATCGTTTAAACAATGTTGACTTTGAACATCAAGCTATTTGTTATCACAGCGAGTTGGCGGATGTTTAGAAATGTAACCACGGTTTGTTAATAAATGTTTGTAAACAGTTCGTTAACCTCTGCTGTAGATCACGTCCTTAATCATGCTGGCTTCGTTCGAGACCTTGGAAGTTAATGATCTAATTTGTGCAGCCCGTTGGACGAATTTGTACGTTACAATGTCACTGATATAATGACTCAGTTTGTGACAAAACTACAGGGACATGCCCAAACAATGACAGTTGTCAGCACGAATATTTCGGATCCCAGTGTCAGTACTTGGATCTCGTTTACAAATACGCCCAAAAATCTTAACCTACTTTCCTGTTTGATAACAACGACACCACATGTAATCCGGACACAGATTCTACATCAGTTGAGGCAACTCTCAATCAATCATTGTCGTTCTTCCTGTTTTAGGATTTATGTGAATGACTTAACAGATCCAGACAGTTTCACGGTAAAACTAAATGGTTCTGCCTCATGTAACAATGAATCACGGTTTGTAGTTAGCTCGCACGAGATTGATGTCTTTTGCTCTGGGGCTGGTCTGATCAACAAGTTACGGATTGAAGGGGCGATAGTTGCAAATACCTGCTCCATCTACATTGGCGGGGGTCGGAATGTGGCTCTCAAACAGAACACAAACCAGACCGACACATTTAATGCTTGCTATACAGGAGACGGATGTGGACCAGAGGCTGCAGTTAATGGCAAAACAAAGACCAATCTCTATGACAATGACTGCACACACACACACAATTGAGAAGTGGAACCAATTCTGCTTACTGGTATCTGAACTATTCCACGTCCCGGAAGACTCACACCATTCGAATTTATCATCGAGCTAGCACTATGATTCTGGTAAAGAATGCCACTCTACAGGCTTTCTCTGACAGTGGCGGTGTAGTGTTCCAGTATAATGATATATCATACCCAAACATTTCTGTGAACACTATTGTAGTCACCACACAAGCGACAGTGGCACACATTAAGATTGAGTTCTCATCGACCATTTCGCAGGCCGACAGTGCACTGTCGGTGAGTGAGGTGCAAACATTTACAGACACCTATTGTCTGGACGGACATTTTTGGTCGTTTTGTGCAGTATGTAGTGGGTGCTGCAAAGGATACAACGTCATCATCGGTACGTGTCACGGCAACTGTTCACGTGGGATCTATGGACACGACTGCTCCGGGTCTTGTTTTAGTGTCTGTCCTTTATGTGAAGGAAAATCCGGAAAATGCTTACAATGTAAACGTCCTGGCTACATCTGTAGTGTGGCAGAGTTTCTTGCATCCATAAAGTTCTTGCTTCTTGGTTAATCTAACTAACTTCTTTTATGATCTAGTTGAGTCTATCTTGTAGCAAGTAACTTCTTGATGAGGAATCTTTTTATAGACTTTGATAGCTTTCCGCTGGCTTGACTTCAGAGGGACACATATAAATATATAACACTCATCATCCTTTTAGAACAAGTATAAACAAAGTCTTTATTAGTGACTTCTACGTGTGGTTTTACAATATCTGTTGTTACTTGACATAGCCAATCGGCGATGATGAATAGTCAAATAAGCGTGATCGTATAATATCTAAGTTCATTCAGTTCTGTACGTTTCTAAGTTTACTTGTACATCCACGTTTCTCTCGGTGTGATTATCTCTGTCCGTTCTCTAAAAATCTCCTTTGGGACTTACTAACATCTAATAGCTTGGTATAGTAGGACTACTTTAAACTGTTCTACTTTCAAAGTCCAACTCTGGTCACAATATTCTCTAAACGTACTTGTATATCTAAGTCCCGACTAACATCTCATATCTTGATGCAGGTATCTACTTCTTCACTATATTTTCACCGTCTCTTCTATCTGAAGGTCTGTGTCCATCTCAATGTTTCTCCCTGAATGTCAGAATCTGAATGTAAGTCTGGATCTCAATCTGAGTCTGTCTGTCTGCCTCTGAATCCCCTGAATGTCAGAATCTCAATGTGAGTCTGGATCTCCATCTAGTAGTTCCCAGGGTCTCGGCGTTTAAGTCCCAGGTGACCACACCCCCCGACCACTGATACGACCTAACCTACGTCTGTTGACCGTCACTACTTCTGTAACCCCGCCTTTCTTGACTATGTCCATAGTTTATTACTTTAATCACTTTAGTCGGCAACCTGTCAATCTTCTCAAACCTTCATTTCCCACAACTAAAACCTACAACCTTCAGACTGGACATCTGTGCGCCTTTTACCTGTAATCTTAAAGTTGATTACGACACAGCGACTGAGTTTGGTAGACTTAACGTCTCCTTGCTAATCGTCAAGACTTTCTTAATTTGTACGCCGCCTGAAATTATTCTACCTTTCATCGTCGCCGCGTCGTTCTTTTATTCATCCTCCGAAGATCGTCACTTTGTTCTTCTCATTATCCTACATGGATGAGTCACACTATCACATATATCTCCCTCAACATTTCAGTTGAATTGATATATTCATAGATCAATTTAACTCAAAACAAAAAAAACATAGTGTGACTGCTCTCTTTCTACTTCCTTAATGGGCTAACCAATTTCCTTTTTCTCATTCGCATATCAATAATTATACTTGTACATCAATTATTACAACAATTAGAAATATAAATTCAACATCTATAAACTGGAATCTCCAAAAAAATCCATCATGTATACAATCATCTTACAACATGGCTCTGCCATGCCACTTTGTTTTGTTTTGAAGCCTCTGACTAACGTGACGTCACTCTGGACATAGCCTGAATGTAGGCCGGCTGAATTGAGGTCAGCGTCTGTTTTGTCTATGTCTAACCCACCTTCCTTTCCGTCTATTAATTTAAACTGGTAGGTTCTGTAATTGGTGTTTACATATACAACATTCATAATTGTACAACAATATCATGACATTCAATAAACATCCATCTATACAAAACATTTTGTGGAAACATCAATTCTGAAATATTTAAGGCTCGATCGGCCTTCGCACTGTACCCTCTTAATTGCCTAATAAGACGTGTTTAGTCTTTCTTCGGCGTCATATCTGTGCCACTTCTGAAAAAGAACAAGCCCCGTCTAGTCTGTTACCCTATTCTCTCTGAACACGTGCTCTTCTGGCACGGCTAATAAAGTTGTCTGCATAGCAATACGCTTTCTTACAGAACCTCTTAGCCCATAGGCTTAATTTACTGGTCAACTCATGTCGGATCGGCAGTCTTCTTATGAGTTCTCTCTCACCACATATGCCTAAATTTTAGGCAATTCTCCCTGTCAACATATAATTACATTTTCATAAAATTGTCTTTTTAAAAAATGTGCATCTCACAACATGTTTCTCCTCAAATCATACACACCACAGTCTTGGACAGACCGAACATTGAAGCATAGAGTAATCACAAACACATAGCAATCAAAATTATGACTTAAATTTGATACAGAATCTAGTCTGTCTAGACTTCCATCAAAATATCCACAACACACTTCATACATACATATATACATCTCACAGTGCTGTTCCACACTTGGAATCCCTACATAACTCATAGAGTCTCTCCATCTCGGGTCTCTGACTCTCTCTCTCTACTCTTCTTAGTTTCCTCTATTTTCTGTAAATTCTAAGTTCTCTTAACTCTAGGTACGCTAAGACGTCTGCGTCTGTATTTAGCGCCCTCTCAACTTGACTCAAACCTTTTTAAACCGATGTAAACATGGTTACCATTTTGTTTGTTTACTTCAGGTGACTCACTCCTCAAGTGGTCAGCGATACGTCTAATTAAATTCTGGCTTCTCATTACGGCGACAGTACATTTACAGACTCATACTCATCATTCGGTGCATACTGACATTATACATATAGAATTTGTCTAAAAGTTAGTAGACTCATACACATTATTAGTTACAACACCCACAAGTAAAATAATTACAATTCTTAATATGGATGTTTCTCGCGATTTCTTTTCTTGGCATGTTCCAGATAATCATTCATCCTTTCCATTCTTTGGGCATAAGGATCTGTTTTCACTCGTTCATCACACCGCCTCCTCCCTTCTTGAATTATCTTGTCTCGCTCTGGGGTTCCAAGTGGCCAGAATACCACTCCTGAACCTGAAGAACTATCAACATTAGCTTCTTGTCTCTCACAGACATCAACTGTAGCTACTTGCTTCTTTATCCTTCCTTTTGTTGCGCTACTCTTTTCTACATCTGGCCTTCGATTGACCTCTTTCTTAATCTCAGATTTCTTTCGCCTTAGAGACGCTACCTCTTCCTCTAAGTCAGACTTCTCACGTATTAGGTTCCTTACCTTGTCATCTGCTTCTGATTTCTCCTTTCTTAAACTTACAACTAAATCTTTGGACTCTTTGACTTCACTTAAAAGTTGGCTATTCTGTGCTTTCATCTCATCAACTTCTCGACTCATACATACACTGTGTCTGTCAGTCTCAGCCTTTTGTTCTTCAAGTGCTTCAAGCTCTTTAATTCTTGTTTCTAGACACTTGTTTTTGCACTCTAGCCTATCTACTGTGTCTTTCAGCTCTAATAGTATCAATTCATCTCTTTCATTTCTCTTTTCCATAATTCTTATCTCTGCATCTTTTCTTGATATCACATCTTCTAGGATGTTTGTAGCCACACAGGCGTCTCTAAATTGTTTCTTCACCTCCCTAGTTTGTGTTATTTTATCATTATGTTTAGTTTGTCCTCTAACCTCTACAGTCTATGTTTGTGCGCAGCTTACCTGGGCCACTAATACTTCTCTATCAGTACCTTCTGTTTGTGTAGCACTGTCGATCATTCTGTTCTCAGTCTCTTTAATTCTCACTAACATACATTCATTTTTATTACTTATCGCATGACTCGACTCATCTTCTAAATTCTGTTCCATTCCCTCTAATTCCTTCTCCTTTCTGATTAATTTGTTTTGTTTCAGGCTAGCCAGCCTGTTTGTCTTGATGTTTGGGCCGTTTGATTTGGACCATTTAGGCGTTCTCGCATCCACGTGCTTGGTTGCGCGCTTCTCTTTGACTCCAGAGGGATCTTGCCAACTACGCCTGGGTGTTGGGTTAACATGATGTGTCCAAAAGTTTGATTTACAATTCACTTTATTCATTTCAATCCTGTCTACACTATTTATTTCATAGCTCTTACGTCCAGCAGTTTGTCTTTTGTCCTTCCATCTCCACCTAGATTCCTGGGGTGGTAATCTCCTTCCGTGAAAATGCCTTGTTTCCATTCTCACTGCATATATTTCTTTACTCAATTCACCTAGTCGTCCCTTATTTCTCCATCTAATACTCGCTTGATTAACTTCCCTAGGCTTTTCTACTATTTTTCTTTTATTAAACCATTCACTGATGGATGGGCTTTCCTCAGGTAGGTTTAAATTCAATTTCTTCCTGAACCCGATTTCTTTAATAGAGATATTAATCGCTTCATCTAGCGTCTCAGGGTTCAGCCTCGCTAAGTATAGTTTTAGATCTGTGGATATTAGTCCATCAATAAAAATATCTATTAATTGTCTACCAAAATTATCTTTTTCTAAACCAGATTCCTCTGCTAGCTCTAAAAGTCTTTAACTGTATGCAGTTATTGTCTCTCCTCTTTCTTGTTTAAACTTCCTCAAAAGTATGAAAGCAGTGTAGGCATCTCCTACAGCAGCATACCTAGTTTTTAATTCTATCTTGAGGGACTTCCATGTGCTTGAAGGTTCATTCTTTAGCCTTCTCTGGATGAAGTCAGATACTTCGCCTCTACTTGTTTTAAAAGCTATTAATTTCTTGTCTTCCTCATTTATAGAAAAAATGAGAGCATACTTTTCAATTTCTGCCATCCATTGTCTGATTTTGGATGGGTCGCCAGAGTAATTTGAGATACTGGCACTCACTTCTTGCTGTCTAAAACTATTTTCTAAACCGGTGATGACTCTACTAATTTCTTGCAGGGTCTGCAAAGTGGGAGTCATGCCTCTCTTCATCTTGATAATTAATTAATTAATAATAAATTTATTCGCTAGCAAAAAAACACACAAGTTATTTAGATCAGTCAAAGAATTTCTACTTTCTTCCACTAACACTCAAGAAAAAAAACTTATTTACTTCACACTAACATTGTTCAACATATCAAATGAATCTCTAAAATATATAAGAAAAATCCAACTTACATGCTTCTGAAGTCCTGGAATACCTAACACACCTTTATAACAACCTAACAACTACACAATAATATACTAATTTAAAACAATAATTAACTACTTAGTCTTTTTCAGGTTCTCAAGTGGACATCAGTTTTCACATAAGGTTCTCTCTGTCTATCTTTGCTCTCTGATGCATTTCACATTTATTTCAAACACAAATAATCTTTCACATCCGGAATAGTAAAAAGTCGCGAACTGACAGCTTCTCTAGTGTTTTTTTTTTCACAATGTGTTCTGTATAGTAAATATAGTGTTTTTCTTATAATTTCTTGGCTGCCCGGTGGCACTCGTTGCTGGAAGTACGTAGGTTTACGCTGGAAGTGCGTAGGTGGACGTCATAGTTGGTTGAGAGAAAATTCTTACTTTTTTTCTTCCAGGTCCTTCTTTAAAAGAATAAAATCCTGCGTCACGTGCAACAGAAAGGGTATATATATATATATATATATATATATATATATATATATATATATATATATATATATATAGCAGAGTTTCTTGCATCCATAAAGTTCTTTCTTCTTGGTTAATCTAACTAACTTCTTTTATGATCTAGTTGAGTCTATCTTGTAGCAAGTAACTTCTTGATGAGGAATCTTTTTATAGACTTTGATAGCTTTCCGCTGGCTTGACTTCAGAGGGACACATATAAATATATAACACTCATCATCCTTTTAGAACAAGTATAAACAAAGTCTTTATTAGTGACTTCTACGTGTGGTTTTACAATATCTGTTGTTACTTGACATAGCCAATCGGCGATGATGAATAGTCAAATAAGCGTGATCGTATAATATCTAAGTTCATTCAGTTCTGTACGTTTCTAAGTTTACTTGTACATCCACGTTTCTCTCGGTGTGATTATCTCTGTCCGTTCTCTAAAAATCTCCTTTGGGACTCACTAACATCTAATATCTTGGTATAGTAGGACTACTTTAAACTGTTCTACTTTCAAAGTCCAACTCTGGTCACAATATTCTCTAAACGTACTTGTATATCTAAGTCCCGACTAACATCTCATATCTTGATGCAGGTATCTACTTCTTCACTATATTTTCACCGTCTCTTCTATCTGAAGGTCTGTGTCCATCTCAATGTTTCTCCCCTGAATGTCAGAATCTGAATGTAAGTCTGGATCTCAATCTGAGTCTGTCTGTCTGCCTCTGAATCCCCTGAATGTCAGAATCTCAATGTGAGTCTGGATCTCCATCTAGTAGTTCCCAGGGTCTCAGCGTTTAAGTCCCAGGTGACCACACCCCCCGACCACTGATACGACCTAACCTACGTCTGTTGACCGTCACTACTTCTGTAACCCCGCCTTTCTTGACTATGTCCATTGTTTATTACTTTAATCACTTTAGTCGACAACCTGTCAATCTTCTCAAACCTTCATTTCCCACAACTAAAACCTACAATACCAAGCTTGTTCAATCTATACACTCAGCAAATCTTTAAAAACATCATAGAGATGCCAGGCCTACAAATTAATGGAAAGATAATCAATAACCTAAGATATGCTGATGATACTGTACTACTAGCAGAAAATCCTAAAGACCTACAACAATTACTTAATGAAATAAACACGACAAGCAAAAAATATGGACTAGATATGAACATCAAAAAGACTAAAACTATGATCATAAACAAAGAAAATACTCAAAACCCACAAGTGGATATCAAAATTGGAGGAATAGACCTTGAGACAGTTCAAAACTACAACTACCTTGGACATACTATAACCAGTGATGGAAAATGTACAACTGAAATAAACAAAAGAATAGGAATGGTAAAAAGTAATTTTAATGTTATGAAGGACATACTAACATTAAAACAAATAACACCAAAGCTAAAACTAAGAATAGCAAAATGTTACATCTTCTCAATATTCCTATATTGTGCTGAATCATGGACATTAGACAAGAAAACAGAACAGAGAATTGAAGCCTTCGAAATGTGGATTTATAGAAGAATAGGTAGAATTGGATGGAAGGAAAAGAAAACAAACGATGAAGTCTTAAAACAACTAAAAATGAAAAGAGAACTTCTGAACACAATTAGAACAAGACAAATGCGATTCTTGGGCCATGTTAAAAGACACAACAGCCTACTGAAAGTAATCCTGGAGGGGAAAATACAAGGTAAAAGAGGCAGAGGCAGACCAAGATTAACATGGACGAGTAACATCAAAAGATGGACAAATCAACCGATGACAACCTGCACCATCAAAGCAAGAGATAGAGCAGAATGGCGCTCCATGGTAGCCAACCTTCGTTGCGGAGACGGCACTCAATGATGATGATGAAAACCTACAACCTTCAGACTGGACATCTGTGCGCCTTTTACCTGTAATCTTAAAGTTGATTACGACACAGCGACTGAGTTTGGTAGACTTAACGTCTCCTTGCTAATCGTCAAGACTTTCTTAATTTGTACGCCGCCTGAAATTATTCTACCTTTCATCGTCGCCGCGTCGTTCTTTTATTCATCCTCCGAAGATCGTCACTTTGTTCTTCTCATTATCCTACATGGATGAGTCACACTATCACAGTAGTGACACTTGTCCCGATGGTAATTTTGGGCAACAGTGCGAACAGACGTGTTCTTATGGCTATAACATCATATGTGACCCGGAAAGTACAGACTGTACGTGCAAGGAAACGTACTACGGATAAGACTGCACTCTACAATCTCCGGACAACTGTTTGAACGAAACCTGTGAACAGTTAATCGGGGCCTGCGTCTCGTATGTCGATGATTCCCACGTTAAGAAGAGTACTACAACAAACCCAAGCATATGGATACCTTAATGTGTTTCTGTGCTGGACATGGTTCATTTCTTGGTGTTTTTCCGTGAAGCCATGGCTCATATCTTGATGTGTTTCTGTGCTAGCCATAGCTCATATCTTGATGTGTTTCTGTGCTTGCCATGGCTCATATCTTGGTGTGTGTCATGTTAGTCATATCTCATATATGTGTGTCCGGTCACGGTGTGTCCGTGTTAATCATGTCTCATATCGTTATGCGTGTATGTGTTTAGTCATATCTCATATCGTAGTGTGTATCTTTGTGTGTGCATGTTTGGGTTAGATATCTCATATCTTTGTGTGCATGTTTATATTAGTCATATCTCATTTCTTTGTGCGTGCATATCGGTGTATGTCACATCTCATATACTTGTGTGTGCATGTCTATGTTGATCAAATCTCATATCTTTGTGTGCATGTCTATATTAGGCACGTGTCATATCTTTGTGTGTGCATGTCTATGTCAGTCATATCTCATATCTTTATGTGCATGTTTATGTTAATCATGTGTCATATATCTTGATGTGTGTCAGTGTTAGTCATGCCTCGTATCGCTGTGTGCAAGTCTATGTTGGTCACATCTACTATCTTTGTGTGTGCATGTCTGTGTTAGTCACCTCTAGTGACTCGGGCAGATGGTGCTCGTAAACCTGGGAGGGCCAACCATCTAAGGGCAGAATCCCCCTACAGAAAAGATCATCTGCTGCCTTGCAGGAAGATTGGGGACAATCAAAGGCTAAGGAATGCAAACCTGAATAAAATTCTGGCTGAAATCGGATGCACTGGGCCACTGGCGCAGAACACAGTGCAACGTTTTAACGGGTGTTCAATCAGAGTGGATCTGGCAGACTCTAATTATGATGTTCTGCCTGTGGGGGCGATCAACACACTTAGCCTGACAGCTGACTTCATGTGAGAGTCTGGAATCTTACTTCGATTGAATCCTGATCGCAGAGAGAGAGAGAGAGAGAGAGAGAGAGAGAGAGAGATGTACAAAAAGATGAATTCAAGGGAAGGAAGACACGCCAAAAGACAAGATGCATAAAATCAAGCGAAGGGATAATAATTAAGGAGATAAAGGAAATAGGGAAGAGGCGGATTGAATATATAAATATATTACACTATAATGAAAGATATGACTTATACATCGTATGTGAAGGACCAAGTACGCTAATTAATGAAGTAGAGGAAGCTTTTAAAAACATAAAGAATGACACAGCTTCAGATGACTTGAAGCATTAGGAGCCTTCGGATTATAGAGATAATTATAAAACCCATGAATGACATCTATAATGCAGATTATGTCCTTCATGACATACTGAAATTAATCTTAATTGCTCTACCAAAGAAACAAGGAGTTGTTGAATGTTAGAACTATCAACACCATGAGTCTTGTTACCAAGACACTGCTCCATCAAATAATGAAACAGTCAGGAAAGGGATCAGACACACAATTTTGGGAGAATAGTGAGTGGTTTTGTAGATGGGATCTGTACAGCAAACGCCGTATAAACGATAGTAACATTGTCTGGATGAGCAATAGCAGTTGACATAGACATTTTCATTTACGTAAGGCATTCAACAAAGTCACACACAGAATATATATATATATATATATATATATATATATACATATATACATATATATATATATATATATGTGTATATGTGTGTGTATGTGCGTGTGTGCAAACAGCAAACATATTTAGACAGATATATTGTTTTAAATACCTGGGAACAGTGTTAACATCAGATAGAAAGATGTCTTACTGAAGTTAACATAAAGTGGAATCGTATAAGCTAAGAGTAAGTAAGACTAAAGAGCCCCGTCACATCAAGTGGTGTATAGGAAATACGGTGTTAGTGACCTTAATTTTTATAGACCTTCGGCTCATAATTTTTGGGGTATTGTGGTCGGCATTACGGCCGTGTCGTTTTACTTTCCCAGAACAAAAATCTGGGACCTATTTAAGGCTGGGTGAACCCGAAAGCATCTAGCTCTTTGTAGTCCAGTTCATTATCGACTGAACTATCACAAGCCAAGAGTATTTAAGAAAACAAATATATAGTTTATGTGACAAGCCATTTTCGTTGTTGTTCTTCTTCTTTCCTTCCTTATTTTTGTCTTTCAGCTTCGAGGGAAAATATAATTTGTGATGTTTTGCTCTTCTATTGAAATCAGCTTATGTTAGCAAAAGTTTCTAATAAATATTCTTTCATTCAATCCAACTTTTCTATGGTCGGCCCATTATCATTGAAAGTTAGAAACAGACTCGCAGTGCTGTTTTCTGGCTGTGAATAATGGAGGGTAAAGAAAGTACACAGCGCCAGATAGTAACATTTGAAATGGGATTTGTTTTATGTTTTTAGAAGGATGCCTATGTACCATGGACAGCCGAAAAATCTAGCGAGGAGGTACTGAAAGAGGACGATAAAGAGAGGAAGATTAGCTAACAAATTAGGAAAAGACATGCTAGATTTGTGGAGTCTGTACAGAGAGGAAGCAGTTGGAACAACAGGAAAAATAGAAGACTGGCGAGATAGAAGTAGACTGAAGTAACAGATACTGGATGATTTGACGACATGACAGGGGAAGAAACTCAACTGTGGAACTGTTTACACAAGATCGAGGAATATATAGGATGCATCTATTCAAATCCTCTAGGCTTTGACCATGAGTGAATGAATGAGTGATTATAATTCAGAGGATGGGACTTTTTGAACACCCTTTTACGCACGCACGCACGCGCGCGCGCACACACACACACACACACACACATAAGTATGTATATATGGATGTTTAAATCGATCCCTTGGCCCGCAGAAGGAATTCCTAAACCAGAATTCCTAAACGAAAGGCACAGCCTTTTCCTAAATATTTTAATAAAAATCCTTCATTGACTAAACTTCTTAGAGTTTTGTTACTTGTGTCACAAGAAATACGACACGGTATTTAAGGTAACGTAAAGTAGAGTAATTAGTTCTTCTGATGCTTAGTTACATTAGTCGTCGGATTATCCACATCGCACACCGAACAACTGTCTATAGAGGCTCAGATCTACTCACCAGAAAATCAGGACAGCTTGAAACGATTGAAAAATAAAACTGGTGGTTCACAAGTCTTACCCCGTTCTTCCCGTAGCTCTCCACAATTTAGGCAACATCACTCGATATCTTTTGACGGTTCCTTTAAGTCAAATTTTAAAGAATTCTGAGGACTGATAGTTTGTATTATTTCTTGTTGCATATTATTTTGCATTACTCGGAGCCAAGTGCCAGGGTCATCGTATTTATTTTAAGTAAAAATATTCGCCAGGGTGTGAAACTGAAACACCAGCTGTTTAATATTTTTTTTCACGGTAAATCCTTTATTAGAGTTTTTTTTTCACTTTGATACAATCAATGACAACAGGTTCATATGCACTAATCGCTTCTTCTTCAACTGGTTTTTGAACTATGGAATTCACTGTATGCTGGTTTTCTGTTTCTACTTCCTTATTACAACTATCATCATCGGCACTACGACTATATAGTACGGGAATATATCATCATCATCATCGTGTGCCTTCTCCGCAACGAAGGTTGGCTACCATGGATCGCCATTATACTCTGTTTCTTGCTTTGATGGTACACTACAGGATGACATAGATTGACTTGTCCATCTTTTGATGTTACTCGTCCATGTTAGTCTTGGTCTGCCTCTGCCTCTTTTACCTTGTATTTTTCCTTCCAATATTACTTTTAGTAGGCTGTTGTGTCTTTTAACATGCCCTAACAATTTCATTTGTTTTGTCTTAATTGTATTTAGTAGTTCTCTTTTTATTTTCAGTTGTTTTAAAACTTCATCGTTTGTTATCTTTTGTTTCCATCCAATTCTACCTATTCTTCTATAAATCCACATTTCAAAGGCTTCAATTTTCTGTTCTGTTTTCTTGTCTAATGTCCATGTTTCTGCACCATACAGGAATATTGAGAAGACGTAACATTTTGCCATTCTTAGTTTCAGCCCTGCTGATATTTGTTTTGTTGTTAGTTTATTTTTCATGGCACTAAAATTACGTTTTGCCATACTTATTCTTTTGTTTATTTCAGTTTTGCATGTTCTTCTATCATTGGTTATAGTATGTCCCATGTAGTTGTAGCTCTGGGAATATATGGGGGAACAAAATTAGTTCCAGGTTGATGACCTAGCAATGCTTTTTTCTCGCTCTTAGTTTATAATTTTTTTTTTCTGAATGGCGGACTTATTATGTTTATAGTTTGAAACAGGTGACGTTTTTAGCCAGGGTCTGCTCGAAAAAGACTTTGTTGAAAATATTTAGCCTTCTCGATCGGTGAACTTTATGAACTTAATTAATAAACCGAAAGACGTTGCTTTATATTTCAATTTTTCAATTGACATTTCGAATCATTATATTGAAATATATAAGTAGTTTATTTTATTATCAGCCGACAGGGCGGTCCTTGCAAGACTAAGGAGAATTGTTTAAGTAAAGTATCTTTATAATACATGTTTGGAAAGGGGGGGGGGGGACTTTGATGACAAGTATCATCAAAAAGTTGTCAAATTATCAAAACAAATAAACATAACAAGTAATTAGTTCACAAGCACGGCTAGAATAACACATGAACATATTCAAAATAATTTTCTGAGGCCTTGTAAGTGAGGAAGTATAGTGGAACATTCATAGAACAACAACTCATCTGTAGGAATCCCTCGGGTTATAAACATAAACTGAATCTCTAAAATTGAAAATTTTTATCTTTTTTTGTGTACACGACAGATTTGTTGATTTGTGAATCTTGTTTGATACTTGCAGATGTTTCTGGACAAAGAATGAACGCACAACAAACTGTTAAACAGAGAGACAATAGACCAGGTCCCTCCGTAGAGAACATTAAGATCACCAATGAGGGTAACTATTGTTCTTATTCAAAAATAATCGGTGACGAAGCTGTGCCTAATGATATGACATCCCTGAAACGCAGCACACATTGTCTGGCAGCTGACAAAGTTGAAGAAAACATGTCTGGTTCATACAGAGTTAGATCACATGAGAATCTTTACTCGGAACAAACTAAGAACAATAAAAGCAATGAAGGTTGTTCTTCTAGTTTAAGCCGTTATCAAAATAGTACAATACAGGAAAGTCCAAGCAAGTCTTCCAATAAACCTCTTTCAATTGATCACATTCACACTAATGATGCAGACAGTCTTTCCAGTGATATTGAAGTTGATGACACTCACAAAAAAGGTGCAGATATTGTTTCCATTGATAGTGAGGTGAATATGTCACCAGAAGGTAGCATGACACAGGACACAGATGGTACAAGTAAGGATCTTTTTCTTGAACGTGAAAACGATATGAAAGCTCTGCATTTTTCTCCAAGGCCAAATTTTTGTTGTTGCAAAATATCTTTTTGTATAATTTTGTAATGTGATATTTTCAACTTCCAAAAAATAGCGTATAATTTGTCAAACAAGCAACGCCATTTTGATCAATGATCTGGATATTGATATTTATCTATCCCTTGTATTGTTGTACAAGCAGCAGCTATAGGAACTAACAAGCAAACAGGACAAGTCCGAGATATAAAACAAGGAGTCAGACAAGGCTGTGTTCTCTCGCCGGATTTGTTTTCACTTTACAGCGAGTATATTATGAGATCAATAGTAGACAAAAAAAGGAATTGAAGTCAACGGTCACAACATAAATAATTTACGATATGCGGATGACACAGTCGTAATAGCAGAGACAGAGAATGAACTACAAGAAATGATATATATAATAGTAAAAGAAAACAAAAAGAAAGGTCTCAGTCTGAATAGTAAGAAAACAGAAGTAGTTGTTATATCGAAGAAACAATCATCACCATCATGCAGCATAAAAATAAACAAGACAAATCTGAAACAAGTGCAACGTTTGAAATACTTGGGCACAGTGATAACATCAGATGGAAGATGCAACACAGAAATAAAAAAAAAACAGAATAGCTCAGGCCAAAATAGCATTTCAGAAAATGAAAAATATCTTATGCAACAAATCTATGTCAATAAAAATGAGAAAGAGAGTTCATCGATGCTATATAGAACCAATTCTGACCTATGGAAGCGAATCATGGACAATAGACAAACATATAAAAAGACGATTAGAGGCCACAGAGATGGGATTTCTCAGAAGAATGTTGAAAGTTCCCTGGACCAATGAGGAAGTTCTCTAAGAGGCCAACCCAAAAGGCAGCTCTTAACAAACATCAGAAAGAAGCAATCAACATTTTTCGGGCACATCATGAGAAGAGGAAAGTTGGAATACTTGGTTACAACTGGCAAAATAAAAAGAAAGAGAGATCGCGGACAACAAAGAGAGAAAATACTGGATAGCTTGGTGTCATGGCATGGAAGACAGTCAACAACAGAACTCATACGATGCACTGTGGATAGAAGATTGTGGAAGGACATGATCGCCAACGCCAACCGGTACGGTACATGACGATGATGATGTATTGTTTTAATTAGGGTTGATTTTATATTTAGCATACATTGATGTCATTTCTATTCATAACAGTTACATTAATTTGTTGAATTTTTAAAATTATCTTAAACTTCAGATTGGATATTCTTATATCTTTTTACAAAAATGTTTATGTACAAGTATGATGTACTCTTATAGATTTATTAATATTAACTTTAGATATGTTTATTGTTATTATGGATTTTAATTCGTTTGCAGTGATACCGAGGCCTTCCATAACCAATAACCAATGTTTATTGTTGTAATATTACTATATACATTTAAATAACTAGGTTATTTAAGGCTGTGTGAATTTGGCGGCTGTATATCATGATTGAAACCTGCCCTCTAGTTCTTAGTAGTCTAGTTCACTAACTACTGCAGCTCCTGGAGTCTACTTAGTAGTCTAGTTCACTAACTACTGCAGTTCCTGGAGTCTACTTAGTAGCCTAGTTCACTAACTACTGCAGCTCCTGTACTCTACTTAGTAGTCTAGTTCACTAACTACTGCAGCTCCTGTACTCTACTTAGTAGCCTAGTTCACTAACTACTGCAGCTCCTGTACTCTACTTAGTAGTCTAGTTCACTAACTACTGCAGCTCCTGGAGTCTACTTAGTAGTCTAGTTCACTAAGTACTGCAGCTCCTGGACTCTACTTAGTAGTCTAGTTCACTAAGTACTGCAGCTCCTGGACTCTACTTAGTAGTCTAGTTCACTAACTACTGCAGCTCCTGGAGTCTACTTAGTAGTCTAGTTCACTAACTACTGCAGCTCCTGGAGTCTAATTAGTAGCCTAGTTCACTAATTACTTCAGCTCCTGGACTCTACTTAGTAGTCTAGTTCACTAACTACTGCAGCTCCTGGAGTCTACTTAGTAGTCTAGTTCACTAACTACTGCAGCTCCTGGACTCTACTTAGTAGTCTAGTTCACTAACTACTGCAGCTCCTGGGGTCTACTTAGTAGCCTAGTTCACTAACTACTGCAGCTCCTGGACTCTACTTAGTAGCCTAGTTCACTAACTACTGCAGCTCCTGGACTCTACTTAGTAGTCTAGTTCACTAACTACTGCAGCTCCTGGACTCTACTTAGTAGTCTAGTTCACTAACTACTGCAGCTCCTGGACTCTACTTAGTAGCCTAGTTCACTAACTACTGCAGCTCCTGGACTCTACTTAGTAGCCTAGTTCACTAACTACTGCAGCTCCTGGACTCTACTTAGTAGCCTAGTTCACTAACTGCTGCAGCTCCTTGAGTCTACTTAGTAGTCTAGTTCACTAACTGCTGCAGCTCCTGGACTCTACTTAGTAGTCTAGTTCACTAACTACTGCAGCTCCTGGACTCTACTTAGTAGTCTAGTTCACTAACTACTGCAGCTCCTGGACTCTACTTAGTAGTCTAGTTCACTAACTACTGCAGCTCCTGGACTCTACTTAGTAGCCTAGTTCACTAACTACTGCAGCTCCTGGACTCTACTTAGTAGCCTAGTTCACTAACTACTGCAGCTCCTGGACTCTACTTAGTAGCCTAGTTCACTAACTACTGCAGCTCCTGGACTCTACTTAGTAGCCTAGTTCACTAACTACTGCAGCTCCTGGACTCTACTTAGTAGCCTAGTTCACTAACTACTGCAGCTCCTGGACTCTACTTAGTAGCCTAGTTCACTAACTGCTGCAGCTCCTTGAGTCTACTTAGTAGTCTAGTTCACTAACTGCTGCAGCTCCTGGACTCTACTTAGTAGCCTAGTTCACTAACTACTACAGCTCCTGGAGTCTACTTAGTAGTCTAGTTCACTAACTACTGCAGCTCCTGGAATCTACTTAGTAGCCTAGTTCACTAACTACTGCAGCTCCTTGAGTCTACTTAGTAGCCTAGTTCACTAACTACTGCAGCTCCTGGAATCTACTTAGTAGCCTAGTTCACTAACTACTGCAGCTAATGGAGTCTACTTAGTAGCCTAGTTCACTAACTACTGCAGCTAATGGAGTCTACTTAGTAGCCTAGTTCACTAACTACTGCAGCTCCTGGAATCTACTTAGTAGCCTAGTTCACTAACTACTGCAGCTAATGGAGTCTACTTAGTAGCCTAGTTCACTAACTACTGCAGCTCCTGGAGTCTACTTAGTAGCCTAGTTCACTAACTACTGCAGCTCCTGGAGTCTACTTAGTAGCCTAGTTCACTAACTACTGCAGCTCCTGGAATCTACTTAGTAGCCTAGTTCACTAACTACTGCAGCTCCTGGAGTCTACTTAGTAGCCTAGTTCACTAACTACTGCAGCTCCTGGAATCTACTTAGTAGCCTAGTTCACTAACTACTGCAGCTAATGGAGTCTACTTAGTAGCCTAGTTCACTAACTACTGCAGCTCCTGGAGTCTACTTAGTAGCCTAGTTCACTAACTACTGCAGCTCCTGGAGTCTACTTAGTAGTCTAGTTCATTAACTACTGCAGCTCCTGGAGTCTACTTAGTAGTCTAGTTCACTAACTACTGCAGCTTCTGGACTCTACTTAGTAGTCTAGTTCACTAACTGCTGCAGCTCCTGGAGTCTACTTAGTAGTCTAGTTCACTAACTACTGCAACTCCTGGAGTCTACTTAGTAGTCTAGTTCATTAACTACTGCAGCTCCTGGAGTCTACTTAGTAGTCTAGTTCACTAACTACTGCAGCTCCTGGACTCTACTTAGTAGCCTAGTTCACTAACTACTGCAGCTCCTGGACTCTACTTAGTAGCCTAGTTCACTAACTACTGCAGCTCCTGGACTCTACTTAGTAGTCTAGTTCACTAACTACTACGGATCTGGGACTCTACTTAGTAGCCTAGTTCACTAACTACTGCAGCTCCTGGACTCTACTTAGTAGTCTAGTTCACTAACTACTACGGATCTGGGACTCTACTTAGTAGTCTAGTTCACTAACTACTGCGACTCCTGGACTCTACTTAGTAGTCTTGCTCACTAACTAGATGGCATTTATGCTTTGTCTGCTTTCATAAAATTGTCGCATTCATTTGTTCACGCTATAAGTGAGTTACCAATAATAAGAAACACCGACTTAACAAAAGCACAACCGATATTAAAGGCACATAAATGAAGCATGGAATGCCATAGATGACATTGGTGTAGAAGACGATGCATTGGACAAGTGATACATGATTTAATTCTGAGCTTTGTTGTTTTATAATATTGATGATTCTGTATTGTAATATAAATAGCCAGAATGGGGTTTCTCAATTAGTCAAAGACAATATCATTGCATGTAAGAGTAGAATGTACTATGCAAAAAATCTCAGTCACAAGAGTGGTGACTGGAGCAGTTACTGCTGTCTTCAAGTAAGTTTCAAAGACCGTTCACGCGTGCAATTAAAATTTCGCACTCTTAGCCAATGCTTCGGAAGGAAGAGAATCAATGTCTTTGGATTCCATCGCGCCTGCATTGTTTTAGAGTTATTCATGTCTTACTTTGAGGCCAGTCAATAATACTCCGCATGGTCGTAACTGAGACCAATAATAGAACTACAGTTAAGCGATTCTCAAATGGGGTTCCGAAAAAACAGAGGATGCACCGACGCACTATTCACACTAAAACAGCTTGCAGAAAAAACGACAGAACACAACCAAAACTTATACATAGCCTTCATTGACCAGGAAAAAGCATTCGACAGAGTAAACAGAGAACAACTGTGGGAGATACTAACAACATACGGAGTAAGCCAACATCTAACCAACATTATTAAAAGTCTCTACGCCAACAGCAGCTGCAGGGTCAGAACAGCAACAGGCTACACAGACCACTTCGAAGTTAGATCAGGTGTAAGACAGGGGTGCGTACTATCCCCCCTACTGTTTATTACATACATGGACCATATATGCAAGCTAGCCAACCCATCAGAGACAGAGGAGATCAACGAACTTCTATTTGCAGACGACCAGGCACTAATACATGAAACAATAGAAGACCTACAAGAACACTTAAACAAACTCAACATCTTAGGAACAAAGTACAACATGAAAATCAACATCAACAAAACAGAAGTCATGAATGACAAAATAAACAGAACATCAACATAACTATAGAAGGCAGACAACTAAAACAAGTAGAGGAATTCAAATACCTAGGAAGTCTAATGACAAACGACAATTCCCAAACAGCAGAGATAGAATCAAGATGCAACAAAGCTTGTCAAATCATCGGACAGTTATCACCACTATTGTCCAACAAGGAAATAACTCTGGAGGCAAAACGAGCACTATACAATACAATCTTCATCCCAACGTTGTGCTACCAATGCCAGACCTGGACTCTAGATGCAAGAACAATAAGAAAAATAGCCTCTACAGAGATGAAATGTGTTAGACGAATGACAGGAAACAGTCTGAGAGATAAGATCAGAAATGAAGAACTGAGAAAAAAGCTAGGAATAGCCCCAGCCATAGAATATATAAGGAAACAACAGATAAAATGGTTCGGCCACGTGACAAGGAAGAAAGAACAAAACACAACACAACGAGCCTTCAACAAACGTTGTGAGAACAACAGACCCAAGGGTCGACCACGAAAAAGATGGATCGATGGAATATTAGAAGCACTGGGAAACATAACAGCAGCAGAGGCGAACAGAAGAGCAAAAGACCGCAAATTATATCTCCCCTCGACGCTGAAAGGCAGATGAGGAAGGAAAGAGGAAGAAGAAGAAGATGGTCGTATCGGTACAGTGCGTATATAGATCCTAGGGAAGAAATAGTTCTCACTTGTCTTACACTTGTTTCAGCATTCTATTAGGCACTTACTGCTGAAAGGTATTTGACCGTGGGCTAAAATAAATTGTATGTATGGGGAAGGGACGGGTTGGAATATTTAGTAACAACAGGTAAAATAGGGGATATTGCGGTAGACAAAGTGAGAACATACTGGATGGTTTGACGGCGTTGCACGGGAATGAATCAACAACAGAACTGTTGCACAGCGCGCAAGGTTCTTGCAATTGTGATTTCAAAATATACCTTTTTTAGTGACGTCCTAAAAGAAACATATTTCCCCAGTTTCATGATCTATATGTGTGACTTCTATTTAATTAATTTTGTTTGATTTCCGCTATAATTACAATAATTCTTATGATTCCATCATTTCTCATTCCGCTATTTGTGACTTATACAGATTGTGTTTGATATCGATAAAAAGGATATACATGTAGTAAGAATGCCCTATTTATCATCTTTATTTATAATTTTGTTCTGTCTTCCTTTTAGTTAAACTGTTACATTCAATTTTATGTTTACTTTTGTAAGCTTTTGGTATTATTATTTATGTCGATTTTCTTTTGAATGTATTGAATATTTGTGCTCCAATTTCAGGCATTAGAAATTGTGGTGAATTGAGTATCACATTCTCATCATTTTCTTTCATTCTTTTTTTTAGAACCCCTTAAATATTCCTTCACCTAATAGTTTATTATTCCCCACCTTTACTATATACGCCCTTTCTTGTTTTGTTGATACTGTTTTTTTTTTTTAAATTCCGGCCTGTATGCCCAATAGCCTTTCAGTGCTTTATAGATCTCATCGTTTGCCATCCTCTGTGGTAATATTAACAATAATATATTGGCTTTGGCGTCTTGGCAAACGGTTGAAAGCAAGCTATCATGATCGGTCAATAATTTTGTAATATATTTTAATATTAATGTCTTATCCTGATGATGTTCTACTGAGCAGATTATCTCGTGGCTGAATTTATCAATACACGACATCCGACAGCGGAATGAACAAGATGTACTTTAAGTGCTTGGCCTCATCTTCATATATATATAACATTTCAGACTTAAGGTCGGTGAAAAAAGATTTCATGAAAAAGTATTACAGAATATCATCATATATAACTTTATCAACACCATACATCATGAACTGTTCACGTTATACACTTCATCCATCTTATGTGTCATTTGATAAATACATTATACACTTCATCCATATTATGTGTCATTGATAAATACATTACACACTTCATCCATATTATGTGTCATTTGATAAACACATTATACACTTCATCCATATTATGTGTCGTTTGATAAATACATTATACACTTTATCCATATTATGTGTCATTTGATAAATACATTTTACACTTCATCCATATTATGTGTCATTTGATAAATACATTATACACTTCATCCATCTTATGTGTCATTTGATAAATACATTATACACTTCATCCATATTATGTGTCATTTGATAAATACATTTTACACTTCATCCATATTATGTGTCATTTGATAAATACATTTTACACTTCATCCATATTATGTGTCATTTGATAAATACATTATACACTTCATCAACCTCATATGTCATTGCACACACGTTTTTACATCACCAACACAATGTGTCGTTTGTTTTATACCGTATCTACCTTATAACCAGCGACGATAAACCACTATAAATATAGCATATCCTTCAATCTGTGACTTAAAATGTACATGTTGATTATATTTTCTTGAAAAGTTTACCAATCATGAGTTAACGATTTATTTTTTTATACTTATGATTGTTATATCATTCCCGACAAGATGGTAAACATTAATTGTTCATGAAATGATATAGGGTAATAACATTTTGGAAGAAGAATCATCATAAACACAATGGGCTAAACTGTGATAGTTATTGATGGTGTAGAAGAATTAATTTGAGAGCTTGTTAGTAGTATATCATGTACATTGATCAGTATGGCCTTTTATTATTTCTTTAATAGGGGGGGGGGTGTAGGAGGAACTGCTCCATGTTAGAACAAAGAATATAGAGTAGGAGAAATGGCTTCAGGCTGGAGCAAAGATAACATATGCATATATATGTATGTATAGGAGTCTGTCTCTACAGCTCATGTTGAAATATGGTGCACAGTTGTTAATAAAGCTGAAATGTAAGATAGTTGGGGAGAGGGGGGTATTGATTTGATGAGCTAATGAGTAATGATAATGATAAACTAACGCGGGATCTGTCTTCTGCCAGATTTACAATTATTTAAATTCGCTGTATTTTCGCGTGATGTAATATTATAAAACCACGCACAAACAGAAATGATGTACATTAAATTACCCACTCCACTTTAGTACAAACATTCCACTGTTAATAATCAGATATATATATATATATATATATATATATATATATATATATATATATATATATTATATGATCGCAAAAGGTCTATACTCTAGATAATTACTGTGCTGTGAGTGTTATATAACAATGACTATCTTAAATATTAAATTTGAGGAACATAGCGGCCTATGTTTTAGTACTTAACTAACATTCCCCTGGACAGTGATAGAACCGATGAACATAACTCGTGCAAGTAACGATCTCTGGGCGGAGACTAAAAGTCAATAAAATTTCTTGGCTATTAAATTATACCGATACTCCATGCACGGGCCATTTGCCTGTCGTCGCACGGCAATGTTAAAAGTGCTCAGCAAGACGTTAATAACGGTCAGTCAGCAAACAAAAAAGTCAGATATACAAAAGGTAGATAAGTCTGCTATACTACCAGATCTGTAAATCTACCAGATGTTACCCATGGGTGCTGTACAACAATACAAGCAAATAATCAAGCTGCAGCCAACAGACTATAAAACATCAACAG
The DNA here is from genome assembly GCA_032433765.1 of Megaustenia siamemsis. Taxonomy (NCBI): domain Eukaryota; kingdom Metazoa; phylum Mollusca; class Gastropoda; order Stylommatophora; family Ariophantidae; genus Megaustenia; species Megaustenia siamemsis. Next base: position 167,650,383 of record JAVIAB010000092.1, on the reverse strand, counting down.
TATAAGATCACAGGCAATTTGAATTAATGCTTAAAATAATTACAATGCAATGTAAGCGTGTTTAAAAATAAAAACTTTATTATGGGAAATATAACACTGAGTCACACAATATATATATATATATATATATATATATATATATATATATATATTAGAATCTGCTCGGTCTATGAGTTAATGGTCACACACGACGCTAGGATGTTCATCATCATGTGCCATACCACTTGGCGTAGGTGATCATGTCCCTCCACAATCTTCTATCTACAGTGCATCGTATCAGTTCTGTTGTTGACTGTTTTTCATGCCATGACACCAAGCTATCCAGTATTTTCTCTCTTTGTCGTCCGCGATCTCACTTTCCTTTTATTTTGCCAGTTGTAACCAAGTATTCCAACTTTCCTCTTCTCATGATGTGCCCGAAAAATGTTGATTGCTTCTTTCTGATGTTTTTTAAGAGCTCCCTTTTTGTATTGGCCTCTATGAGAACTTCCTCATTGGTCTTTTTAGCTGTCCATGGAACTTTCAACATTCTTCTGAGAAATCCCATCTCTGTGGCCTCTAATCGTCTTTTCATTTGTTTGTCTACTGTCCATGATTCTTCCATAGATCAGAATTGGTTCTATATAGCACCGATGAACTCTCTTTCTCATTTTTATTGACATAGATTTGTTGCATAAGATATTTTTCATTTTGCTAGGATGTTACAAAGTAAATTAAAAAAAAACTGTCCGTTCAATAGTAAAGATGGGTAAGATATATTCCCATTCGCCGTGTCTTGGAAGCCACGATCCATATTTTCTACCAATGTAATCGCCTACAGAAACGCCCTATTCCTTCTCCAGAGCATGAGTGTCTGTATCAGAATTGCACATGTCATAGAGATGATTCTTAGCTAATCAATGTGCAGCATATAGATAACAACAAGACGGCCAAAATTAAATTAGAATCCCTTCTGAGAGCATGTCATCATCATCTTCGAGTGCCGTCGCCACAACGAAGGTTGGCTACCATGGAGCGCCATTCTGCTCTGTCTCTTGCTTTGATGGTGCAGGTTGTCATAGGCTGCTTTGTCCATCTTTTGATGTTACTCGTCCATGTAGTCTTGGTCTGCCTCTTTTACCTTGTATTTTCTCCTCCAGGATTACTTTTAGTAGGCTGTTGTGCCTTTTAACATGGCCCAAAAATCGCATTTGTCTTGTTTGAATTGTGTTTAGTAGTTCTCTTTTCATTTTTAGTTGTTTTCGTCGTTTGTTTTCTTTTCCTTCCATCCAATTCTACCTATTCTTCTATATATCCACATGTCAAAGGCTTCAATTCTCTGTTCTGTTTTCTTGTCTAATGTCCATGTTTGTGCGCCATATAGGAGTATTGAGAAGATGTAACAATTTGCTATTCTTAGTTTTAGCCCTTGTGTTATTTGTTTTGATGTTAGTATGTTCTTCATGGCATTAAAATTACTTTTTGTCATTCCTATTCGTTTGTTTATTTCAGTTGTACATTTTCCATCACTGGTTATAGTATAGTATGCCCAAGGTAGTTGTAGTTCTGAACTGTCTCCAGGTCTATTCCATCTATTTTGATATCCATTTGTGGGTTTTGAGCATTTCCTTTGTTTATGATCATAGTTTCAGTCTTTTTGATATTCATATCTAGTCCATGTTTTTTTGCTTATCATGTTTATTTCATTAAGTAATTGTTGTAGATCTTCAGGATTTTCTGCTAGTAGTACAGTATCATCAGCATACCTTAGGTTATTGATTATCTTTCCATTAATTTGTAGGCCTGGCATCTCTATGATGTTTTTAAAGATTAGCTCAGTGTATAGATTGACAAGCTTGGTGATAGGATGCATCCCTGTCTTACTCCTCACGAGAGCATGTAACCCACAATAATAAATTATATCTGTCTGATCGGTGCGTGACTGTGCTGGCAACACGATGCAATTCTCGATTGGAGTGAAATTTAAGTTATAAGTGAATTTCAATGCCCGTAGTAAACATAAATTCAAGCGTTCTTGTGTTATTTCGAATGGATAGAAGCAGTGACAGAGACATGTAACAACAAAGGAAAATCACTAATTCAGATAGTTCGAGCAACTCAAGAACGACAAACAATATAAACCACGACACCTTTTAGGTATCAGTGAAAAGAGAAAAGAAGAAAAAAGAAGATCCGTCTGATACTGTAGACACTAGCTTGGCCATTACACTATAATATTTAAAATTTTTCTTATTTGTGTTATCATATGTATGAATAAGATCAATGGCCAATAGCAAGCAGTCATTCCTAATATTACTCAAAAAGTCACTATGGTCAGAACACACGTGTACGCCGTGATTCAAATTCCGATTCATCAGTTATGAGAAAACAATTGATATCCACGACGTGTCGACACACGTCTGAGTATGGGTAAGCATACCGCGATGTTTGTGAGCTCGCGAAAACTGATCGGGGGTGGGTCTAAGTTTTAATATATTTATATCTGCTACTGGTCGTATTAATACAGTCGCATACAGCACAAAACTCTTTTTGACCGTTCATGTTTAGTAAAACACTGACCACAGGAAACAGTATAGTAAAGTCTCAAAACTAACCGTTACTTCTTGTTAGAGATTCATAAGTAACCGTTAATGTGATTATTAATAAAGACTCAAAGTTGACAGTTATTTTCAATAGAGACGCATAACTAAGCGGCCTACCCTACAGAAGCATAACTGACTGGTGTCCAGTAGTGGAATGATACATCACAGAAGATGGTGAGTTAGAGTTATAGCACTAAGATGAATATGGAAGAGTGACGCATATCTGACTGTCAGGTTAAAGTATTAGGATATTTTATACTTAGGATACTTGATTGTGGGTGAATCACAGTTGAGTGTTGATCATAGTTAGAGTTATAGTACTAAGATGAATATGGAAAAGTAACGCATATCTGACTGTCAGGTTAAAGTATTATGATACTTTATACTTGATTGTGAACTCGATAAATCATAGTTGAGTGTTGATCAGTAAGGGATGTTGTAATACAGTAGAGGTGTTGAGTTTGGCCATGCTGTTAATATGAAGATGGACTGGTTTACTCATATAGACTCAAAGTTGTTCATAAAATCTATAGTAAACACTAGCTGACCTTTCATTTATAGTAAAACACTGATCACAAGAAATAGTATAGTAAAGGCTCATAACTTAGTATCCCTCATAACTAACCGCTACTTTGTATTAGAGACTTATGAGTAACCGTTAATAAAGAAGATTTTAGACGACTTTTATAAGGAATATGATCAGTGATACACCTCAGAAAAACGTGTAGCGGTCATCGTGACTATTTTATTTCGAGTAGATGTAGAGTTAAGGCCGATTGTCGAGACTATGAGAAAGTAAAACTGTATCATAAATGGACTCCGAGATTATGCAACTTACAAGACGAAGGGGGCAGAATGGTTTCATTATGCAGCAAAACCTACCATTGTTTGGGGAAGTATGACAAGAGTAGTATAAAAGAGCTTAACAAACAACACAATAAACTAGATAAAAACATTGTCATGAAGGTTCTCAATATACAACAGGTACAGGGAGGGAAAACGAGGGGTTTAAAAATATAACCCGAGCATCTATTCCTACATACAGTATAGAAATTATCTGTCCTTTTATATAAAACGCGGTGTGCACGAAAACAACCTGATCACTTTCTCTCTGGCTATCTAGTGTATATTATATGTATGCATAGTATAAGGTTACTTCTGTAATAATTGTATGTACATTGACATGATAATTATAATGGACTTCCACTGTTTTGTTTACATCAATACCAAGCTAATAATTTATTTAAAATATATCAAAATGCTGTTTTATTTTTATAAATGTGACCTTGTACTGTATCGTGACAATAAAATGGTTAATGATATCGCACATGCTTTAAACCCAATGTGGTTAAAATATATATTAAATCTGTTTTCCCGAAAAATATTGTAATATGAATCATGTCTGTGTTAGTCACCTCTAGTGACTCGGACAGATGGTGCTCGTAAACCAGGGAGGGCCGACCATCTAAGGGCAGAATCACCCTACAGAAAAGACAATCTGCTGCCTTGCAGGAAGATTGGGGACAATCAAAGGCTAAGGAAAGCAAACTTAAATAAAATGCTGACTGAAATCGGATGCACTGGGCCACTGGCGCAGAACACAGTGCAACGTTTCAACAGGTATTCAATCAGGGTGGATCTAACAGGCTCTAATTATGATGTTCTGTCTGTGGGGTCGATCAAGTCACTTAAACAGACAGCTGTCTTCATGTGAGAGTCTGGAATCCTACTCTGATTGAGTCTTGATCGCAGAGAGAGAGAGAGAGAGAGAGAGAGAGAGAGAGAGAGAGAGAGAGAGAGAGAGAGAGAGTTTGAAATGTGTATGTGATAGCCATGGTTCCTATCTTGGTGGGTGTCTGTGATAGCCATGGCTCAGTTCTCGGTGTATATCCGTGCTAGTCGTAGCTCATATCTTGGTGGGAGTCTGTGATAGCCATGGCTGATATCTTGGTGGGTGTATGTGCTGGCCATGGCTCATATCTTGGTGTGTGTCTGGGCTGGCCATGATTCATATCTTAGTGTGTGTCTGTGCTGGCCATGTTTAATATCTTAGTGTATATCCGTGCTAGCCATGGCTCATATCTTAATGTGTTTCAGTGCTAGTCATGGTTCATATCTTGGTGTGTTTCCCTGAAGCCATGGCTCATATCTTAATGTGGTTCTGTGCTAGCCATGGCTCATATCTTAGTGTGCTTCTGTGTTAGCCATGTCTCATATCTTAGCCAGTGTGTGCGTGCTAGCCATGGCTCATTCATATCTTGATGTGTATCATGTTAGTCATATCTCATATCTTGGTGTGTGTCCGTGTTAATCATGTCTCATATCTTTGTGTGTGTCTGTGTTTAGTCATATCTCATATCTTAGTGTCTATTTGTGTTAGTCATGTGTCATATCTTTGAGCGTTCATGTCAGTGTTAGTCACATCTCATATCTTTGTGTGTGCATGTCTTTGTTAGTCACCTCTAGTGATTCGGGCAGATGGTGCTCGTAAACCTGGGAGGTCCGACCATCTAAGGGCAGAATCACCCTACAGAAAAGACAATCTGCTGCCTTGCAGGATGATTGGGAACAATCAAAAGCTAAGGAAAACAAAACTGAATAAAATGCTGGCTGAAATCGGATGCACTGAGCATTGAACACAGTGCAACGTTTTAACAGGTATTCAATCAGAGTGGATCTGGCAGACTCTAATTATGATGTTCTGTCTGTGAGGTCGATCAATTTACTTAAACAGACAGCTGTCTTCATGTGAGAGTCTGGAATCCTACCCTGATTGAGTCTTGATCGCAGAGAGAGAGAGAGAGAGAGAGAGAGAGAGAGAGAGAGAGAGAGAGAGAGAGAGAGAGAGAGAGAAAGAGAGAGAGAGAGAGAGATATGAATCATAGTTGCCTGTCTGTATGAAGACACAGACGTCACCTTCAGCCCCACAACCAATGGTTTGACTATTTCACGATCTGCGGCAATGTAAATCCAGCTGGTGGTTACATTGAAAACTAGTATAGCCGTATTGTCTGTCAGCAAATTCGGCATCTCAGCAATGAACGGTTTTGACTCGAGCTTTCTCACCCACGAATTTGATAGCATGGGACATAGATCTGGTTTAGTACCGATTATTTTACATGTCCAGACTTATTTTACGTATTTTTAGCCACTGACACAATTGTTATTGGTTATTGAAGGCCCCGGTGTCACTGCAAACGAATTAAAATCCATAATTGCTCAACCGCCCGTGCCAGTGGAATCGCCCGACTTACTAATTCATCTCCCAAACAAAGAAAGGTAGCTGTAGTCCCCATCATAGCAGTCTCAGCACACGCCAAAAGACATAAGGCGAAACCGCACAGAAAGTGAACACATCCAACTGTTCTCTGTCATACGATATCAGCATTCTTCGTAAACAATTCGGATATTGAAACATGATCAAAACGGATGAAACACACAGCTCAGCTCACGGTGTGCACAGAGCACCTAACTCAGTAACTCCTGCAACAAGCCAGACTTGGAATGTGAGGAAACTGCAACAAGGAACACTTTTCATGCATAGCCTTCAATGGTTCCTGCCGCCTATCCACCATATTCTGACACAATTATTAAGCTTCAGAGAAATTCAAATTTTGCCCCTGAACGTGACTTGATTAGTCAGGGTAGTACTAAGCGCTACCCAATACGATCATTTATGTATTGTCTGGTAGATAATGTAAACGGCATTATGACCCTTGGCATTGATCCTTCGCGGGTTTTAATCAGTAGAAAATACACAGAGTGCAAGCGTTCCTGAGCAGGTCCCGTAACTGGCACGAATTGTAGGAGAGAGGTCTGTTTGAATTCCTCTTGACAAAGTTGAAGATCTTAGTATGGGAAAAGTCAGAATGAGTCGAAATATTAAAACTGACCAAAACCGTTTTAGTAGAGGGTTCACACGCGCGAGCCTGATTGATATCTGGGATGAGTGTTTATGACAATGGCTGCAATTTTAATAGAGACAGGCAAATAATTGCAATTTTATTAGAGAACATGCAAATAATTGCAATGTTATTAGAGAACAGGCAAATAATTGCAATTTTAGTAGAGAACAGGCAAATAATTGCAGTTTTAGTAGAGAACAGGCAAATAATTGCAATTTTAGTAGAGAACATGCAAATAATTGCAATTTTAGTAGAGAACAGGCAAATAATTGCAATTTTAGTAGAGAACAGGCAAATAATTTCAGTGCTGCTTTAAAGCTGGTAGCAAGTAGCGGGAGTGTAACGACACTCCAATAAGGTGATAGCTTTACAAAAAAGTAACATAACAAAATACCAACGTTTCGGCCTACATGCGGACTTTTTCATAAAAAGAGAACAACAGACAAAGAAGAACATATATCTTCTTTCTTTCTTTAGATCTAAGATGATCTAGCAGGTTAGTCGAAGAGAAGTAAATAGAGGGACAAGAGATAAAATGATGAAACAAGAAAAAGAGATGTTCTACATATCAGAGGATAAAAATATATCATCATCATGTGCCATACAGGTTGGCGTAAGCGATTATGTCCTTCCACAATCTTCTATCCACAGTGCATCGTATCGGTTCTGTTGTTGACTTTTTTCATGCCATGACACCAAGCTATCCAGAATTTTCTCTTTTTGTCGTCCGCGATCTCTCTTGCCTTTTATTTTGACAGTTGTAACCAAGTATTCCAACTTTCCTCTTCTTATGATGTGCCCGGAAAATGGTGATTGTTTCTTTCTAATGTTTTTTAGCTCCCTTTTTGTGTTGGCCTCTTTGAGAATTTCCTCATTGGTCTTTTTGTCCAGGGAACTTTCAACATTCTTCTGAGAAATTCCATCTCAGTGGCCTCTAACCGTCTTTTCATTAAAAATATATATGTTAAATATTTGAGTAAAATATGCATAAAATTGAAGCAAGACGTAGCTGATGGCGAACTCCGACAATACAGCTCACAGCGAAAATGAATTCTAAATGTAGGTAAGATGTGGTCGAAGAAACAGAGATTGATGAGAAACCAGTCACGTGAGAGGGTGGGAGGGCAGACGAGATAACAAGAGTGAGGAGTTTAGGTGTGAAGCAGTCTGGCGTGTCACGTGTAATCACTAAAATAGATATGGAGTGTGAAAGCTTAGCAAACAACCTACGACATTCCCCAAATAACTGAGGCGCAAACAGGTGATAATGAAGATATGCGTTACAGACTCAGAAGATCACAAGGAGAGATCTCGTCAGGTGGTGGAGGGCCAAAACACGAGCATAGGAGGGAAAACAGGGCAATGGAGATTCGTCCTATTTGTCCCAGTTAGATGAGTTGGTCATAGTTAGTAAGTCAGTAATTGATAATAAATGGTACTCGTATTCAGTTCTCTTACATGAACCTGAAGCCGAAGCTAAACTAATAAGACTATGTAAAACTCTCTATTTTACCTATGTTTATTTGTTTAACTATTTCAATTTTACGTAAATGTGTTCTGTTCAACATACATCACAGAAAAAAATGACTGATCATAATAAAAATTATAGATTACAGTCACAAGTGTTGATGAAGACTAAATTAATATCCACTCTCTCTATAAATACTATCGGTATGAGTTCATCATCATCATCAAGTGCCTTCTCCGCAACGAAGGTTGGCTACAATGGAGCGCCATTCTGCTCCGTCTCTTGCTTTGATGGTGAAGGTTGTCATAGCCTGCTTTGTCCATCTTTTGATGTTACTCGTCCATGTTAGTCTTGGTCTGCCTCTGTCTCTTTTACCTTGTATTTTCCCCTCCAGGATTACGTTTAGTAGGCTGTTGTGTCTTTTAACAAGGCCCAAAAATCGCATTTGTCTTGTTTGAATTGTGCTTAGTAGTTCTCTTTTCATTTTTCGTTGTTTTAAGACTTCATCGTTTGTTTTCTTTTCCTTCCATCCAATTCTACCTATTCTTCTATATATCCACATTTCAACGGCTTCAATTCTCTGTTCTGTTTTCTTGTCTAATGTCCATGTTTCTGCACCATATAGGAATATTGAGAAGATGTAACATTTTGCTATTCTTAGTTTTAGCCCTGGTGTTATTTGTTTTGATGTTAGTATGTTCTTAATGATATTAAAATTACTTTTTGCCATTCCTATTCTTTTGTTTAAAGGAATTGAAGTCAACGGTCACAACATAAATAATTTGCGATATGCGGATGACAGTCTTAATAGCAGAGACATAAAGAACGAAGAAGGTCTCAGTCTGAATAGTAAGAAAACAGAAGTAATCGACGACAAAGAGTGAAAATACTGGATAGCTTGGTGTCATGGCATGGAAAACAGTCAACAACAGAAATGATACGATGTACTGTAGATAGAAGATTATGGAAGGACATGATCGCCTACGCCAACCGGTATGGCACATGATGATGATTATCCGTAAGAACTTGCCCTGTCTCGATATCTCGGGGACAGAGTCTATTGTCGCGTACACAATTACCTGCAATGGGTCAGCTGTGATGTGGGAGAACTTAAGTTCGACTGACAGAGGTCCGGATTTGGTTATCGCGAACCTGACTCAATCTAATAAGCTCAGAGAGAGATAAAATGCATAAATGGCATAGTAAAGTAAAGAATAAAGAGCTCCCGTCACGCCAAGTGGCGTATAGGGAATATAGTGTTAGTGGCCATACATTTTACAGACCTTCAGCACATGATTTTTTGGGGTAATGTGGTCGGTATTACGCCCGTGCCGCTTTACTTTCCCAGAAAAAAAATCCAGTACCCATTTAAGGCTGGGTGAACCCGAAAGCCGTCGGTTGGGATCGAACCCTACCCCTTGTCCTTTGTAGTCCAGTTCACTAACCACTGAACTATCGCGGCTCCCCGTTTAATCGGGTACTTAGCATTTATTTTTAAAAGAGTCTTTTCGTTGACGAGAGAAATGGTTGGAATTAACTTGGCTTTTCTCAGAACCAGGGCTGCGAAAGTGATGACGCTCTTATAAACGACTGTTTTGTCGAGGGCTGTCAGGTTAAATACATTCTTAGATAAATGTAATTTGAGTGTGAAATCGATGCCTGGCAGTAAATAACAGCCTTGCGCAAATATATCAGAATGCAGTTACCCCATCGTATCTATTTCTTTACCTGGCTGGCTGGATTACGACGTACTTTTAGTCCGTAATTGGAATCCCCCTCCATGTGGTACATGTCGTTTGGTGTGTCTATGTAAAAGAGACCTGACGTCAGATAACATTTCTTGGCTTCCTCTCCATAGTTTAAGGTAGCTTCTAGGTTGTCCCTTGTATGGGGCGTACGTGTACTCACTAGAGATGATCAGAGTATCGTTCAGGGACAAATCGACTTGGGAGATCAGACTGTACATGCAATAATTGATCGGCACCACCTCTGCGTTAGGGGCTTTATTATCACCATTGGCTAAAGTAACTTTGACTCCTAATGTGCAGTAATGTATTGTAGAAATCTAGATACTCCTCGCTATTTCTCGATATTGCAAATTCAATCGGAGTTGTTGGATCGAAGGAAGAATAACTGTTGATTGAACAAAAAAGCACAAGGGAACGATGGAATACAGTAAAAATCGTTATAATGAACGAACAGAAGTAAATAGTAAGGATAATGGGAAAGGATCATAAATACTCAAAGAAGAAGTGGACGACGCCTTGCGCATTATGAAAGCGGGCAAAGCTCCTGGACCAGATAATATAACTAAAGAAGTGATTGAAGCTAGGGGTGATTTTGGAATAGAATTAATAACAAAAATATTGAATGATATCTACAACAGCGGATATATACCAGACGACATGCTCAAATATTCATAGCCCTACCAAAGAAAACGGGTGGGATAGAATGCGAGGATCATCGCACAGTAAGCCTTATGAGTCGCATGACTAAGATATTACTAAGAATCATCATGCGAAGAGTGCGAAGCAAAATCAGTCCAGAAATTAGTGATGAACAGTGTGGTTTTGTTAGGGGTAAAGGAACGAGTAATGAAATATATATCATAAGATCTTTAGTAGAAAGAGCCATAGAGGTGAAAACATATCCATACCTATGTTTCGTAGATTATACCAAAGCATTTGACAAAGTAAGGCACCAAGAAATAAAAATTGTAGTATGTACTAGCAACAAACAGCGGCCATAAGAACTGGAAACCAATTTGGAATGTTTCAATAAATAAAACAGGGTGTTAAACAACGTTGTGTGCATTCACCAGATTTGTTTAATATTTATAGTGAGATTATTTTGAGATCCATAAGGGGCATGCCTGGGATAACACTCGGAGGTTATAATATAAATAATCTAAGGTATGCTGATGATACAGTCTTAATCGCTAAAAATGAAAATAAGTTACAAGAAATGTTAGACATTATAGTGAAAGAAAGCAAAAATAAGAGACTCAGCCTTAATAGCAAAAGGACAGAAGTAATGGTAACAACTAAGAAAAAAACATCACCGCAGTGCACAATAAAGACAAGTGATCAATATTAAAACAGGAAAATGAATATCCGGGACATTGTTAACCTCAGGTGGTTGATGTACAACAGAGGTGAGATGCAGAGTGGCTCAGGCAAAAGCAGCTTTCCAAAAATTGATGGAAATACTGTGCAATCCATTTTTGACAATAGAAACAAGAAAAATAATTCTTAAATATTATGTCGAGCCAGCCTTAACATATGGGGTATGAATCGTTGACAATAGGACAACAGACAAGAAAATCACTGGAGTCTGTAGAAATGTGGTTTTATAGAAGTATGTTGAGAATACCATGGACAGCTAAGAAGAGTAATGAAAACGTTATGAAAGAGGTCAAAACAAAAGTGAGTTAATTACCAATATTAGGAAGAAAATCATTATTATTTGACCATGTAATGAGAAGAGAACAACTGGAATATATTGTCATTATCATCATTGAGTGCCGTCTCCGCAACGAAGGTTGGCTACCATGGAGCGCCATTTTGCTCTATCTTTTGCTTTGATGGTGCAGGTTGTCATCGGTTGATTTGTCCATCTTTTGATGTTACTCGTCCATGTTAATCTTGGTCTGCCTCTGCCTCTTTTACCTTGTATTTTCCCCTCCAGGATCACTTTCAGTAGGCTGCTGTGTCTTTTAACATGGCCTAAGAATCGCATTTGTCTTGTTCTAATTGTGTTCAGAAGTTCTCTTTTCATTTTTAGTTGTTTTAAGACTTCGTCGTTTGTTTTCTTTTCCTTCCATCCAATTCTACCTATTCTTCTATATATCCACATTTCAAAGGCTTCAATTCTCTGTTCTGTTTTCTTGTCTAATGTCCATGTTTCAGAACCATATAGGAATATTGAGAAGATGTAACATTTTGCTATTCTTAGTTTTAGCTCTGGTGTTATTTGTTTTGATGTTAGTATGTCCTTCATGAAATTAAAATTACTTTTTGCCATTCCTATTCTTTTGTTTATTTCAGTTGTACATTTTCCATCACTGGTTATAGTATGTCCAAGGTAGTTATAGTTCTGAACTGTCACAAGGTCTATTCCTTCAATTTTGATATCCAATTGTGGGTTTTGAGTATTTTCTTTGTTTATGATCATAGTTTTAGTCTTTTTGATATTCATATCTAGTCCATATTTTTTGCTTGTCGTGTTTATTTCATTAAGTAATTGTTGTAGGTCTTTAGGATTTTCTGCTAGTAGTACAGTATCGTCAGCATATCTTAGGTTATTGATTATCTTTCCATTAATTTGTAGGCCTGGCATCTCTATGATGTTTTTAAAGATTTGCTCAGTGTATAGATTGAACAAGCTTGGTGATAGGATGCATCATTGTCTTACTCCTCTTTTTATGTCCATGGGTGTAGAGTTCTCCTTGTTATATCTTATTATTGCTGTTTGCTCCCAGTACAAATTACATAGTCGTATGTCTGTGTCATCTAGATTTATATCCTTTAGGCAGTCTATGAGTTGGTTATGGTGTATTCTATCGAAAGCTTTGGTGTAGTCTATGAAGCAGGCATATATTGGTTTGTTTACTTCTGTGTATTTTTCGATTAATGTTCTCATGCAGAATATGGCTTCTTTTGGAATATATTGTAACAACTGGAAAAATTGAAGGACGAAGAGATAGAGGGAAACAAAGAGAAAAAATAACAGACAGCTTAAGAGAATGGCTTTGCAGAAGATCAACAACAGAAATGATAAATAACTGCCGAGATCGAAAGTTGTGAAGAGACATGATCACCTACGCCAGCAGGTACAGTAGATGATGATTGCAAATCTGAATCTTCTTTTGATCTCTGACTTTCTGGCAGTCACAAATGTTAGTTACTGCAGATCTCTGCTGTTCATATTTTGTAACAATTTCAATTTATTCATTGTTGATTTTCGGTTGGTTTTTGATTTTGTCAATGGACATTATGGAGCCGCGATAGCTCAGTGGTTAGTGAACTGGACTACCACGGACAAGGGGTAGGGTTCGATCCCAACCGACGGCTTCCGGGTTCACCCAGCCTTAATGGGTACCGGATTTTTTCTGGGAAAGTAAAGCAGCACGGGCGTAATACTGACCACATTACCCCAAAAATCATGTGCTGAAGGTCTGTAAAATATAGGGTCACTAACACCATATTTCCCTATACGCCACTTAGCGTGACGGGGGTACTTTACTACTTCTTTTACAATGGACATTATCTTAGTTTTCTGTTTGTTTTTAGATAAATCGTGGCCGGTGGGCACAAAGAAGTCCCATCTAATGCGGAAGAATTAATGGGAGAAAAAAATTATATGGGGGATTCCCCTTCTGATCAGCGTATTTAATTTAAAAGTGAATTTATAGTTAGAAGTCTCTTACTTCGCTGATACTTTAATAATTTCATTGAAATTTCATGTAATATTTTCAGCATTTTCGTAATAAAATTTTAACCCTGATCTTATTGCTAAATGATAATCTGCTCGGATCAAGAAGTATTATTTGGCCGTGCCTCTAGTGTGAACTAAAAATAGAAATGTCCAACTAAAACCCGACAGGTGCGATCTTCTTGATATTACCAGATCAAGTTAGTTCAACAAACATTGTCATCATAACACCATGCTTGTTTAAACAATGTTTTGATGAAAATGTAAGCAAATTATAAAAGGAGCTGGGATTTTAAATAGTTTATGTAGTCGTAAAGATATTTATGGAAAAACAAACGAGCGACGGCTCTATTTTTCCTGAAAACGGATCTGTCACAGCACACACACTGACACAGGAAGTTCTGAGAACTCACAATCAAGAATGAGCTAATTGGGAGCTAAGTATGGCTATTAAACCAACAGTTGAGTAGCAACGCTTAACATTCACAATGGCCTATGACTAGATGCAGTACTATAATATAAGTAAGTTCACACGTTCATATTTATAATTTATATTTCATAAAAATAATGTTTCTGTTCTAGCTATCAAAAATCAAAGTAAAGTCCAACGAAATAAACTTATTTATTAAGGGAGTTACTAAATTAATGATTAAATTTAATGTGTCAATCAGTCAATGAATCTCAATATTATTATTTATTTTTTAAATAATGAGTTCTAGTGAGTTAAATGTTAATTGATTATGAATGTCTCAACAAATGACAAATTAATTGAAATTTGAGTTTGGTTGAAGATGATATATCTATAATTCTATAGCTCGTTTCAAATCACGTGCCCAACTTCAAAACGCTATTACTCAGTAACCGTTTGTTAAAAACTGTTGAAATTTTCCAAATGTTATTAGAATGCAAAAGACCCTTTAAATGTATATTTAACAAATATCTTGCAGCTGCAGTTTTCTTAAAGCGGCGAATTTCTTTGATGTTTGTCAAAATTGTAAATTGTGAACCCCTAAATAATAGAAATTACCGTAGTTGCTGGTCTATGATTAATTTTCACTAGGTAAAGACGTGGCTGTAATGGGGAAATAACCTAATAAGACAAAACACCAGGAGAATTATTGTCTTCTCAGTTCGAGGACGGACGATAATATCAAGGTATACCTGTATGTCCAATTTTCATAGTTGTGTGGTCCTGAAAAGGACAGTTTGTTGAACTAATTTAAGGTAATATAGGGCCAACATTGTGGGGGCTATATACTTTCATTCTGAATCAGACGAGTCTAAAAACTGTTTGGGGTTAAACATTCCACAAACCATCATTTTTCCAATATTCCTCTTCCTGTTTTAAGACGTGGTCTTCACATTTAGCCCAATAATCTTTGTCTATATTTAATAAAGCGAGATTAGCAAGAGTCTTTACATCGCATATTTTGAATGTTGTATTTTCATCTGCCACTTGTCCTTTTAATTTTGCCCAGATTAGTTCTATTGGATTTAAATGAGCATGGTAAGGTGGCAGCCTCAAACTTATATGACCGTGCTCTTGGATAATCTTATCTATTTGAAAAATCTTTGTTTTTGCTTTACTAGAGATAGTAATTCAGGTTTTAAGTACATGTTATTAAATTGTATGTGCTCCTTTGTGAGCCATATCTTAATAGCATCTTTTGTACTGGATGACGTCGGGACCTTATCTTCAAGTGCAACAATGTTGTGATCAATGAAAATCAAATTAAAGAGAAACAAACAAAAAACTAATTCAGCAACACCAATAGATATAACAGCGTTAAACCAGAAAGATGTAAAAGAAACTTATACTGTACAAGTAAAGAACACATATAAGAAACTACTAGAAGAGGGGATTGAGCAGTACAGAAGAGAAAATCCTGAGGAAAAAGTCACAACAAAATGGCAATGCATAAAAAACAGCATGCAAGAATCCTGCAACACCTTGCCCAAAAAGGAAGGTAACAAAAAACAAAAATGAATAACTGACAAAATCTTAGAAAAAATGGAAGAAAGAAGACAAGCGAAAAACACTGCCAGATACAAGGATATAGACAATGAAATATGGAGAATGTGCAAAAAGGCAAAAGAAAACTGGCTCAACCAAAGATGTCTAGAAGTCGAAACTATGGAAAGTAAACAAAACTTAAGAGAGATGCACACAGAAACAAAGAGAATGACGAATAAAGACAAAAAAGCTGTACGAAACGGATGTATTGCAAACAAAGAGGGAAGAATGCTAACAGACAACAAAGATATAATAGATAGAAGGCAAGAATATATAACAGAATTATTTCATAACGAAAGGGACAAAAAGCCAGACATAAAATGTACATACAACTATAAAATCCTGAAATCTGAAGTAGAAAAAGCTATAAAAACAATTAAAAAGGGAAAGGCAGCACGACCTGACAATATACATATAGAGATGATACAGGCTCTAGAAGAGTTTGGCATCGAGTGATCACAGACATATGCAATGACATATACCATACAGGATACATACCAAACGATCTAAAAACATTAACTTTCATTGCATTGCCTAAAAAGAATGGTGAAGTTGAATGCAGTGATTTCAGCACAATAAGCCTAATGAGCCAGGTAACAACAATTTTACTAAAAGTTATACAGGGAAGGATTCAGAATAAAATCAATACTGAATTAGATGAGCAACAATTTGGATTCAAGAAAAACAGTGGGACAAAAGAAGCCATATTCAGCATGAGAACATTGATTGAAAACTACACAGAAGTAAACAAACCAATATATGCCTGTTTTATAGACTACACCAAAGCTTTCGATAGAATACACCATAACCAACTCATAGACTGCCTAAAGGATATAAATCTAGATGACACAGACATACGACTATGTAATTTGTACTGGGAGCAAACAGCAATAATAAGATATAACAAGGAGAACTCTACACCCATGGACATAAAAAGTGGAGTAAGACAAGGATGCATCCTATCACCAAGCTTGTTCAATCTATACACTGAGCAAATCTTTAAAAATATCTCAGAGATACCAGGCCTAAACATTAATGGAAAGATAATCAATAACCTAAGATATTCTGATGATATTGTTCTACTAGCAGAAAATTCTAAAGACCTACAACAATTGCTTAATGTGATAAACATAACAAGCAAAGAATATGGACAAGAAATGAATATCAAAAAGACTAAAACTATGATCATAAACAAAGAATCAAGACCTACAATTAAATCTTCTGTACTGTCTCAGGAGCACATATTCTTCTTCCAAGATTAACATTGAGTGCCCAAGTTTCTCTGGCGTATAAGAATAGAAGCGCCGTTAATGTTTATAACAATCTTATCGCTGTTCTGAGGGATATGATGATTTATTTCCATATATTATGTTGTTTTGTCTTGTCAGAACTGTCGTCGTATGTGCAATTGTAGATAACAGAGTCTTCATCAGTTACATTAAGTGACAAATAAGCGCAGATATGAAAATAACTCAAAACAACAGAAATGGGATCCAGTGGTCACTGACCAAACAACTTGATGATTTAGACTTTGCTGATGACATAGCTCTCCTATCACACAGCCATCAACAGATGCAGGATAAAATGAGTATATTAGATGAGAGATCACAACAGCTAGGACTAAAGATTAATAGAGATAAGACCAATATTATGAGAATTAATGCAGTTGGCAATAACCATATAAAACTAGGAGAAATACCTCTACTAGACGTACAATCTTATATATATCTGGGCAGTAATATAGATAAAGAGGGAGAAAATGATACCAAAATAAGGATATCAAAAGCAAGAGGAGCTTTCATTGCACTGGGAAACATATGGAAATCCAAAGAAATTAGGCTAAATACAAAAATAAAAATTTTCAACTCAAATGTTAAGTCGGTCCTATTATATGGCTGTGAAACATGGAGAATGACAAAATTGACAATCACGAAAGTACAGACTTTCATTAATGGATGCTTGCGCAGAATAACGGGATGGAAATGGCAGGACAAAGTCACTAACGTGGAATTATGGAAATGTACCGGTCAAATACCAGTGGATAAAGAGATACAGCGAAGACGATGGCGATGGATAGGACACACACTACGGAAACCAACTGAGAGTATTACACAACAGGCCCTTTTTTGGAATCCCCAGGGGAAAAGACAAAGAGGAAGACCAAGGAATTCTTGGAGAAGACAGATAGAAGCAGAGATGAAGATGATGGGGAAGACATGGAATGATCTTAAAAGAATGGCAAAAAACAGAACGACTTGGAAAGTGTTTGTTGAAGACCTATGCTCCACCAGGAGCTAAAAGGTAAAAGAAGACAATTAAATATCACAGTTGAGGGAATACATCTGGAGACAGTCCAGAGCTACAACTATCTGGGACATACTATAACCAATGATGAAAAATGCAAAATTGAAATAAACAAAAGAATAGGTATGGCAAAAAGTAATTTTAATGCCATGAAAAATATACTAACAACAAAACAAATATTAACAGGGCTGAAACTAAAAATGGCAAAATGTTACATCTTCTCAATATTCCTATTTGGTGCAGAAACATGGACATTAGACAAGAAAACAGAACAGAAAATTGAAGCCTTTGAAATGTGGATTTATAGAAGAATAGGTAGAATTGGATGGAAACAAAAGATAACAAATGATGAAGTTTTAAAACAACTGAAAATAAAAAGAGAACTACTAAATACAATTAAGACAAGAAAAATGAAATTTTTGGGGCATGTTAAAAGACACAACAGCCTACTAAAAGTAATATTGGAAGGGAAAATACAAGGTAAAAGAGGCAGAGGCAGACCAAGACTAAGATGGACGAGTAACATCAAAAGATGGACATCAATCTATCGAGTAACATCAATCTATGACAGCCTGCACCATTAAAGCAAGAAACAGAGTAGAATGGCGATCCATGGTAGCCAACCTTCGTTGCGGAGAAGGCACATGATGATGATGATGGTTGGATACGCCAAACAGAGTCTTAGTCTATGCAACAAAGTTATAAGTTACAAACTTAACTAGTAACAATTAAAAAGTTGAGAAGAGTACAGTAGTCAAGTGTATAGTCATATGTTCATCTTGATAGATAAGTAAAATTTTAGATAAAAATTTGGTATTTTACTAGTAGGTGTGTCGAAAATTATTTCTGCTAAACGAGTGATCTCTCTCACTGACTGGACGTACTTGATTTGTGTTTGATTAACTATTTCTAGTCTTTGTGCCTTTAATTATATTTTTTCAACATGGGTTAGGGTTAGGTTTTAGGGTTAGTTGTAGGTTATTCCAAACCCTAAACTTAACCCAGGGTTCTTTTAATAACAGATTCAAGAGTAATAAAATGAATAAAGTGCAAGATGACGTTACTCTGAGCAGAAACAATTTGGGACACTAAACTCATAAATTTCCAAACATTTTATTTATTATTTAAAGTATGAGTATACAATAATACATTTTTATACAACTATAATTATCAATAACTTTAACCTACTTAACCACAGTAAGAAAATAGAGCTGAAATGCACTTTCAAAAATAGTATAATAGTATAGATATTGAATAGATAGTAATAGGGATCTTCTAGAACTCTCAACTCATGTCAGAGCATAGGGCACCCACAAGAGATCTCCACCCAATATAGCCTGAAGCAAGCATGGGAAACTCTTGCCAAGACTTGCCAATCTCTGTCATTTCATCATGTATGGTTCATCGTCATGTTCTCAATGGTCTGCCTCTTCTTTGTTTGCCAGGTGGTGTCCATGCCAATGCTAGGTGCGAATGTCTGGCTCGTTCCATTCATAAAACATGACTCAGCTATTTCCAATGTCTTTTCACCCTTTGATTGAAATTGTCAATGCCTAATTCCCTGGCGATCTCCCCATTTGTAATGCATTGATCCCAAAGTATATTTAGAGTATAGTGACCTTCAAATCCTCTAAGTTGGCTTTCATTTCTGTGACTCATTCTCTTTCCGCTGCACACAGGAACACTGATTGCATATGAGATTTGCAAATTCTAAGCTGGTGCTGAGATGGAGACTAGCTGATCGCCAAATGTTTCAAAGTCTATTGAGTGCCTGGGCTGAGCTCTCTTTCTCAATGTTGCTTTATATGTATATATCAAGCAATCCAACATCATCTGCAAAGTCAGTATCTTCAAGACGTCTGTTAAAACCCACATATTTCTTCATCATCTGTCAGCAACTACCATTTGCATGATCTAGTCCATAGCCACAAGGAAAAGGAGTGGTGACAAAATATATCCTCCAATATATAGCACATTTCTCTCTTGTTTTATCATTTCATCTCTTACCCCTCTGTTTATTTCTCTTTGATTTGCCTGTCCTGCTCATCCTATGTGTAGTTTGGACTTTAGTGTCTATGGTGTTGTTAGAAATTGTCTAATTTGTGTTGGCATTTTCTATTCTGGGGTGAAAATGAATTTTCTACCCATCTAGGTCTACATGAAAGAAGAAAACTGCCACATCAAAGTGGGGAAAAAAATAACTATGATCTTCTCCAGTATATTGCAGCCAAAACGGGGTTCACTGCGTTCATTCTTTGCCACTTGCTTATCTACATCGAATTCAGTGTTGTTCTAGTTATATGTTTTTTTTCTTCAGCATTCACCTATCAAGTGCACATTCATTTGTTGTGTTGTTTATTTATGGCAAGCTGTTTTATATGTCCATTTTAGCTCAACACATCTACTTTCAGTATGGATTGAATTTTAAGTGCTCTTTTTAAGTGCTATTTTAGATTTTTAATAGCCAAAGGTTCATCAATATGTACAAAGTACTCATGGGACCTCCTGTTTTTCATCATTATTCAAAAGGGTCAGACATCAGATTTCTCTACCAAGAGACCAGGGGAAGGTAAAGCCACAAGAAAACCTCTAATTTGAAGATTAAAATTCCCACCATTTGATAAGGGATTAAAAACCAAGACCATATATCCAGAGACTAACATTTTACCTCTAGACCATACAGACCTTCTAACCTTTAGTTCAAAGCATGGGATTATTGTGTCTGTTACATCACTGTGCTTATGTGGTGGTCTTCATTTAAAATATTAGCAGGGCAGTTTTCTTTTATATTATTATACTAGTAAAGTGTTCTAGTGTAGGATTTTGCTTTTATAGTGTTATTTTAGTTTGCTTGTATATGTTGTAGGAAGGGCACATGATTTTGAAGACCTTGAGTCCATGTCTCTCCTTTGGATGAAAGAGATGGGAGTAAAGATAGATACAACCAAAAATGAAAAGTTTCATGGTCGGATCAGAGGACTCATCAATCAACACAGAACTGGAGTCATCAGTAACTGGACACTGCAGGGCTTGTTGAGGATGGGATCTGAGCACCTATTGACATGTTTGGAGTGCAGTGATGATAACCCACAAATAACTCAATATCATATGTAAAAAAACACAAAGGGCTTTATAGACAGGCAGTTAAAAGTTTCACAGTCAATCTTGTCACCATTCAATAAAATGCACACTTTCAAATTTAAAATGAAAAAACAATCATGTAGTCTCAAAGTGCACAGGGATAAACCGGTTGAAAACAGGTTTGACCACACCAGAATACAAAGTAGAGCCAATCACTCTGACATTGCAAAGTTTGATATGTAGTACTGTAAAATCTAAAGTTTCTTGTGTACTATTTGTTTTTATACAATACAAGAAATACTAATATTTGCAAAATCCACTATGCCTTTGGACTTAATATTTACAAATTCTTAAGGTCCAGGAAAATCCAAGACTGCATGCAAAAAATGAGGACACTGTGCCAAATATTTTCGGAGAAAATTGATGTTGAGTTTGGGCATAAAATTGTGAACGAAATATAGGTAATTAAGTAAACTAATTAAAATGACTTGCAATGCAGAAGTGAAAACCATAGGATAGATTACAGAAAATGTGGCCTGCAATCAAGTTAACTACAAATGTCACTATTATTTTACTAATCAAGAAATTTTTCTTTGACTGACGATCTCATTTTTTCATTCATTTATAATCATCTTGTTGCTTGTAATCTGTTTTTGCATTTGAAAGTTAGTCTGTTGACACTGTAAAACTCTCATATTAAAATTGAGAGCTTAAATTGTTCTAAAAAATTTTGGTCTTGAAAGAAACCAATGAGTGTATAATTTGTATTTCTATTTTAGACGACCAGGTCACTTCCAATAATGAAGTTGCTGTAGCAGACATGGATGTGGCTATGAAGCCAAGTACACAGAAAGAAACAGCTGTTAACAAGGAGTCTGTGGTTAAAAAATTGAATCATAGATCACAAGAGAATGATGTGATTAATTTTTTACAGTATTTATATTTCTTTCCTCGAGAGTTGAGAGAGGAATATATTGATATTCTTATAATCCATGCTGAGGCAGATTATGAAGGTGCTAAACATTTGAGTGAATGGCTTAAGCAGAAAGTCAGGTTCTGTCGATGTCTGAAGCCAAATGTGGCTGTTTTAGATGAAGTTTTCACTAATCATTCTTTCCGACAACTTGATTATGTATATTCAAGATCATTTTTCATGTTAATGTATGTGACTAATAATTTCAGTAATGATGATTTTAAATTATTTCAAAGTTACAAATTGCTTGAAAGAACATTTAAAAGTCAAGATAATAGTAAAGTTGTAATCCCTGTATACACAATTCCAAAACAATGCATAATCCCTAAGCTTCCAATGGTGTTAGATAATGATCTGGGATTAAATAATTATGATGGCACCTTAGTTTCAAAATTGACAGACATATCTGAACATAAAAGTAATTTGATTTTGGGGAAGAAGTTTACCTTAACAAAAGAAAGAAAGACATACTTTGAAGAATATTGTAATGAAATGATATCTAGGAAAAAACATTTTGAAAAAGAATTATTGCATGTAAAGTTTTCTGGGTGCAACTCTGTATCTAAATTGAATCAGTATCTCCAAAGCACAACATCTGTTGAGAATCAAACAAAAGCCAAGAAAGTAGACACAGAGATTTGGCATCAGATGAGTGAATGTTCTAATTCAACAAATCAAAAATCTGTCTTGGATTTAGAAGACATCACATCATCCATTGAACCAGTTGGAGGTAACTTTTTTTTCAACATTAATATTACATGTTCTGATTGTTGAAAATTAGATTTTTTTTTGCAGGTTATATTTTATATATTTTTAATGTATAGTTATTGTTGTAGAGTTTTAAAATCTTATTACTTTTTGGTATGCCAGGACAAAATCATGAACATAGAATTATGGAAATGTACCAGTCAAATACCAGTGGATAAAGAGATACAGCGAAGATGATGGCGCCGGATAGGACACACACTTCGGAAGCCAACTGAGAGTATTACACAACAGGCCCTTTTTTGGAATCCCCAGGGGAAAAGACAAAGAGGAAGACCAAGGAATTCTTGGAGAAGACAGATAGAAGCAGAGATGATGATGATGGTGAAAACATGGAATGATCTTAAAAGATTGGCAAAAAACAGAATGACTTGGAAAGTGTTTGTTGAAGACCTATGCTCCACTGGGAGCTAAAAAGGTAGAAGAAGACTTTTTGGTATACAAAAGATTATGAGCTGTTCATGTTGTAGTATTTTTTGGAAAAAAAGCTGTAAAATATGAGTACGTTCAAAGTACTTATGGGATCATAGTAATATTGAATCATCTGATTTAATGATCTCACTGATCATTATTTCTACATTTGTTGACATATATGTGTAGTATGAACCTATATGTTCAGTATAAGGAAAATATCAGGTCTATAAATAATAATTTCTCTAATTTTATAGAGGGTATATTTATCACCTTTATTAGTTTTGTGGAGAATCATCGGCTCTATGGAGGAATTACTTTTCACTGTTATCGGTCCT
The DNA here is from genome assembly GCA_032433765.1 of Megaustenia siamemsis. Classification (NCBI taxonomy): domain Eukaryota; kingdom Metazoa; phylum Mollusca; class Gastropoda; order Stylommatophora; family Ariophantidae; genus Megaustenia; species Megaustenia siamemsis. Next base: position 167,627,109 of record JAVIAB010000092.1, on the reverse strand, counting down.
GATTAGCTTTGGGTAATTGAGCGAAGGTTGATTAGCTTGTGTTTCCTGTAGTTTGCTTTCATTTGAAGTTTAACTTGGCAAATAGAGCACCCTGTATTGAATAGAAGCCACATTTCAAAGGCTTCAATTTTCTGTTATGTTTTCTTGTCCAACGTTCATGTTTTTGCACAATATTCCTGTATGGTGCAGAAACATGGACATTGGACAAGAAAACAGAACAGAAAATTTAAGCCTTTGAAATGTGGATTTATGGAAGAATAGGTAAAATTGGACAGAAAGAAAAGAAAACAAATGATGAAGTTTTAAAACAACTAAAAATGAAAAGAGAACTACTAAACACAATTAGAACAAGACAAATGAGATTTTTGGGGCATGTTAAATGACACAACAGCCTACTAAAAGTAATACTGGAAGGGAAAATATAAGGTAAAAGAGGCAGAGGCAGATACAAGGTAAAAGAGGCAGAGGCAGACCAGGACTAACATGGACAAGTAACATCAAAAGATAGACAAATCAGACTATGACAATCTGCACCATCAAAGATTTTGGTGCGCATGCTGCATCCAAGATGATGGCGTATCTTCACTCGACCGTTATCAACAAAGCATATTCTTTTTTATGAGCTTCTAAAGGACTGAAACCAATCGTTTACGGTGCCTCCACGTGCCGTAGAACTGACTGACTGGAGTTGGCCAGTCTATAACGTGGAAACTGGTTCTGGACTGTGTGATTGAGTGAGTGCACGTGAGTCTAGGCCATCCACAGCATCAACGTTCAGCGACCATATCAATCATGACGGCAGTAAGTATTTAGATGAAGCCCAAAAGACTACAATGAAGGAGGAAAACTAGAAAAGGTAAAAGAATAGGTTTGAAATTGTCAAAGTGTGAGAGGCTAGCCCTAAAGTATGTGCACATTACATATTGGAATTGTGCATCTATAAATCAACGACATCCCATTCTTGATAAGCTACTGTGCGGCGCCGATATAATGATTTTGCAAGAAACACTTAACATGAGTCCACGTCACTCCTTTGGATGAAAGAGATGGGAGTTAAGATGGTCACAGCCAGGAACAAGAAACTTAGTGGGCGTGTAAGAAGACTAATCAACTAACACAGAACTGGAGTCGTCAGTCGCTGGACACTTCAAGACTTGCTGAGGAGGGAATCTGAGCACCTATGGACATGTTCAGAGTGCAATGATGATGACCCGCTAATAACTCAATAACCATCAAAGCAAGAGACAGAGCGGAATGGCGCACCATGGTAGCCAACCTTTGATGTGGAGACAGCACTCAATGATGATGTATTGTATGGGAAGAATTGGATGGGCAGAAAAGGGGAAAAATTGAAATTCTGAAAAGTTGAAAATAAAGAAAGAACCACATATATTAAATACAACTCGAACAAGACAAACAACAATTTTTTTTACTGATAAAGATAAACAAAAACATAATGTGACTTTGGATGGGAAAAAACAGTAAACAAGGTAGAGGCAGACAAAGATTAAAGTGGACTAACAACATCAAGAGATGGAGAGGAGGATAGGACAGTGTGTACCCTCAAGGCAAGAGACAAGAGTGAAATGGCAATCCATGGTAACTAATATTTGATTCTGAGAAAGCACAAGAATATAGTGAGAGTATTCTGTCAGTAGCACCCTTGTACATCACATTATATTTATGTATATATTTATATTTATATTGAAGATATGTCTTCCTGTTGTTCAATTTGCAGAGTAATAATTTCTGCATAGGCTTTTTATGATAATCTCTTCAGTCATCCTTTACTATAATTAACTCTGCCTAGATAGAAGATTATGATGGCATTGTTGGTGTAGATCAGTGAACATTTGTAACGCCCTGACATGACAAATAACATGACAAAGTAAGCCTAAGTTATTAGGAAGAAATAATCATCATTTTTTGGCCATGTAATGAGAAGAGAACAGCTGGAATATATTGTAACAACTGGGAAAATTGAGGGACGAAGAGATAGAGGGAAGCAAAGAGAAAAGATACCAGACAGATTAAGAGAATGGCTTGGCAGAAGATCAACAACAGAAATGATAAATAACTGTCGTGATCGAAAGTTGTGGAGAGACATGATCACCTACACCTGCAGGCCCAGTACTTGATGATGATGATGATATTTTCTGCAAATATGTTGAAAAGTTCAGGCAATAAGATGCACCCATAACTTCTTTCTTTATACCCACCATTTGATGTGGATCATTTTCAAAGGGCGCAGCTGCTTGTTATGATATCAATCATTTTTCATTAACCCTTTCCATACGGAAGCTTTTTATCGACGCAACGGAAGAGATTTCAGAGACAAAATTGTTCATGGTTTTAAGAATCAATCTACATATTTATATTTATCTAACACATAACATATTATGTATGAGTATTTAGATAATTGAACAAGGTATTAGATTTCACCAATATCCAGATGATACAAGACATGTAAAACGAATATGGTCTGATGGTGTTCACACTAATAAAATTGAGCGTGGCGCATTATGCGGCTGAACGTACGCAATGGAAATGACGCACCATGCGGCGGAATGTACAGAAAGAGTTAAGTGAGGTGAAAACCAATAGATAGTAGAGGTGAAAACCAATAGATAGATAGAGGTGAAAACCAATAGATAGATAGAGGTGAAAACCAATAGATAGTAGAGGTGAAAACCAATAAATAGATAGAGGTGAAAACCAATAGATAGAGGTGAAAACCAATAGATAGATAGAGGTGAAAACCAATAGATAGATAGAGGTGAAAACCAATAGATAGATAGAGGTGAAAACCAATAGATAGTAGAGGTGAAAACCAATAGATAGCAGAGGTGAAAACCAATAGATAGATAGAGGTGAAAACCAATAGATAGTAGAGGTGAAAACCAATAGATAGCAGAGGTGAAAACCAATAGATAGATAGAGGTGAAAACCAATAGATAGATAGAGGTGAAAACCAATAGATAGTAGAGGTGAAAACCAATAAATAGATAGAGGTGAAAACCAATAGATAGAGGTGAAAACCAATAGATAGATAGAGGTGAAAACCAATAGATAGATAGAGGTGAAAACCAATAGATAGATAGAGGTGAAAACCAATAGATAGTAGAGGTGAAAACCAATAGATAGCAGAGGTGAAAACCAATAGATAGTAGAGGTGAAAACCAATAGATAGCAGAGGTGAAAACCAATAGATAGAGGTGAAAACCAATAGATAGATAGAGGTGAAAACCAATAGATAGTAGAGGTGAAAACCAATAGATAGATAGAGGTGAAAACCAATAGATAGATAGAGGTGAAAACCAATAGATAGATAGAGGTGAAAACCAATAGATAGTAGAGGTGAAAACCAATAGATAGCAGAGGTGAAAACCAATAGATAGTAGAGGTGAAAACCAATAGATAGATAGAGGTGAAAACCAATAGATAGTAGAGGTGAAAACCAATAGATAGTAGAGGTGAAAACCCCATTAGGGTAATTATTTTTCACAGTATGCATCTGATGTTGTGCATGATCAGATGCTTTTGTGTAGCCAACAAAGCTTGTAAACAGATTTATTTTAGTATTCTCTGCATTTTTGAATTATGTTTCTCAAATTAAATATATCGTCTCTTGAAAATCTACCTCTCCAAAAACCAACCTGAACTATGTTTATTTCCTCTTCAAATTTTTTATGGATTCTTCTCATGATAAGACTTTGCTTGTGTAGCTGATTAATCATGACCTTGCTTGTGTAGCTGATTAATGCAACTTTTCTGTAAAAGCTGGTCTCTTTTAGGTTGTCATTTTTAAAATATTGGAATAGGTTTATTCCCAATCTTTTGGTCGTATCCCACTGCTCTAAATCTGTCTAAATTATGCATGGTATACTTTCATGCCATATTCTCCTCCTGCTTTAATGAGCTCTGTTATTACAACATCACATTTAGGTACTTTATCTTTCTTTAGACATCTTATGGCCCATTTTATTTCATCCAGTGTTGATATCAACTTCATACCCATTTAAAAATAAAGGATAATAGTGTCATCTATCTATCTATCTATTGACCTTTTGAGTCATAGCCAGCCCATCGGGCATAGACCAAGATACTCATTCTCTTATCTAATTTTTTTTTAAATTTTAGCAGTTTTCAATCCTTGTGTAGATCTTTTATCAAATCTCGTCATTTTTCTCTGTTCTGCGCAAGCAACTCTATCTCATTGAGGAAGCCGATTCCTGCTGCTCTTGCCTCTCTGATCAATTTTCTTCTCTCTGGGTTGGCCTCTTTTCCTCTTACCTGTTGTTTCCCACATGAGGGCTTGCATTGTTATTTGGTTATTATCTCTCTTCATCACATGTCCAATATTTGACCATAATCTTTCCTTTATTACTGAAGATAATTAGTAGTTGATTGGCGATTTCTCTAATTTCCTCGTTTGTTTTCAATTCTTTCTACGCTATACCAAGTATTTTCCTTAGACATTTATTTTCAAATGCATTCAACTTTGTTTCTATGTCTCTTGTTTACCAACTCTCACACACATACATAAGGGTTGACAGTACTTTTGATTTGAGTAGTCTAAGTTTTGTGTTTGTGCTGATGAGTTTTGATTTCCACAACTTTTCAAGGCTTCTGATAGACATTGCTGTTTTAGCTATTCTGATTCCAATTTCTTTACTTGTATCCCCTTTCCGATCAATGTGACTTCAAAGATAGATAAAGCGACCGGTCTCGACAAAACGAGCCTCAGTTAACATCAAGTTAGATTTAGATTTACTCAAATCAGACAAGAAACTGCAAGACAAATATAAAATCACAATTCAGAACCGGTACAATGCAATAGAGAAGATACAAAGTATTGATGAACAGTGGGAAATGCTAAAAGAATCAATGCAACAAACATCAAAAGAGTTCATACCACCAGTGAGGACAAATTCAAGAAAGAAATGGATTACAGATGACATTTTGCAGATAATGGATACAAGAAGAAGAAATAAAGAAAATAAAGATGAGTATAAGAGATTAAATAAAGAAATTGTAATAAAATGCAATGAAGCAAAAGAAGCATGGCTTAAAGAGAGATGCAAAGAAATTGAAATGCAACAAAAAGGAGATGCTAAAGCTATATACAAACAAATTGAGGAATTAACAGGAAGAAAAACGCAATCAAAAACTGGATGTTTAAGATCAAAGGAAGGAGAACTGTTGATTGAACAAGAAAGCATAAGGGAATGATGGACAGAATACATTAAAGATCTTTATAATGATGAACGAACGGAAGTAAATATTAAGGATAATGGAGAAGGACAAGAAATACTCAGAGAAGAAGTGGAAGACGCCTTGCGCAATATGAAAGCAGGAAAAGCTCCTGGACCAGATAATATAACTAAAGAAGAGATTGAAGCCATGGGTGATTTTGGAATAGAATTAATAACAAAAATATTGAATGATATCTACAACAGTGGATATATACCAGACGACATGCTCAAATCAATATTCATAGCCCTACCAAAGAAATCGGGTGCGACTGAATGCGATGATCATCGCACAATAAGCCTTATGAGTCACATGACTAAGATATTACTAAGAATCATCATGCGGAGAGTGCGAAACAAAATCAGTCCAGAAATTAGCGATGAACAGTGTGGTTTTGTTAGAGATAAAGGAACAAGCAATGCCATTTATATCATAAGATCTTTAGTAGAAAGAGCCATAGAGGTGAAAACAGATCTATACCTATGTTTCATAGATTACACCAAGGCATTTGACAAAGTAAAGCACCAAGAAATAATCAACATTTTAGAAAGCATAAACATAGACAGCAAAGATCTAAGAATAATAAAGAACATGTACTGGCAACAAACAGCGGCCATAAGAACTGGAAACCAATTGGGAATGTTTCAAGAAATAAAACAGGGTGTTAGACAAGGTTGTGTGCTGTCACCAGATTTGTTTAATATTTATAGTGAGATTATTTTAAGATCCATAAGGGGCATGCCTGGAATAACAATTGGAGGTCATAATATAAATAATCTAAGGTTTGCTGATGATACAGTATTAATCGCTAAGAGTGAAAATGCGTTACAAGAAATGTTGGACATTATAGTGAAGGAAAGCAAAAATAAAGGACTCCGCCTTAATAGCAAAAAGACAGAGGTAATGGTAACAACAAAGAAAAAGACATCACCTCAGTGCAAAATAATGACAAGTGGAACAATATTAAAACAGGTAAATGAATTTAAATATTTGGGAACTTTGTTAACCTCAGACGGAAGATGTACAAAAGAGGTGAGATGCAGAATGGCTCAGGCAAAAGCAGCTTTCCAAAAAATGAGGAAGATACTATGCAATCCATTTTTGACTACAGAAACAAGAAAGAGAGTTCTTAAATGTTAAGTAGAGCCAGTCTTAACATATGGATGCGAATTATGGACAGTAGGACAACAGACAAGAAAATCACTGGAGTCTGTAGAAATGTGGTTTTACAGAAGAATGTTGAGAATACCATGGACAGCTAAGAAGCGTAATGAAGATGTTCTGAGAGAGGTCAAAGCAAAAAGAGAGCTAATTTCCAATATTAGGAAGAAACAATCATCATTTTTGGCCATGTAATGAGAAGAGAACAACTGGAATATATTGTAACAACTGGAAAAATTGAGGGACGAAGAGAAAGAGGGAAGCAAAGAGAAAAAATAACAGACAGCTTAAGAGAATGGCTTGGCAGAAGGTCAACAACAGAAATTATAAATAGCCGTCGAGATCAAAAGTTGTGGAGAGACATGATCACCTACGCCAGCAGGCCCGGTACTTGATGATGATGCTATTTGTGAGTGTGCAAGAAATAAAACTTCCCTCAATAGTTGAACATCTATTAAATATTGCTGTCATATCTGATAGTTCTTGAATGAGACTGTTAGAGCTGACCCATTTCAAGTCAGAGGTAGTAAGTACAAATAGTAGGACATACATGGTGTGACCTAGTCTATGGATTTTACCAATATATATTAAGAAATGTTGTGACAAATATTGGAGTATTGTTTTGGAGTAGATGTGGGGAATTCCTGACGGCAATGAAAGTGGTTCCATGGGGAGAATAGAAAGTACAAATAACCTAGGAAATATATATTGGTAAACAATGTTAAAAATGTAATTAGAAGTGAAAATCAGTGTAGGTGCCAACATTAGACAAGTTTTAAATGTTACTAATCAGTAAATAACACAGTGGTACTGTCATGATCAGATGCCAAGTTGGTTGGTGTAGGCGATCATCTCCACATCACTCAGTCCTTCATCCATGTCATAATTTCAGTTGGTGATCTTTTATTGTACCATTTAGATAAGCTGTTCAGTATTTTTTCTCTTGGTTTTCCTCTGCTCTTCTTTGCATTCATTCTACCTGTTGTTATAGTATTCTCAAAGCCTTCTTTTTGCATGACATGCCCAATAAATTTAGATTGTCTCTTCCTTAATTTTGATGATATCCCTGGTTTTTCCAACTCGCTTTAAACATTCTTCGTTTGTATTTTTGTTATCCATGGAATTTGTAGCATTCTTCTGATAAACCACATCTCAGTAGTTATATAACATTATCATAAGTGTTGTCTTTTGAGAAAAGGGACTTTTGATTTCAGAAGTTGCTGCATGCCCAGGAATGTTAATGTAGTATAAAGTTATTACCTGTCTAAGATTAAAGCAAGGGAGACCCTTTCTGTAAGGTTTAATTGTTTACAGTTCTGTGTGCGTCGCGATGTTTATAATTGTGCATAGCAACATAACAAACAATCTTGTTTTCTTTGTCTCAGATTCTTGGTTTTTTTTTTATCATTCATAATAATAATAATTTGTTTGTAATCATCTTGTTGCTTGTACTCTGTTTTTGCATTTAAAAGTTAGTCTGTTGACACTGTAAAACTCTCATATTAAAATTGAGAGCTTAAATTGTTGTAAAATATTTTCATCTTGAAAAAAAAACCAATGAGTGTATAATTTTTATTTCTATTTTAGACGACCAGGTCACTTCCAATAATGAAGTTGCTGTAGCAGACATGGATGTGGCTATGAAGCCAAGTACACAGAAAGAAACAGCTGTTAACAAGGAGTCTGTGGTTAAAAAATTGAATCATAGATCACAAGAGAATGATGTGATTAATTTTTTACAGTATTTATATTTCTTTCCTCGAGAGTTGAGAGAGGAATATATTGATATTCTTATAATCCATGCTGAGGCAGATTATGAAGGTGCTAAACATTTGAGTGAATGGCTTAAGCAGAAAGTCAGGTTCTGTCGATGTCTGAAGCCAAATGTGGCTGTTTTAGATGAAGTTTTCACTAATCATTCTTTCCGACAACTTGATTATGTATATTCAAGATCATTTTTCATGTTAATGTATGTGACTAATAATTTCAGTAATGATGATTTTAAATTATTTCAAAGTTACAAATTGCTTGAAAGAACATTTAAAAGTCAAGATAATAGTAAAGTTGTAATCCCTGTATACACAATTCCAAAACAATGCATAATCCCTAAGCTTCCAATGGTGTTAGATAATGATCTGGGATTAAATAATTATGATGGCACCTTAGTTTCAAAATTGACAGACATATCTGAACATAAAAGTAATTTGATTTTGGGGAAGAAGTTTACCTTAACAAAAGAAAGAAAGACATACTTTGAAGAAAATTGCAAGGAAATAATGTCTAAGATAAAACATTTTGTGGAACACTGTATCTAAATTGAATCAGGATCTCCAAAGCACAACATCTGTTGTATTGAAACAATATTTATCATATCAATTAGGAGGTGAAGGCGTGCCTCCCAGCACCAGAGCTGAAAGTTGTCAGCGACCCACAGCTGATGGCTTGTGCCAGGATCAGTGAACCAGAACTATCCAGACCCTGCTACACCTCTCTGTGGTGCCTCTAGTAACAGACTAACCTGTCTAGTATGGCCAAGCGAGCAGGGATCAAAGAAGGAAGACAACCCGGTACTCAAAAATGTCGTGCTGAAGTCAAATGTGTTGGGCCAAAAGTCGCAAATATAACAGTTTTACTGCAAACCACAACACAATGCAGACACGCCTAAAACAGGGAGATAATAAGGAGGAGAGAGAAGGGTAGAACACCAGGTCAAGGGGAGATAAACAGGTCAGAGAGTATTAGTAAGAGGCTTCAGGTCCACGGGGAAAGTGGAGAATATGAACACATCGGGAATCAGGGAGAAAGCATGTAGGGCGATCAAAAACGAGGCAGGGAGAGTTAAGTGAGACAGAGTAGTTTGAGTTAGATGGATTCGATCCAGGGCGAGCGGTCAGTACGGGCGTGTGTGCTAGTTGGCTAGACGATACCGGGGGACCATGACCGAATAGAGTTGCGACAGTGGACAGAACAGATCAGTTTAAGCTAAGGTAGTCAAGCTAGTAGGACTTAAATTCGAGTGAGAAGTGTTAGTTATTAAGAAGCTGTTAGCTTATATTTATATTCGAGCCATGGACTAAGCAATGTTTATTTTGAACAACACAATATCTGTTATTGCAGCGAGTTGGCAGATTTTTGAAAATGTATTCAAGGGTTTGAACATAAATGTTTGTTCACAGTTCGTTAACCTTCGCTGTGGATAAAGTCTTTAATTTCATGGCTTCGTTTTGTGACCTTGGTAGCTAAGGACCTAACTTGTGCAAATGGATGACATTGGCAAGGATCATTTTGAATCTTTGAAGTTGGCTCATTTTGTTTGTAACTCAAAAGCATATGTGCTTTTTAACCAAAGACCATTTTTTGGGGGGGACTCAAGGAAGATATCCCCGATGGAAGAATAAATTGTTTTATTAGTCCCATAAATGATTCGCTTCCAGAGGTTTATGGTGTAAACAAAGCAGTTTTGTCATTGCAAGTGAATAATGTCCACACCTATAATTGGTCAGGATTGTGTAGCAGCTTTATAGCGAACACAGAAAACATCATAGGATTGTGCTGTTCTGAAACAGCTATGCCATGCTACCCTAGAATTGCCTTTAATGGGATTACTGTGACCACAAACCACTCTCCATATGTGTGCCATATATTTACACCCCAGAAAGAAATACTGAATATAACATCATGTGCCGTCTGTGATATTAATGACCACAAACCAGGAGCCTCCTGTATGATTGATACAACTGTTGCACCAAGCACTTCATCAGCAGAGCCAGATCTATGGAATGTTAATCTGACATTGTTCTTGAATGATGTCCAAGTTAATGAGACATCAGAATCGCGTGGCAACAGCTACAAGAAGGGAGTAGAGAACATCAAGTTCTGCTGCAATAAAGGAGACTTGCTTTGCTATCACAGAATTGCCTTAAATGGGATCACTGTAGTTGAAAACTTCTCCTCTTGTGCAAACTACACATTCACATCCAAGAGTGAATTAGTGAATGTCACAAAATCATATTCTCTCTGTGGTTTTACTAACTACAGGTCAGGTGGCTTCTGTTGGATTGGAAATGATAACTTACCACCACTGTGTGTCTATGTGTTTGGAATTGGAGTCATCAGCGATGGCCTAACATCATCGAGTGCTACGATGATCATCGTTTTCGGGAGGACGCGAACTTCCATGGTATACGGTGGATAGGCGGCGGGAACCATTGAAGGCTATGTCTGAAAAGTGTTCCTTCTTGCAGTTTCCTCATATACCAAGTCCGGCTTGTTGCAGGAGCTACTGAGTTAAGTGCTCTGTGCACACCATGAGCTGTGTGTCTTATCCGTTTTGATCCTGTTTCGATATCCCGCTTGTTTACGATGAATGATGATATTGTATGACAGGAAACAGTTGGCTGTGTTCACTTTCTGCGCGGTTTCGCCTTATGTCTTTTGGCGTGTGCTGAGACTGCTACGACGGGGACTACAGTTACCTTTCTTTGTTTGGGAGATGAGTTAGTAATTCGGATGATTCCACTGGCACGGGCGGTTGAGCAATTATGGATTTTAATTCGTTTGCAGTGATGCCGAGGCCTTCCATAACCAATAACCAATAAGCTGTTAGCTTATTCATGAGAAGAGACATTTTAGTATTGTGAATGATATCACTAGTGCTCGCTTAGCAGAAGCCATGCTGAGCCAGTTATTCAGAAACTGTTAGCTTATTCATGAGAAGAGACTGTTTAGTATTGTGAATGATATCACTAGTGCTCGCTTAGCAGAAACCATGCTGAGCCAGTTGTTAAGAACTTGTTAGCTTAATCATGAGAAGAGACATTTTAGTATTGTGAATGATATCACTAGTGCTCGTTTAGCAGAAACCATGCTGAGCCAGTTATTCAGAAGCTGTTAGCTTATTCATGAGAAGAGACTTTTGAGTATTGTGAATGATATCACTACTGTGGGTGTGATCCATATGAGAGTATGACTTTGTAAGTAATAAACATGACACGTGTTGAGTTCAACGGTGTTACTGGCTGCTTTATTTAAGCTAACTGTGTTTTGTCTGACCTCAGCGAAGAACGGAAACTGGAGTTGTCATAAATTGTGGGCAGACAGTGCGGAGTACGGCATACAATCACTGGCAAGGGTGAACGCCACGGCTTATGGTCAATCGGGAGGCAGCATGGGTAGCAGTGGCATACCAGACAGCAACACGGGGCTGGGCTGCATCCCTCGGCAGTTCTAGACGTCGGTGCCAGTCAAGGGGCTGACCTACACGGTGGCTGGAGGAGTCGCCAAAGTCAGCAACCGGTGGAGGGTGCCTTCTAATGTCAGGGGCACAAGGGTTCAATTCTTGAACGAGCAGCGGCAGCTGTTGAACAGAGGCCAATTCAATACACCGATAGCAAGGGATAACTAGCTCATCATACATAGGGCTGCACAACATCAAAGAGAGAGTAGTAAAGACAGAGCTCGTTACAAGTGGTGCCGTTGTTCAAGGCACCCCGTTACACGCCCGCATAACATCCTTTTAAATGGCAGATGATAAAGAGTTATATTCTAGTCTACCAGAATACTCTAGAACACTTTAGTCATCGGGCGAATGTAAGCAAGCAAGCATATCAATTACATTGTTTAAAAAATTGAGTTTTTTCAAATTAAACAACAATAAAGTATATTCTTTAAATCTTGTCATTGAATATTGTTGATTTTGGGATTTGTTTTAAATATGAAAAAATTTAGATTGTGTCAAGGGCTGGACACAAAGAACTTGTAAGAGGTACAAATAGTTTGCACTCATTTGTTTTAAAGACAGACCTGTAACTATAGGAAATACATTCGTACAAATGAAAGAAAAACACATAAATGCCAGTATTTTACAATATTAATATATTATTGACAACTTCAGATAATCCCTTTATTTTAAGAAAGGGGAAAAGACATAAAGATGCAAACAATGCATAAAAATATGAAGTTGTTGTAAGGCGGATGACAAAGATGAAAAGAGGGGGAAAAGTGGTATGGTTACAGCTTTACATATGTGAGAAACAGTACAAATACAATATGAAGTTGTGGCTCACTAGCCCTTCAGCAGGAACAAAGGACAACACACACAAATATTAAGTAAATAAAATTATCACTAAAGTTTATCAGCTTGTTGTGAAATATCTGAAAAAAAAAATATATAAAATATGAATAAAATGGAACTTCTCTGCAATGCTTATTGGTTATTGGTTATGGAAGGCCTCGGTCTCACAGCAAACGAATTAAAATCCATAATTGCTCAACCGCCCGTGCCAGTGGAATCATCCGAATTACTAACTCATCTCCCAAACAAAGAAAGGTAACTGTAGTCCCCATCGTAGCAGTCTCAGCACACGCCAAAAGACATAAGGCGAAACCGCGCAGAAAGTGAACACAGCCAACTGTTCCCCGTCATACGATATCATCATTCATCGTAAACAAGCAGGATATCGAAGCAGGATCAAAACGGATGAGACACACAGCTCACGGTGTGCACAGAGCACTTAACTCAGTAGCTCCTGCAACAAGCCGGACTTGGAATATGAGGAAACTGCAAGAAGGAACACTTTTTCTTCTCTGCAATGCTTGCTATGACCTGGTCACAGTTTTATGTGTTCAATGGTATGACAAGTTTAGTTGCATATTAAATCTATTTCTGCTTCTTGTAAATTGACGGACATAACTTTCTCATCATCATCATCATCATTGAGTGCCGTCTCCGCATCGAAGGTTGGCTACCATGGAGCGTCATTCTGCTCTGTCTCTTGCTTTGATGATGCAGATTGTCATAAGTTGACTTGTCCATCTTTTGATGTTACTCGTCCATGTTAGTCTTGGTCTGCCCCTGCCTCTTTTACCTTGTATTTTCCCTTCCAATATTACTTTTATTAGGTTGTAGTCTTTTAACATGCCCCAAAAATGTCATTTGTCTTGTTCTAATTGTGTTTAGTAGTTCTCTTTTCATTTTTAGTTGTTTTAAAACTTCATCGTTTGTTTTTTTATCTTTCCATTCAATTCTACCTATTCTTCTATAAATCCACATTTCAAAGGCTTCAATTTTCTGTTCTGTTTTCTGGTCTAATGTCCATGTTTCTGCACCATACAGGTATATTGAGAAGATGGTAACATTTTGCTATTCTTAGTTTTAGCCCTGGTGTTATTTGTTTTGATATTAGTATATTTTTCATGGCATTAAAATTACTTTTTGCCATACCTATTCTTTTGTTTTTGTTTTTTCAGTTGTACATTTTCCATCACTGGTTATAGTGTGTCCTAGGAAGTTGTAGCTCTGAACTGTCTCCAGATGTATTCCTTCAACTTTGATATTTAATTGTAGGTCTTGAAAATTTTCTTTGTTTATGATCATAGTTTTAGTCTTTTTGATACTCATATCTAGTCAATATATTTTGCTTGTCATGTTTATTACATTAAGTAATTGTTGTAGATCTTTAGGATTTTCTGCTAGTAGTACAGTATCATCAGCATATCTTAGGTTATTGATTATCTTTCCATTAATGTTTAGGCCTGTCATCTCTGTGATGTTTTTAAAGATTTTGCTCAGTGTATAATCGAACAAGCTTGGTGATAGGATGCATCCTTGTCTTACTTCTCTTTTTAAATCAATGGGTGTAGAGTTCTCCTTGTTATATCTTATTATTGCCGTTTGTTCCCAGTCATCATCATCATCATGCGCCATACCGGTTGGCGTAGGTAATCATGTCCTTCCACAATCTTCTATCTACAGTGCAATATATCAGTTCTGTTGTTGACTGCTTTCCATGCCATGACACCAAGCCATCTAGTATTTTCTCTCTTTGTCGTCCACGATCTCTCTTTCCTTTAATTTTGCCAGTTGTAACAAAGTATTCCATCTTTCCTCTTTTCATGATGTGCCTGAAAAATGTTGATTGTTTCGTTCTGATATTTTTTAGGAGCTGCCTTTTGGGTTGGCCTCTTAGAGAACTTCCTCATTGGTCTTTTTATCTGTCCAGGGAACTTTCAACATTCTTCTGAGAAATCCCATCTCTGTGGCCTCTAATCGTCTTTTCATTTGTTTGTCTACTGTCCATGATTCGCTTCCATAGGTCAGAATTGGTTCTATATAGCACCGATGAACTCTCTTTCTCATTTCTATTGACATAGGTTATGGTTCTTTGGTTAAAGAAGGCCCCGGTATCACTGCAAATGAATTAGAATCCATAATTGCTCAACGGCCCGTGCCAGTGGAATCATCCGAATTACTAACTCATCTCCCAAACAAAGAAAGGTAGCTGTAGCCACCATCATAGCAGTCTCAGCACACGCCAAAAGACATAAGGTGAAACCGCACAGAAAGTGAACACAACAAACTGTTCCCTGTCATACGATATCATCATTCATCGTAAACAATTGGAATATCCCCTTATATACCCTTAACGAACAGGGAAAAGAGGCACAAGTGGCAGCAGAAATGACCAACTACAAGATAGATATTCTGGGAATGTGTGAAACAAGATGGCTGGGAGCGGAGAGAATAAAATTGAATACAGAAGAGATGATTTTATCATCAGGACACCAGGAACCAGGAGCACAACATAGCGAAGGGGTAGCTGTAATGCTATCAAAGAATGCACAGAAGACACTAATAGAATGGGAGGCAGTGGGACCAAGACTGGTGAGAGCAACATTTAGAACAATCAAAAACAAAATAAAATTACACATTATACAATGCTATGCACCAACCAACGATAAAGATGACTCAGTTAAAGATGATTTTTATAAACAGCTACAATGCCAGATGGATGCAAGACGAGCCAAGGATATTATAATCTTGATGGGAGACCTAAATGCTAAGGTAGGATCAGACAACAGAGGCTTGGAAGAGATTATGGGAAAACATGGACTTGGAGATATAAACGAGAATGGAGAGATATTTGTGAATTTCTGCGCCCTTAATCAAATGAGCCTAGGAGGAACAATATTCCAACATAAAAGAATACACAAAGCTACATGGGTGTCACCAGATCATAGAACGGAAAATCAAATTGATCACATTTGTATTAATAATAAGTTTAAGTCATCCTTACAGGATGTAAAAGTATATAGAGGGGCAGATATAGCTTCTGATCATCATCTTCTGTTAGCCAAACTTAAAATTAAATTAAAAAGGTATACTACAACGAATAAGGGCAGAAAGTATTTCAATGTAGGGTTTCTTAAAGAACAAGGAATTAAAGATAAATTTACAGTCACAATATCAAACAAATACCAAGTCCTCCAACAACTAGAAAATACAATAAATATAGAAGATCATTGGAAACAGGTAAAAAATATATGGAAAGAGACATGCGAAGAAACACTGGGGAAAAGAGAACGCCAGAATAAGGCATGGATGACAGCAGAGACCCTGGATAAAATTAAAGAAAGAAAGAACAAGAAAGCAGACATAAATAAAAGCAAAACAAGAAGTAATAAAGCCAAGACACAGGAAGCTTACACAGAGGTGAACAAAGAAGTGAGAAGATGCATTAAAAGGGATAAGAGGAAATATATAGATGAATTAGCTAAAGAGGCAGAAGAAGCAGCAAATAAAGGGAATATGAAAGAACTGTACAACAGCACAAAGAAATTAGGTGGAAAATACAAACAGATCAACGCCTTTATCAAAGATAAGAAAGGAAATCTGCTTAGTAATATAAGGGAACAAATGGAGAGATGGAAAGAGCACTTTGAAGAACTTTTGAACAGACCCGGCTCAAATAATCCTCCAGATATACTACCAGCAGAAGAAGAATTATACGTTAACTGCGGAAAACCAAGCAAAGAAGAAATAATGAAAGCCATCAAACTATTAAAAGATGGTAAAGCCACAGGACCAGATGAAATTCCTTCGGAAGCCATCAAAGCAGATATTATCACCTCTACCAAGATGTTACATAATCTATTGGATAAAATTTGGGAGAGGGAAGAAATACATAAAGACTGGAGAGAAGGTTATATGATCAAACTACCAAAGAAAGGAAGTTTACAGGAGTGCACTAATTATAGGGGAATTATGCTACTATCAGTGCCAGGAAAAATATCAGGCAGAATCATTCTGGAGAGACTAAAAGAGGCTATAGAGAAACACTTGAGAGATGAACAAGCAGGTTTTAGGAAGAACAGATCATGTGCTGATCAAATAACTACTTTACGTATAATAGTTGAACAAAGTTTAGAACTAAAATCCCCACTTTATATTGGATTCATAGATTACGAAAAGGCATTAAATAGTTTAGACAGAAGAATGCTTTGGAAGTTGCTGAGTCATTATGGAATCCCCATAAAGTTTATTAACCTGATAAAAACAATGTATGAAGGAACAAAATGTAGTGTGGTGCATGAAGGACAGCTTACAGAAGCATTTGAAATAAGAACAGGAGTAAGGCAAGGATGCCTTCTGTCTCCATTTCTCTTTCTACTGGCCATAGATTGGATTATGAAAATAACTCAAAACAACAGAAATGGGATCCAGTGGTCACTGACCAAACAACTTGATGATTTAGACTTTGCTGATGACATAGCTCTCCTATCACACAGCCACCAACAGATGCAAGATAAAATGAGTATATTAGATGAGAGATCACAACAGCTAGGACTAAAGATTAATAGAGATAAGACCAACATTATGAGAATTAATGCAGTTGGCAATAACCAAATAAAACTAGGAGAAATACCTCTACTAGACGTACAATCTTATATATATCTGGGCAGTAATATAGACAAAGAGGGAGGAACAGAAAACGACACCAAAATAAGGATATCAAAAGCAAGAGGAGCTTTCATTGCACTGGGAAACATATGGAAATCCAAAGAAATTAGGCTAAATACAAAAATACAAATTTTCAACTCCAATGTTAAGTCGGTTCTATTATATGGCTGTGAAACATGGAGAATAACAAAATTGACAATCACGAAGGTACAGACTTTCATTAATGAATGCTTGCGCAGAATAAAGGGATGGAAATGGCAGGACAAAGTCACTAACGTGGAATTATGGAAATGTACCGGTCAAATACCAGTGGATAAAGAAATACAGCGAAGACGATGGCGATGGATAGGACACACACTACGGAAACCAACTGAGAGTATTACACAACAGGCCCTTTTTTGGAATCCCCAGGGGAAAAGACAAAGAGGAAGACCAAGGAATTCTTGGAGAAGACAGATTGAAGCAGAGATGAAGATGATGGGGAAGACATGGAATGATCTTAAAAGAATTACAAAAAAACAGAACGACTTGGAAAGTGTTTGTTGAAGACCTATGCTCCACTGGGAGCTAAAAGGTAGAAGAATTGGAATATCGAAACATGATCAAAACGGATGAAACACACAGCTCACGGTGTGCACAGAGTACCTAACTCAGTAGCTCCTGCAACAAGCCGGACATGGAATATGAGGAAACTTCAACTAATTTCGTAACTACATCTAGTTACCGATGTGAGAAACCCAACAACTGGGTTTTGTGGCTTTTATTTTATTGATGTTTTCACAATAACTTCCACTAAAACCTTGTCACTCTCTTATTTACTCTCTTTTCTGACCTCTTGATCAAATTGTCCCAACAAACTGTGTGTTTTAGATCAATTTTCATTTATTTTCTTGCAGTTTGTCCATTTCTGGAAGAAGTCAATTCACTTTGGTCTATGTCTGCCTCTACCTTGTATTTTCCCTATCAAGTTGACTTGTAAGTAATTTATTGTATCACCTTCTATCAATCTATTGTCCTTTCGAGCTGACGATGGCACATAGGACAGAAATTCTAGACTCTTTGTGTCCGATGAGTCTTGATAGCATCAGACATTTCACAGGACTTGCATTGTATCTCACCACATAATCCCTCTTCTTGACAATTTGTTTCATCTCGGCATGTCAGCTGTGGTTGCCTCTCGCCTCAACGTTCTTTTTAGCGCTTTTTTACTGGGCTGGCCTCTTTTTCTTCTACCCTTTGGTTCCCATTTGAGGGCCTGCTTTGAGACTTTTATTTGTTTCTTCTCTTCATATGGCCAACTTCTTATATAAATCCACATTTCAAGAGCATTATTTTCTTCCCTCTTTTCTTATTTAGTGTCCATATTTCTGCACAATACAGATAGTTGAGTATCTATCTGTCGTGTGTTTGCCTGAAGTCTTGTCTATATCTGTAGTGTCGTTTCTTGTATTCATTTTACTAATTTTTTTACTTCTTGCACAAGCCCTTATAGTTTTGTCTGCAGTGTTGTATCTATGAGCTAATGGATTGTCCTCAGTCTACTATATTCAATACTATTCTATTCATGGAATCTGTTTCATTGTAGTCACGTCATACCCATATCTACTCCACCTTCCATCCCAGCATTTCTCAAAGTGTTTGCAGACTGATTGTTCCTATACGATGTTGATTGTAGATACACCTGCTTTTCCTGCTAAGTACTTTAGATCAACCAGACCCCTTTTCCACCTTTAGTCTCCTCGTCTCTCAATGTATACATCATTGCACCACCCATTCTCCTCCTCTTTTAAGGAATGAAGAACAAATTTCATGATGTCCTCTTTGTCTAGAGTAAGGCCACATTCAATACCAGAGCTGCCAGCGAGCTTGGTTATTTCATTGCCGAGCACACCGGCATGCCCTGGACAGTACACCCAGATTAATGTGCTCACTGTAGAGTCATCCAAGATCTGTATCCACTATTGCTGCAAACACTGTCTGTCAATCTTCTGTAATTCTATAAGTCTGTCACCAAGACTGTGTGAACCACCTTCTGTGCAACCAACCATGTTATCGCTGCCGTGGCTGCTTCTATCTCCATTCTCATTCTGGATAATGTAATGCCACACTTGCCAGATTTTATAGCCACTTTTCTACCAAAATGTTCAATATAGTCTTGAGGTAAGTGCTCAGCAGTCTGATGTGCCTGATGGCATGTACCTGTGGCTGAGGAGCCAATCTTGAATTTTGTATACATGTGACTATGGAGTCGATTGAGTTATATTCTGGAGTGTCTAGCAGATTAAAAACTTTATTTTCAATGATGTTGTTTGTTTTGTGCAAGTGTATATTTCATGTTGTTACAAATGTTTTTGCCATTTTATTATTTTGTTTACATGACCACAGAGAAGTTTCCACTTGTCTTTTTTTATCAAACTTTTCAGTTTGACATAGATTTGTTGCATAAGATATTTTTCATTTTCTGAAATGTTATTTTGGCCTGAGCTATTCTGCTTTTTATTTCTGTAGTGCATCTTCCATCTGATGTTATTATTGTGCCCAAGTATTTCAGATGTTGCACTTGTCCTGTTTATTTTTATGTTGCATGCTGGTGATCATTGTTTCTTCGACATGACCATTACTTCTGTTTTCTTATTATTCAGACTGAGACCTTTCTTGTTGCTTTCTCTTACTATTATGTCTATCGTTTCTTGTAGTTCATTCTCTGTCTCTGCTATTAAGACTGTGTCATCCACATATCGCAGATTACCGTGACCGTTGACTTCAATTCCTTTTTTGTCTACTATTGATCTCATAATATGTTTGCTGTAAAGTGAAAACAAATCCGGCGACAGAACACAGCCTTGTCTGACTCCTTGTTTTATATATTGGATTTGTCCTGTTTGGTTGTTAATTCGTATAGCTGCTGTTTGTTGCCAGTACATGTTTTTTATGATTCGCAGATCCTTGCCATCAATGTTTACTTTCTCCAGCATATTGATTATTTCCACTTGCTTTACTTTGTCAAATTCTTGTGTGTAGTCTATAAAGCCCAAATCTATATCTTTCTTTACCTCTATAGATCTTTCTATCAATGTTCTTAAGATGTAGATTGCATTATTGGTGCCTTTTCCTTCCACAAATCCACATTGTTCCTGACTTATTTCTGGTTTTATTTTGTTTCTTATGATGATTCTTAGTAATATTTTCATCATATGGCTCATGAGACTAATAGTGCGATGGTCTTCACAATCAGTGGCACCTGACTTCTTCGGTATAGCTACAAATATAGAGCTCCCAGTACAAATTACATATTAGTCTGTGTCATCCAGATTTATATCTTTTAGGCAGTCTATAAGTTGATTATAGTGTATTCCATCAAATGCTTTGGTGTAGTCTATGAAGCTGGCATATATTGGTTTGTTTACTTCTATGTACTTTTCAATTAATATCCTCATGCTGAATATGGGTTCTTTTGTCCCACTGTTTTTCATGAATCCAAATTGCTGCTCATCTAATTCAGTATTAATTTTATTCTGAATCCTTCCTTGTATAACTTTTAGTAAAATGCTAGTTACCTGGCTCATTAGGCTTATTGTTCTAAAATCACTGCATTCATCTTCACCATTCTTTTTAGGCAATGCAATGAAAGTTGATGTTTTTAGTTCATTTGGTATGTATCGTGCATGGTATATGTCATTGCACATGTTTTTATAACTTTCTAGGTATTTGAATTTCTTCACCTACTTTAATTGTCTAACATCTATCTTTAAGTTCATGTTTTGTGTTGTTATATTCATTACTTCTACCTTAGTGAAGCTAATTTCATGGTGTATGGGGTAACTGTGTTAAGGCTATTTTATTTTAAGTTATCTTGTAAGCCTCTATTATCCTACATAATAGAGCTTGCTCATTTGCAAATAAAGTCTCGTTGATCTCCTCTGTCTCAGATGGGCTGGCTACTTTTGCTTCATTTATCAACAGTTTTTATTTCATTCTAAGGCACTTTAAAAATATTTTTTGTGTTTTCTTAATAAAGCCTAAATTATAACTCTAAGATCACACTCAAGTGCCTTACACTAATAAAGAAATATCGTGTTAACTAATGTATCTGATTCTGCCCCTGACTGACTTGTCCTGATGTGGGGACTAGCCACATATATATATATATATATGTATATATATATATATATATATATATATGTATATATATATATATATATATATATATATATATATATATATATATGTGCTCAGAGAAATACACAGAAGATGGAGATAGATAAATATAAAGTAGCAACGATAAATATATGCGGGATAAAAAATAAAGAAGTCGAAGTTATAGAAGAAATGACAAAAAAAAAAAAAACCTGCAGAAATTAAATGTGTTGGACGAATGACAGAACTGAGAAAAAAGCTAGGAATAGCCCTCGCCATAGAATATATAAGGAAACAACAGATAACATGATTTGACCACGTGACAAGGCAGAAGATCAAAACACAACACAACGAGCCTTCAACGAACGTGAGAACACCAGACCCAAGGGTCGACCACGAAAAAGATTGATCGATGGAATATTAGAAGCACTAGGAAACATAACAGCAGCGGAGGCGAACATAAGAGCAAAAGATCGCAAATTATATCTCCCCCTCGACGCTGAAAGGCAGATGAGGAAGGAAAGAAGAAGAACCGAATATTCCAACTTTTATTTTATCACAATGTTCTCGAAAAACGTCGATTCTTTCTTTCCAATGTTTTTAGAAGGGCTCTTTTTGTGATAGTCTCATTAAGAATGTCCTCGTTTGTATATTCATCATCCAGGCAAGTCTCGACATTCTTCAGAGAAATATCATCTCTTTGGCCTCTAATCGTGTTTTAATTTGTTTGTCTACTGTTCATGACTTGCTTCCATAGGTTAGCTCTAAATTGGCTCTAGATAGCACCGATGAACTCTCTTTCTCACTTCTATTACACACACTTGTTGCACAAGAAGTTTTTCATTTTCTGAAATGTTACTTTGTTCTGTGTTATTTTGCTTTTGACTTATGTGGTGCATCTTCTATCGGATGTTATTATTGTGATCGAGATTTGAATTTGAGGCTTTGTATTTGTTTCAGATGTGTCCTATTATTGTTATTTTGCACGATGTTTAAAACGGGCTTGAGAAACCAGAAATATCATAAGAAAGAATCAGTCAACATTTATTGGATATGTCATGCGAAAAGAAGACAGTGAGTATATTATAACAACATGTGTCTCTAACCGCAACAGACTATGTCTGTAGTTGTTTTTTTTTTCCTTCTAAATAATATGTCTCACAAACATGGAAAAAATTGATAGTAAACCACTCCCCCCCCCCCCCCGGTTTTTAGTGAAAGGCTTCCAAGAGAGATCGTGATGGGTCTCAGCATTTTGATATGGGCCCTACCGGCAAACCAAAGTCAGCCACAAGGAATCAATATCTTTCAAGATCCTGAGAAATCGTCAGGAGTCCAAACAGAGAAAGGGAAACATTTCTATAAAAAATCATAATCTTCTTGTGCCATTTCCACATCAAGTATTACTAACCATGGGGCGTTCATTTCAATATTTATTTCACTCTGTTACGTTGATTGAGCTCACGATCATTTCTTCTGTCCGTATCTTGATTTTGCCACTTCACTTTAGTAGTTGTCTTTCTCTGCTCCGTTTACATGGTCCCTCCCCCCCCCCCCCGCCCTTTTTTTTCTCTTTCAGATGACTTTCAATAATTATTACTGTGTATTTTTACAGGTTCTAAAATTTCCATTTGTCTTGATCGAATTGTGGTAAATAGTTCGTTTTTCATGTTCAGCTATATATGTGAGGGAAAATAAAGATACACAACTAAAACAGTTGGCGACCAGGACAGTAGCAGATGTGCCGTCTTGCGTTTTTAGTTTTCCAGTGTATGGCAAATAGGCAGAATGTACTTAGAACCATGTCATGCAAAGGAGGTGTCAAAGACTAGGAATATCTGGGCAGTAAAGAGACATATAGATGGCCATTCTATGATACTTAGGGCACCGCGAGAAGGGTGACCATAGATTAGCAAGGTGAAAACATCAAAATGAATGACACAGCCCATCGATCTGCCAAAGATGTAGCAGAAAAAGGTACCAGCGCGAAATAATCACGGATTCTCCGGGGAATCCCGTTATTATGTTATATTTATACCCCCCCCCCCCCCCCCATTCCAATTTAAACCTGTGCCTACTAACTAATGATAATGCCGAATTTCATGAAAAGTATTTTTATGAAAAAAATAATAGCAATGATATCAACATGCATATAACAAAATTAAAACTGTCTTCAAAACATTATTTGTAGCTGCTCTGTACTTCTGATGTGAGATAGTCTCAATGATCGATGACTAGCTAGTCAATAGTCATCCCATAAACTGCCAATGACTGTCTGAGTTATATAAATATAATCCCACGTCAAACGGGAATACTGCTAGCGCCATGTTTGAGGAAAGGGGGGGGGGGGCACAACAGTATGCTTCTTGATGTTGTTCAAACACATCGTTGATGAAAATTGTGATCACAATTCAATATATGTATATCGTTTCGCAAATCTTTTTGTTTTGATGTGGAAAAAAAGCACTTGACAGTAACAATCTTAGAAACGAGTCCAGTGTACCAGGAAGTGAGTTTTATAAAGAAAAATAACTTTGATTAGTCAAAATGGATGGTGATAGTAACAGTAATAGTAGATATAGATATAGGAACAATCCGAACAACAATATTGAATTCGATGCAGTACCTGTTGGTAAGTAAACATTCAGAATCAGTTACCACCAACCAATATTTCCACTAGAGTTAATGAAGTTTTAAGAAAATAAAGATTCCACTAATTCATAGATAATGGAGATACGTTGTGTCCAAGTTACTTGAATTGTGAAAATAGGGAAATTATTGTGAGATGATCGTGTTCAATCCAAGAAGTGGAAGAAATCCATGTTTAAACACAATTCAATATGGTGTCATAAGTTTATTTATTTATTTTTAATCTAGAAAAGAAGGCGTCGGCACACATCATTAAGCTGTTATTGCAATATCATCCACTTTTAACGATACATCATTGCTTTGTCTGGATAGCTTCCTGTATCAACTGTAGAATTCCTTCGAAACAATCATGATTCAGGACATGGGTCGGTGGGTTCAACTGTCCCGATGATTAGTTCAGGATTTGTTTGTATAAATAAACGTACTATATAAATGATTTTGAAGAAATTATGAGATCAATCTCAGATAATCCTTTTTAAGACTCAGTGGAACACTCATTCATTTATAGTGCACTAAGTGTGCTTTAGAACACAAGTAGTTTACCTAGCACTTTATTCCCTCCAATATCTTCACGGAAGCCATGAATTATTTTTGTTACATTTAAGTGAAACGTCTGTGTCTGTGGAAGTATTCGGAGTTTAACCAAATTTCAATTGCCTTTCAGACTTTCCTGGCCATTAATAAAATCTAAAATAGCAGTACAATCAGGCAAATCAGCATTATCTTCAACAAGATGCATTCATTTTTTTTTAAAATAACTAATAGAAAGCAGGTACACATTTTACTGCATTGTTTTTTTTTAATGTTTGTCGTGTTCGGTTCCTTTGATCAACTTTGAAGATAAATACTGTAATATGGACAAGGATTTTTTTCAGATTTTTTTTCTTTAAAAAATGTTGTTCTTCAGCCTTCATGTCTGTTTTATAGGAAACACTAAACTGGCCAAGTTTATCATGAGGTGAATATAGGTAATCGTTAGAGAATCGCAAGTTCATAAAGCGAGAGAGAGAGAAATCTGTTCAATTCGTCTTATTCCAACAAAATACTGTTTTGTATTCACAGACTTTTGAAAACGATCAGAAGTCGATGTTCAGTCGTGACTGCCAGGCACTGCAGTACCAAATACCTTCTCTCATTGGTTGATCTGGCCAATATTGTACAGGTCCGACTGCGAAATGAGCAGAGTTTTGTTTTCTTTTAAATAAAGGAATCTCGCTTATTTTCTTTAGTGTCTTTTTTCTTCTGACTTTGACCTAATTGTATGTTCATTTTTCAAATGTTATGATAACGCTATTTATATATCTTCACTGTGTTCTTGCTGTTGTCTGCAAACTTATTCCTGTTTTTGTCACTAACGAAATTCATTCAGAAATGGAAATGCATTACAAGCATCTTTGTATTTGTATCTCAGTTTTTATAACCCACAGGCCACCTCCTATCTAAAAGCTTCCCATGTAATATTTTGCTTCGTGATGCTTTCGTAGTGCATTGTTATAACATGTCTCAGCCATGTATCATGCACTCAGAACCGTGAATGCGTGGCTTCTGATGTCTTATTTTTTGTGCCTGAAAGTGAACTAGAGCTTCATGGCTTCCCCTTAATTCAGAAACTACGCGAAAGCCAAAATAAACTCAGCGTTCTTGAAAATATCAGGGTATGTCTCATAGAGTTTGCTCACAAAACTCTTAAAGCGATTCACTTCACCAACGTTGTTCGCTGTATCACTGATAAAACTATTTCAGACGATGGTTTGCGCCAGACGATAATTCCAGAACTTGTTCTTGCATTAGGTTACTAACACTATTTATCCTTTAGTTCGGACTGACGTCACCGTAGTTTCGCCATTCACATATCCACTCTGCCGCCCTTTCAAGCAGTTATCGAAGTGTTCGTCTACGGATTGTTTCTGTCCTGCATTGATTGAATATGCTGCGTTCATTTACTACACCATTACCAGCATGAAACAATATCGCAGAATCACCAACACTTTTTCTTCTTTCCTTTCTCATTTGCCTTTTAGTGTCGAGGGGAAATATAATTTGCGGTCCTTTGTTCTTCTCCTTTGTTCTTCTGTTCGCCTCTGCTGCTGTTATGTTCCTAGTGTTTCTAATATTCCGTCAACTCATCTTTTCGTGGCCGACCCCTGAGTCTGGTGTTCTCGCAACGTTTATTGAAGGCTCGCTGTGTCGTGATTTGATCTTTCTGCCTTGTCACGTGGCCAAACCATTTTATCTGTTGTTTCTTTATATATTCTATGACGGAGATTGTCCTATCTTTTTTTTCTTCTCAGTTCTTCAATTCTAATCTTATCTCTATGGCTGTAATTTGTCTAACACATGTAATCTCCGTAGAGGTTATTTTTCATATTGTTCTTTCATCTAGGGTCCAGGACTGGCATTGGTAGCAAACATTGGAATAACGATTGTATTGTAGTGTCCGTTTTACCTCTCTAGAGTTATTTCCTTGTTGGACAATAATGATGATAGCTGTCCAATGATTTGGAAAGTTTTCTTGAATCTTGAGTCTATTTCTGCTGTTTGGGAGTTGTCGTTAATCACTAGACTTCCTAGGTATTTAAATTCTTCTGCTTGATTTAGTTGTCTGCCGTCTATTGTTATTGTTATGTTCTGTTTATCTTTGGCAATATTCCTAACTTCTGTTTTGTTGATGTTGATTTTCAGGTTGTAATTTGTGCCTGTGCTGTTGAGTCTATTTAAGTGTTCTTGTAGGTCTTCTATACCCTGATATACAATAAATACTCCTTTAAATAATCTAGGTTTCCATGATCACTCATTAATAAACTTAAAATTCTTCTCACAGTGAAATCTTTTTACTTATGAAAACAAGTCTAGGAAAAGTCTTACTGAACCAAAAGTCTAGGCAAAGTCTTACTGTACCAAAAGTCTAGGAAAAGTCTTACTGAACCAAAAGTCTAGGCAAAGTCTTACTGAACTAAAAGTCTAGGCAAAGTCTTACTGTACCAAAAGTCTAGGCAAAGTCTTACTGAACAAAAAGTCGAGGAAAAGTCTTACTGTACCAAAAGTCTAGGAAAAGTCTTACTGTACCAAAAGTCTAGGAAAAGTCTTACTGAACCAAAAGTCTAGGCAAAGTCTTACTGTACCAAAAGTCTAGGAAAAGTCTTACTGTACCAAAAGTCTAGGAAAAGTCTTACTGAACCAAAAGTCTAGGCAAAGTCTTACTGAACAAAAAGTCGAGGAAAAGTCTTACTGTACCAAATGTCGAGGAAAAGTCTTACTGAACCAAACGTCTAGGAAAAGTCTTACTGAACCAAATGTCTAGGGAAAGTCTTACTGAACCAAAAGTCTAGGAAAAGTCTTACTGAACCCAAAGTCTAGGAAAAGTCTTACTGAACCAAAAGTCGAGGAAAAGTCTTACTGAACCAAAAGTCGAGGAAAAGGATGCACGAACATGGTTGTTCTGTAACACACAGTAGTCCGGTCATCAAAATGGCTGTAGCTGTATTTAATTTCCAAACTTTTGAATTGCAAGATGTCATGGCAGACCATTGAGTCCTAGTATCCGAGAAGATATTGAGAAGATCAATGACTTCCGCAAAATTGCACTCATGAACAACAGATTTTAAAATGGACATCATAGCCCTTTATGAGACGTGTATTGCTGATAATAGATCAATTATCAAACTCGACTACACATTTAATATACAAATCTGCATAAGAACCAATGTTACATAGGGTAGGATTTGCCATTTAAAAACTCATTATTGCCCATGACAGAATCAAGAGTAAATAACAAAGTGAACAAAATTTGACTGTCGGGATAACGAAATTACTGCTGTCTGAACGTCGTTGTAGGACTAACGAAATAACTGCTGACTAAACTTCACTGTCTGGCATGAAAAACATGATTAACTGATGATAATTAACGTGACTAACTGATGATGAAAAACATGATTAACTGATGATAATAAACGCGAATAACTGATGATGACAAACAAGATTAACTGATGATGACAAACGTGACTAACTCATGATGATAAACATGATTAACTGATGATGACAAACATGATTAACTGATGATAATAAACATGATTAACTGATGATGACAAACTTAATTAACTGATGATGACAAACATGGTTAACTGATAATGACAAATATGGCTAAAAGACGATAACAAACATGATTAACTGATGATGACAGACATGGCTAACTGATGATAACAAACTTGACTGATGATGAAAAACGTGATTAACTGATGATGGCAAACGTGACAGCTGATGATAACGATATGATTAACTGATGATGAGAAACGTGACTACCTGATGATAACAAACATGATTAACTGATGATGACAAACGTGGCTACCTGATGATGATAAACATGACTGATGATGAAAAACATGATTAACCGATGATGACAAACGTGGCTACCTGATGATGACAAACATGACTGATGATGTAAAAAATGATTAATTGATGATGGCAAACGTGACTAGCTGATGATAACAACCATGATTAACTGATGATGATAAATATTACTCGCAGTGATGACAAACATTTGATATCAAACATGACTGATGATGAAAAACGTGACTAACGTATGATAGAAAACGTGACTAACTGATGGTGACAAACATGAATGATGATGATAAACGTGACTAACAGATGATAAAAAACATGATTAACTGATGATGACATCGTGACTAGCTGACAGTACCAAACATGATTAACTGATGATGAGAAACGTGACTGATAACAAAAATGATTAACTGATGATGACCAACATGGCTAACTGATGATGACCAACATGACTATCTGATGATGACAAACATGACTAACTGATGATGACAAACTAGACTATCTGATGATGATACACATGACTATAACTGATGATGACAAACATGACTATCTGATGATGACAAACATGACTAACTGATAATGACAAACATGACTATCTGATGATGACAAACGTGACTATCTGATGATGACAAACATGACTAACTGATGATGACAAACGAGACTATCTGATGATGACAAAAATAACTAACTTATGATGGCAAACGCGACTGACTGATGATGACAAACATGACTAGCTGATGATGACAAACATGACAAAATGATGATGACAAACATGGCTAACTGATGATGACAAACATGGCTAACTGATGATGACAAACATGACTGACTGATGATGACAAACATGGCTAACTGATGATGACAAACATGACTAAGTGATGATGACAAACGTGACTATGTAATGATGAGAAACATGACTATCTGATGATGACAAACGTGACTATCTGATGACGACTTTCATGACTGTCTAATGATGACAAACGTGACTATCTGATGATGACAAACATAACTAACAGATGATGACAACAGTTACTATCTGATGATGACAGACATAACTAACTGATGATGACAAACGTGTCTATCTGATGATGTCAAACATAATTAACTGATGATGACAAACGTGACTATCTGATGATGACAAACATGATTAACTGATGATGACAAACATGGATAACTGATGATGACAAACATGATTAACTGATGATGACAGACATGATTAACTGATAATGACCAACATGACTGACTGATGATGACCAACCTGGCTAACTGATGATGACCAACATGGCTAACTGATGATGACCAACATGACTGACTGATGATGACAGACATGATTAACTGTTGATGGCATAGTGACTAGCTGACAGTACCAAACATGATTAACTGATGATGAGAAACGTGACTGATAACAAAAATGATTAACTGATGATGACAAACATGACTGACTGATGATGACCAACATGGCTAACTGATGATGACCAACATGGCTATCTGATGATGATCATCATGGCTAACTGATGATGACAAACATGACTGACTGATGATGACAAACATGACTAAATGATGATGACAAACATGGGTACTGGTGATGACATACATAACTAACTGATTCTGACAAACTTGGCTAAATGATGATGACAAACATGACTGACTGATGAAGACAAACATGACTAACTGATGATGACAAACATGACTGACTGATGATGACAAACATGACTGACTGATGATGACAAACATGACTAACTGATGTTGACAAACATGATTAACTGATGATGACAAACATGACTGACTGATGATGACAAACGTGACTAACTGATGATGACAAACATGACTAACTGATGATGACAAACAAGACAAAATGATGATTATAAATATGGCTAACTGATGATGACAAACATGACTGACTGATGATGACAAACATGACTAAATGATGATGACAAACATGACAATATGATGATGACAAACATGACTAACTGATGATGACAAACATGACTGACTGCTGATGACAAACATGACTAACTGATGATGACAAACATGATTAACTGATGATGACAAACTTGACTACCTGATGACGACAGACATGATTAACTGATGATGACTGACGAGACTAACTGATAATGACAAACTTGGCCAACTGATGATGACAAGCACGATTAACTGCTGAAGTCAGATATGACAAACTGATTGTGACTAACATGTCTAACTGATGATGACAAACATGACTAACTGATGAAGAAAGACATGCTAACTGATGATGACAGACATGACTAAGAGATGATGAAAAACTTGGCTAACTGATGATGACAAACATGACTATCTGATGATGAGAAACATGACTAACTGATGATGACAAACGTGACTATCTGATGATGACAAAAATAACTAACTTATGATGGCAAACGCGACTATCTGATGATGACAAACATGATTGTCTGATGATGACAAACGTGACTATCTGATGATGATAAACATAACTAACCGATGATGGCAAACGTGACTATCTGATGATGACAAATATAACTAACTGATGATGACAAACGTGACAATCTGATGATGACAAACATGACTGTCTGATGATGAAAAACGTGACTATCTGATAATGGCAAACATAACTAACTGATGATGACCAAAATGACTGACTGTTGATGACCAACATTGCTAACTGATGATAATCAACATGAGTAACTGATGATGACAAACATGACTGACTGATGATGACCAACATGACTGACTGATGATGACCAACATGGCTAACTGACGATGACCAACATGACTAACTGATGATGACAAACATGACAAAATGATGATGACAAACATGGCTAACTGATGACGACAGACATGATTAACTGATGATGACTGACATGACTAACTGATAATGACAAACTTGGCCAACTGATGATGACAATCATGATTAACTGCTCATGTCAGATATGACAAACTGATTGTGACTAACATGACTAAATAATGATGATAAACATGACTAACTGATGATGAAAGACATATGCTAACTGATGATGACAGACATTAACTGATGATGACAGACATGACTATCTGATGATGACATACATGACTAAGTGATGATGACAAACGTGACTATCTAATGATGACAAACATGACTAACTGATGATGACAAACGTGACTATCTGATGATGACAAACATAACTAACTGATGATGACAAACGTGACTATCTGATGATGACAAACATAACTAACTGATGATGACAAACGTTACTATATGATTCTGACAGACATAACTAACTGATGATGACAAACGTGTCTATCTGATGATGTCAAACATAATTAACTGATGATGACAAACGTGACTATCTGATGATGACAAACATGATTAACCGATGATGACAAACATGGATAACTGATGATGACAAACATGATTAACTGATGATGACAGACATGGTTAACTGATGATGACAGACATGACTAACTGATTGTGACAAACATGACCAACGGATAATGACAAACTTGGCAAACTGATGATGACAAATAAGACAAACTGATGATGACAAATATGGATAACTGATGATGGCCAACATGACTGACTGATGATTACAGACATGATTAACTGATGATGACAGGCATGACTAACTGGTGATGACTGACATGACTAACTGATTGTGACAAACATGACCAACGGATAACGACAAACTTGGCAAACTGATGATGACAAATATGACTGACTGATGATGACGAACATGACTGACTGATGATGACAGACATCATTAACTGCTGATGACAGACATGACTGACTGATGATGACCAACATGGCTAAATGATGATGACCAACATGACTGACTGATAATGACCAACATGACTGACTGAAAATGACCAACATGGCTAACTGATGATGACTAACATGGCTAACTGATGATGACAGCATGACTAACTGATGATGACAAACATGACTAACTGGTGACGAGAAACATGACTAACTGATGATGACAAATATGACTAACTGATGATGACCAAAATGACTGACTAATGATGACCAACATGACTATCTGATGATGACAGACATGATTAACTGATGATGAGATACATGACTGACTGATGATGACCAACATAGCTAACTTATGATGACCAACATGACTGACTGATGATGACCAACATTGCTAACTGATGATGACCAACATGGCTGAACTGATGATGACCAACATGGCTAACTGATGATGATCAACATGACTAACTGATGATGACATACATGATTAACTGATGATGTCCATCATGACTGACTGATGATGGCCAATATGGCTAATTGATGATGACCAACATGACTGACTGATAATGACAGACATGACTGACTGATGATGACCAAAATGACTGACTGATGATGACCAACATGACTGACTGATGATGACAGACATCATAAACTGATGATGACCAACATGACTGACTGATGATGACAGACATGATTAACTGATGATGACCAACATGACTGACTGATGATGACCAACATGCCTAACTGATAATGACAGACATGACTAACTGGTGACGAGAAACATGACTAACTGATGATGACAAACATGACTAACTGATTGTGACAAACAAGACTAACTGATGATAGCAAACATGAATAACTGATGATGACAAACTTGGCTAACTGATTATGACAAACATGACTATCTGATGATGACAAACTTGGCTAACTGATTATGACAAACATGACTATCTGATGATGACAAACATGACTAACTTATGATGACAAACTTGGCTAGCTGATTATGACAAACATGACTATCTGATGATGACAAACATGACTAACTGATGATGACAAACTAGACTATCTGATGATGATACACATGACTATAACTGATGATGACAAACATGACTATCTGATGATGACAAACATGACTAACTGATAATGACAAACATGACTATCTGATGATGACAAACGTGACTATCTGATGATGACAAAAATAACTTATGATGGCAAACGCGACTATCTGATGATAACAAACATAACTATCTGATGATGACAAACATGACTAACTGATGATGACAAACGTGACTATCTGATGATGACAAACATAACTAAGTGATGATGACAAACTTGGCTAACTGATGATGACAAACATGACTATCTGATGATAACAAAGTAGTATAACAGGGTTAATTTGTACGTATTTAGGCGCTAAATTAACAAAGATATATAGTAGGCGTATTTTACGCCTAATGTACACGAGAGACAAGGGAGTTAATCGGTCGTGCGGCGGCGGCGGGCGGCGTGACCCCTCGTGCGGCGGGCGGTGTGACCCCTCGGCGCTCCGGCGGTCGTCGTGTTGACCTCTAGTCCCGGTGACCCCGGAAGTTACTTGTTTATGTCTGCTTTGTGCTGACTTTGGCGTTCTTCATGTACTTGCTCGATAGTGATAGGTTAGTAGATTATACAACTTCAATGAAAAACAATCAATATAAAACAAAAGACAAAAGATATATTTTATACTTTTATTATCTCAATAAGTGTATAACATACAGTGTATATTATATATCATTACAAAAATATTTAGTACACGAAGTAAATATATAGTACAAGGATAACCTTTATTTATAGCTATGTAGTTGAGTGTCTGCTTAGCTATGTGTCGTCGATGAATCATAATGGGTGATACTGTTAGAGATTACTGGTCAGTCTAAGCTGGTAGTGTAAATATGTTCCTCGGTGTTAGTGGTTCGCTATCTCTCTCCCTCTCTCTCGCTATCTCTCTCCCTCGCCATCGCTCTCTCTCTCGCTCCCTCTCCAGCTCTGTCTCTTTCGCTCTCGCTATCTCTTTCTCTCCCTTTCAATCTCTGTCTCTTTTGCTCTCGCTATCTCTCTCGCTATCTCTCACTCTCCCTCTCCATCACTGTCTCTTTCGCTCTCGCTCGTTCTCTCTCCCTTTCCAGTCTCTCTCTCTCCCTTCGCTCTCGCTACCTCTCTCTTCTTCGCTGTCTATATATCTCGCTATGTCTCTCTCTCGCTCCCTCTCCATCTCTGTGTCTCTTTCGCTATCTCTCTCTCTCTCCCTCTCCTTCGCTGTCTCTATCTCTCGATATCAATCCCTCCCCATCGTTCTCTCTCTCTCGCTCCCTCTCCAGCTCTGTCTCTTTCGGTCTCGCTATCTCTCTCTCTCTCTCTTTCCATCTCTGTCTCTCGCTAACTCTCTCCCTCTCCATCGCTCTCTCTCTCGCTCCCTCTCCAGCTATGTCTCTTTCCCTCTCGCTATCTCTCTCTCTCTCTCTCTCGCTCTCTCTCTTCTAACCCCTACTAGACTTCTTTCCTACCACTCGTACTTTATACACATCACCATTAATACAACCGAAATTCCTTTAATGATAACCTACCACATCGTTATGAGATAAGAGAAAAACAGAAAAAAATTTCAACTTACACCGTAAAATATACCACTACAACACAGACCGCTAGACTGAACAGTACTATGAAAATAAACTCCCGTGAATCAATCGCGCTTATAACACGAAGTCTCACATCCGACTAGTTTAAATATAATCTGGTAAATAAAAGTTGGACGACACTATTCAACCCTCGACTAACATCTAGGTTAACAAATCAGAGAAGAGGATTTCTATCGGACACCCATCAACGAAATGACTGACCTTTGGATTAACCAACCAGAGAAGAGGATTTCTATCGGACACCCACCAACGAAATGACTGACCTCTGGATTAACTAATCAGAGAAAAAGATTACTGTCATCGTGATAACTGACCTCATTTTCAACTTGGAGTGCTGTCGAGTCTGACGCGTGGGTTACTTTAAATCGATTCGGCCCCTGATACAATCCACCTAGCGGGTCAATGGTGGGAGGAAATAATACAAGTGGCGGGTTACTTGAACGCGCTTTGACCCCCTGATGCAATACCAGGAGTTCCATGACAGTCATAAATAGTTGGATATAACGAGCAGGAAGTTATATTCAAGGTCCAAAATGTTAGACCAAATCACTGATTTTACCACCAGAACACACAAATTTAGGCTCATATTCAAAAAGTCGACCTTAAAATGCTACAAATCTACTCCCATACTCATACAAGTTAGACACATCGAACAGATAGTTATATCCAAAGTCAAAAAAGTTAGACCAAATCGCAAACATTTTACTCCCAGAACACAAAAATGTAGGCTCATATTAAAAAAGTCGACCTAAAAATTTCAAAAAACTACTCACATAGTCATAATTGTTAGACACATCGAACCGATCGTTATTTCTAAAGCCCAAAAAGTTTGGCCAAATCGCAAATATTTTACCCCCAGAACACAAAAATTTAGGCTCATACTCAAAAAGTCGACCTCAAAACCATAAAAATCTACTCACATAGTCATACTAGTTAGACACAACGAGCAGGAAGTTATATTCAAGGTCCAAAATGTTAGACCAAATCACTAAGATTTTACCACCAGAACACACACATTTAGGCTCATATTCAAAAAGTCGACCTTAAAACTCTACAAATCTACTCCCGATTTTTAAGTTAATTTTTAGTGTGGGGATGTCTAAAATAAAGTTTTAGGTAAGCCTACGTACTAAATTTACGATTTTTATCGATTCCATGGGCGTAACCCTCAAAAATGGTAAGGGGGGTAACAATTTCAAAAGATATTTTAAAGTTAATTTTTGGTGTGGGGATGTCTAAAATAAAGTTTGGGGTATGCCTAGAGTGAAAATTTACGATTTTTACCGATTTTATAGGCGTATCCCTAAAAAATAGTCAGGGGGTAACAATCATAAAAGTGATTTATAGGTACATTTTTGCTATGGGGATGTCTAAAATAAAGCTTTTTGGACTTTGAATATAACTATCTGTTCGATGTGTCTAACTTGTGTGAGTATGGGAGTAGATTTTTTTTATGGTTTAGAGGTCGACTTTTTTAATATGACTATATTTTATTTATTTTTTTGTTTTGTTCTGTGGGTAAAATTTTAGTGATTTGGCCAAACTTTTTGGACCTAGAATATAACTTCCTACTCGTTGTGTCTAACTATTACGACTATGTGAGTAGCTTTTTGGGATTTTTAGGTCGACTTTTTGAATATGAGCCTACATTTTTGTGTTCTATGGGTAAAATATTTGCGCTTTGGCCAAACTTTTTGGACTTTAAAAATAACGATCGGATCGATTTGTCGAACAGTTATGACTATGTGAGTAGCTTTTTGAAATTTTTAGGTCGACTTTTTTAATATGAGCCTACATTTTTGTGTTCTGGGAGTAAAATGTTTGCGATTTGGTCTAACTTTTTTGACTTTGGATATAACTATCTGTTCGATGTGTCTAACTTGTATGAGTATGGGAGTAGATTTGTAGCGTTTTAAGGTCGACTTTTTGAATATGAGCCTAAAATTGTGTGTTCTGGTGGTAAAATCTTAGTGATTTGGTCTAACATTTTGGACCTTGAATATAACTTCCTGCTCGTTGTGTCTAACTAGTATGACTATGTGAGTAGATTTTTATGGTTTTGAGGTCGACTTTTTGAGTATGAGCCTAAATTTTTGTGTTCTGGGGGTAAAATATTTGCGATTTGGCCAAACTTTTTGGGCTTTAGAAATAACGATCGGTTCGATGTGTCTAACAATTATGACTATGTGAGTAGTTTTTTGAAATTTTTAGGTCGACTTTTTTAATATGAGCCTACATTTTTGTGTTCTGGGAGTAAAATGTTTGCGATTTGGTCTAACTTTTTTGACTTTGGATATAACTATCTGTTCGATGTGTCTAACTTGTATGAGTATGGGAGTAGATTTGTAGCGTTTTAAGGTCGACTTTTTGAATATGAGCCTAAATTTGTGTGTTCTGGTGGTAAAATCTTAGTGATTTGGTCTACCATTTTGGACCTTGAATATAACTTCCTGCTCGTTGTATCCAACTATTTATGACTGTCATGGAACTCCTGGTATTGCATCAGGGGTCAAAGCGCGTTCAAGTAACCCGCCACTTGTATTATTTCCTCCCACAATTGACCCGCTAGGTGGATTGTATCAGGGGCCGAATCGATTTAAAGTAACCCACGCGTCAGACTCGACAGCACTCCAAGTTGAAAATGAGGTCAGTTATCACGATAACAGTAATCTTTTTCTCTGATTAGTTAATCCAGAGGTCAGTCATTTCGTTGGTGGGTGTCCGATAGAAATCCTCTTCTCTGATTGGTTAACCTAGATGTTAGTCGAGGGTTGAATAGTGTCGTCCAACTTTTATTTACCAGATTATATTTAAACTAGTCGGATGTGAGACTTCGTGTTATAAGCGCGATTGATTCACGGGAGTTTATTTTCATAGTACTGTTCAGTCTAGCGGTCTGTGTTGTAGTGGTATATTTTACGGTGTAAGTTGAAATTTTCTTCTGTTTTTCTCTTATCTCATAACGATGTGGTAGGTTATCATTAAAGGAATTTCGGTTGTATTAATGGTGATGTGTATAAAGTACGAGTGGTAGGAAAGAAGTCTAGTAGGGGTTAGAAGAGAGAGAGAGCGAGAGAGAGAGAGAGAGAGATAGCGAGAGGGAAAGAGACATAGCTGGAGAGGGAGCGAGAGAGAGAGCGATGGAGAGGGAGAGAGTTAGCGAGAGACAGAGATGGAAAGAGAGAGAGAGAGAGATAGCGAGACCGAAAGAGACAGAGCTGGAGAGGGAGCGAGAGAGAGATAGCAAGATATATAGACAGCGAAGGAGAGAGAGGTAGCGAGATCGAAGGGAGAGAGAGAGAGACTGGAAAGGGAGAGAGAACGAGCGAGAGCGAAAGAGACAGTGATGGAGAGGGAGAGTGAGAGGTAGCGAGAGAGATAGCGAGAGCAATTGAGACAGAGATGGAAAGGGAGAGAGAGAGATAGCGAGAGCGAAAGAGACAGAGCTGGAGAGGGAGCGAGAGAGAGAGAGAGAGAGCGATGGCGAGGGAGAGAGATAGCAAGAGAGAGGGAGAGAGATAGCGAACCACTAACACCGAGGAACATATTTACACTACCAGCTTAGACTGACCAGTAATCTCTAACAGTATCACCCATTATGATTCATCGACGACACATAGCTAAGCAGACACCCAACTACATAGCTATAAATAAAGGTTATCCTTGTACTATATATTTACTTCGTGTACTAAATATTTTTGTAATGATATATAATATCCAATGTATGTTATACACCTATTGAGATAATAAAAGAATAAAATATATCTTTTGTCTTTTGTTTTATATTGATTGTTTTTCATTGTAGTTGTACTAACCTATCACTATCGAGCAAGTACATGAAGAACGCCAAAGTCAGCACACAACAGACATAAACAGGTCACTTCCGGGGTCACCGGGACTAGAGGTCAACACGACGACCTCCGGAGCGCCGAAGGGTCACACCGCCCGCCGCACGAGGGGTCACGCAGCCTGCCGCCGCCGCAAGACCGATTAACTCCCCTTGTCTCTCGTATACATTAGGCGTAAAATACGCTTACTAAATATCTTTGTTAATTTAGCGCCTAAATACGGGCAAATGGACCCTGCTATACTACTTAACAAACATGACTAACTGATGATGACAATCATGACTATCTGATGATGACAAACGTGGCTATCTGATGATGACAAACATTACTAAGTGATGATGACATACTTGGCTAACTGATGATGACAAACATGACTAACTGCTGATGACAAACATGACTTTCTGATGATGACATACTTGGCTAACTGATGATGACAAACATGACTAACTGCTATTGACAAACATGACTATCTGATGATGACAAACATATCTAACTGATGATAATAAAAATGACTAACCATTTTGACTGTTTGACTATCTTGGCAGTAAATGAACGCTTTAACTTTAATAAAAATACAAACGCCTATAAACCTTTTGCCCGACAAACTCTGTCTGACTGTTAACTATGCTTTCAATTGATTGTAAAAAAGTAAAGTACCCCCGTCACGCCAAGTGGCGTATAGGGAAATATGGTGTTAGTGACCCTATATTTTACAGACCTTCAGCACATGATTTTTGGGGTAATGTGGTCGGTATTACGCCCGTGCTGTTTTAATTTCCCAGAAAAAAATCCGGTACTCATTTAAGGCTGGGTGAACCCGGAAGCCGTCGGTGGGATCGAACCTTACCCCTTGTCCTTTGTAGTCCAGTTCACTAACCACTGAGATATCGCGGCTCCTTTCAATTGATTGACTCCCTTCTAATTCGTGCTGATGTTTAGATGTGACGTTGAGCATATCATTTGCGAAAATACTATCTTAGCAAACAAAATGTGTATAGTGAAAGCATGCAGCAACATTAATATTAAAAACAACTGATATGGCAATAGTTTTGCCTGACAATGCTTGTATATGCTGGACTGTTTACAATACCAATATTGCTATGTCAAATTGTTATTATTTTATTTTGAGTAGTATCATTCTGTCATTGTATGTCCAAGTAGTATCATTCTGTCATTGTATGTCCAAGTAGTATCATTCTGTCATTGTATGTCCAAGTAGTATCATTCTGTCATTGTATGTCCAAGTAGTATCATTCTGTCATTGTATGTCCAAGTAGTATCATTCTGTCATTGTATGTCCATTGGATGTTTATGTACTTTTGATTTTTTTTTTTGGGGGGGGGGGGGGGCAGTATTCCTACACCTCTTTGATGTTATGTATTACCTGAGTCTATACAAGCATATATTTTTTTTTCGTTTTGAGTGTAACTGCATTATTTCCATCGTGTCTGTAATTTCTAAATTATTTCTAAATTACCTATGTTATTCTTTTTTGCATCTAAAATAAAATTATCTAGTTTTCCATTCTGGTATAGAGTCCTGACAATCTATGTATATATTTCTAGATCTTTCTTTGTTGCTTTCGGACATTTGAAATTTCTCTCCATGGTTCTCATTGGGATGATACATGGTGTCTATCTATCTATATTTAAGTTCGCCTGAAGTATTGCCTCTATCTGCAATGTCGTTTTCTGTATAAATTTTACTGTCTTTTGTAATT
Organism: Megaustenia siamemsis; assembly: GCA_032433765.1. Lineage (NCBI taxonomy): Eukaryota > Metazoa > Mollusca > Gastropoda > Stylommatophora > Ariophantidae > Megaustenia > Megaustenia siamemsis. The sequence goes on along the minus strand of JAVIAB010000092.1, from coordinate 167,586,863 downwards.
CTTGCAGTGGCCCATATAGTTTTTATGATACATGGTGTGACTCCTATCTCTTTCTTGGTGATTATATTCGTCTTTCGTATCCTGAATAAAAGAAAAAGGGAGGGACATTCTCAGCAGTGATGTCAATGTTGAATAAATGAGTGTTTTGACTATGGAGCAGTGAACACAATAACCTGTCGACGATTGGTCAAGCAAAATATAAGAAGAATAAATATAATTCCACATGGACGTCGAAAAAAAGAAACTACACTACCCATAGAAGTTCAGAAATAATAACGGATATATGATATATATATATATAATAGTATGTCAACACGATCTGGCTGTTGATACCACTGCGGCCATTATCAACACACGTTGACTCGAAAAGCACTGTTCACGCGCTGGTAAAGGAGTTAATAATCGTAAAATAGCAAGCAAACCCTCATGTGGGAAACAACAGGTAGGAGGAAAAGATGACAACCCAGAGAGAGACACTGAAAAGAACATTGAGGCAAAGGCAGCAGGAATCTGCTCCCTCAATGAGATCGAGATGTTTGCACAGAACAGAGAGAAATATGGCGAGATTTCATAAAAGATCTTTGCAAGGATTGAGACTGCTATAAACAAAATTTAGAAAAAGAGAATCTGAATCTATTCCGGCCACGGCTCGATAGATCAATAAATATAGAGTCGTATAATTACTTCCAATTCAAGATCGGTCAACCACAGTATAGCGCTTAGACAAGTAAATCCTGAACTAGACGAACTATGAGTAAGTAAATGTTAGTAATCATTTCTATGTTGGTGCACAAACTAAACCACTACATTGCATGTTGAAATCAAGAACTTTTGATATCTGAAGTTAGCGTAAGTTATGAGTTACAACACTATTCCGTTTATCACAAATTATATGGAGTGACGTTAACACAATTGAACTGAAAGCTACATATCCCTCATTAAATATTTTCTGTTCATATCAAAACTAATAATTTAACAAAAGAGAAAAATCAATGTATATATTATTATTATTATTACTGTATTTTTATTTTCTAATGGATTACTTGTTTCTTCGTTTCTTGTTCTCAGTATCTTCTTTATAATCACTCGTTTATATTTCGTCTATATTATCGTTGCTAATAATCTTTTAATTAAAAATAGAATGTATGAACGCTCTAAGACTGACATGCCTCCACTTTCATCGTGAAAGAAACTAATGTGTTTATTATTTTTCTTTATATTTTAGGTGATCAGGTCACTCTCAATGAGGAAGCAGACTTGACAATATTCACGAAGCCTAGAGCGCCACAAGAAACAGCTGTTAACAGAGATGATGTCGTTACTAATCAGACAAGCAAAGCAAAAAACGACAATGATTACTTACCGTACTTAAAATACTTTCCTGCAGATTTGAAAGAGGATTATATCGATATCCTTATAATTAATGCTGAAGATGATTCTGAAGGCGCTAAAAAATTGAAGGAGCGGATTGAGACGGGGGTCAGGTTCTGTGAAAGCCTTAAACTAAATGTTGCTCTTCTAAGTGACGTTTACACAGATCATTCATTTCAACAACTTGACAAGGCGTATTCAAGATCACATTTCATTTTTATGTACGTGACCAATAATTTTTGTGCTGATTCTTTTAAGTTAACACAAAGTTATCAATCTCTTGAAAGAGCACTCAAAGATAAAGATAGTAAAGCTGTAATTCCTGTTTACTCCAGCCCAAACGATTGGATAAATGGTAAGCTGCCGATGATGTTAAAATATCCGGGGTTAAATGATTTTGATGGAACTTTCGTTGAAAGAGTGACTGGTAGGTTAAATCATAACAGTGATTTCATTTTGGACAGAAGGTACAGTTTACATAAAAAAAGAAAAAAACATTTTAATACAAATCGTGATGAAATAATGTCTACATTAGAATATCTAACTCAGTTTGAGATGCAATCTGAGTACTATCCTGTATCAAAATCTAACGAGGAATTCCAAAGCATGCCTATTGAAAGTGAAGCAAATGACAGAAAAGAAGATGCGGAGCTACAGCAGCAGATGAGCCGGTTTTCTATTTTAGATGAACAAACATCTGTCAAGGATGTAGAAAACGATTCGTCGTCGCCATCTGTTGAGCTCGCCGGGGGAGGTAACTATGTACTCTTACTTTCAACTTGAATATTACATGTGCTATCAAAATGCTTGTTAGTTAAAATGTATTTAATGATATTATATTACATATTGTAATTCTTTTTTTTTTTAATAACAAATATGTCAAAGGAAAAGACTCCTCCAAGGTGCACTATCAAAATAAATACAGCTTTAGAACAACTCAAATAATTCAAGTAACTGACCACGATAATAACCTAGGATGGAAGTACATTTCCGAGATTAAATACAGAATAGCTCAGGCGAAGGCAGAATTTAAAAAAAATATATATATGTTTTATGTAACCTTTGTCAATAGAGTAACGAAAAAGAGTTATTCGTTGTTATATAGAGGTAATCTGTATACATGGAAGTGAATCATGGACAATCGGTATGCAAACAAGAGGGTATTTGGAAGTCACAGAAATGTCATTTTATAGAAGAATGTTGAGAATATAACAAACAGCTAAAAAAAAAAACTATAAAGATAAGAGTCCTAATGCAAAAACGGGAAAAATGGAGAGACGAAAAGATAGAGGGAAGCAAAGAGAAAAGATACCAGACAGCTTAAGAGAATGGCTTGGCAGAAGGTCAACAACAGTAATGATAAATAGCCGTCGAGATCGAAAGTTGTGGAGAGATATGATCACCTACGCTATGTAATTACTATTTAATAGTAACAGCGTTAACCAAATGAAGCGAAAATGTTTATTATGTTTCACAACACATATTTATTGATATGGATATCTATTTCTATAATTTTGCAGATATTTTTGATCCAAGTGAGAGCCTACTAAACAATGTTCAACAGAGACACAACAGGTCACTTAACTCTTTGGACCATATTAATAAGGTAGCAAATGAAAGTAACTACTTTTCTCCTGAAGTCAAAACAAATTCAATCAGCAACAGATCCCACCCAAAGCCTGCAGGTGACACAGTTGTTCCTAATGACATGACATCTCCAATACACATCACGCCAGTATTGGGAGCTTTCAACGGTGAGCAAAGCATGTCTAATTCAGCCAGAGTTAAATCCCCTGCAGATGTTCATCTGTCAGAACAGGTAGAGAATAATGAAAACAATGATGGCTCTTCAACAAATGGTGGTCATGCTCCTAAAAATGTAGCACAAAACTCAACCACGTCTTCCAATGAACCTGCTCCAGTTTATCATTTTCACATTAATGATGCAGACTTTGTCAACATTGATAGTTTGGTGAATGCATTACCTTTTCATGACAGTAAGATTCCGCTGAACCCAGATGGTGCAAGTCATCATGCTTCTTCAACACCTGAGACCAACATTAAAACTCGACAATCCTCTGCAAGACCATATTTATGTTGCTGCAGAAAATCTTCTTGTATGTTGTTGTAATATGTACATTTTTCTCTTCCACATTACATGCTATTTTCCCAATAATAATTTAAAAATAAATTGTATTTACAATAGTCACTTTGATAACTGTAAAGGACCAGTTTAACTTACTTGTGCCTTGTTTGTCCCAAACATTTGATAAATGTTCTGCTTTCTTCCAGATATGTTACTTCAACATTCCCTGTACATTTTAAAGAGGGTGCGTCAGAATCGGTTGCATTCTCCGTCGCCTTATTTGGTAGTCTGGTTATTATATGACAGACACTGCGCAATTAGTTATCTTTATCTGGAACATTCACAAATTCTTTAACATTACGGAGGACATATTGGCCTTACAACCATTCCAATATACCACACAAGGGAAGGACATTTTCAACGCTGGAGCTCGCTCTTAAAGATTGTGGATTATATTGGGACAGGTTTTGTGGAGTGACAAGAGACGACGCACCAGCTATGACTGATCAAAAGTCAGGCCTGGGAGGCAAAATAAAATCCCTTTTAATATATTTCGAATTAGGTCATCTTGATTGTTTCATTCCTACATTGAATTATTACATTGCATTAATACATTGTATTGTACAAAACAAATAAGACAAACATTACAAAAGACATACATGACGGCTATATTTGCGCAGTTTCAGAGTATGGCAATATGCTTTACTATTGTGAAGTATGCCGGTTAAGTCGAGGGGAAATGCTGAAAAGATTTTACGATTTACGTGATGAAATCAAACTTTTCATGGACATGAAGGGTTGTATCGTCAAACAATTATCGGACACTCAGTGGATATGCCTGTTAGCGTTTTAGGTTGACATGACTCAATGTTCTAATGACCTTAATCTCAAGTTACAAATACAAGGTCAACTGTTACACGAACTTTACGGGAATATCAAAGCTTTCCAGAAAAAAAACTGAAACTGGGGGAGAGTAATCTTTGAGAAGGAAATACTAATTTTGTTGTAAGGTTTGGAGAGCAGAAGAAATCTCTTATTAATATCATCAGCTATGCTGACACCATTAATGACATTTACTGCCTGTTATAGGGCGTTTCAAAAATGTTGCTGCACAACAAGCAAGGTTAGAATGTTTCTCAACACCATTTGATATCTATGTAAACGGTGCTATGGCAGAGATACAAACAAAAGCTACTGACCTGCAAGAAAAAAATATGAAATCAAAGTTGAGAGACTCGAAGATACTGGACTTCTATACATTTTATTTCCCACGTGAACAATATCCAATGATAACATCAGATGCCCAAAACGTTACTTCATTGTTTGGTAGCACTTATGTTTGTGTGCAATTTGTATCAAAACTTAAGTTTACTAAATCAAAAGCAAGAAATCGATGAACTGACATCAATTTAGAAAACAGAGGTGCGCGTGGCCGTGCGGTTAAAACCGCTGTTCCGCTGGCTGAAAAGCCGGCGCACGGTGTTCGAAGCCCGCGGTAGACAGAAAGGATTTTTTCTATCGGAGGTGAAATAAAAATCCTGTCTCACACGTCGTGGCGACTGCTTAACCAAGCGGCCTTTATCCCTCGGGTTCTATTGTTGCGCCCCCCCCCCCCCGCCATACACCAGCAATAGTACTATGTGTCGTAAAGATTTTTTTTATTATTATTTATGAAACATACAACACATTCCTGTTAGTCAAATACCACATGATATGGACAAAGTTGTACATGACGTTTAGGCACAATCCTCTCATTAGACCTGATAGCATTATCTTTATAATTTGTTGTTGAATTTCCCCCATAATTAAAAAAAAATAGATGTAACTAAGAAAATGGGTATACTCCTTTTTATAAAAATGCTAATTTATTACAAATGTTTTTAACCCATGTAATAAAAAATAGCCCTTAACAGCTCCATAATTTTATCTGAAAATAAATATTTATAGTCATAATACATTATGGTATTCTCTACTTTTAAGAACTGTTGTATAAATGTGTTGTATTTGTATTACAACCTGCACCATCAAAGCAAGAGACAGAGCAGAATGGCGCTCCATGGTAGCCAACATTCGTTGCGGAGATGGCACTTGATGATGATGACGATAATTAGTATTGAGTTATTCATATTTTTTTTAAACTGTAAATCAAGAAATATAATTTATATTATCATAATTATTGTTGTTGAACAATAGTAAGTAGATTAATAATAGATTGAATAAGCCAAGACATAAAAAAAGAATAGCAAATGTGAAGCAAGACAAGTTGTCATATGAAGTATATAATTTACAATGCCAGACAATATGTAATAAGAGATGCCTCAATAATTATAGGCATTAACCTCTTGGGCGCATGCAGATTATGAACATTGATTTTAGAATGATGTATTCCACTATATACGTCACGTGAGTGTACAACCAATGATAAAATAAACTTGAATAAAACCGATTATTAGTCTGTGATTACTGACTACATGAATCCATGTCAAGACATTGTTAATACGTTGTGTTGTGATATGTGTAAACTGTCATCATCATCATTGAGTGCCTTCTCTGCAACGAAGGTTGGCTACCATGGATCGCCATTCTACTCTGTTTCTTGCTTTGATGGTGCAGGCTGTCATAGATTGACTTGTCCATCTTTTGATGTTACTCGTCCATGTTAGTCTTGGTCTGCCTCTGCCTCCTTTACCTTGTATTTTCCCTTCCAATATTACTTTTAGTAGGCTGTTGTGTCTTTTAACATGCCCCAAAAATTTCATTTGTCTTGTCTTAATTGTATTTAGTAGTTCTCTTTTTATTTTCAGTTGTTTTAAAACTTCATCGTTTGTTTTCTTTTCTTTCCATCCAATTCTACCTATTCTTCTATAAATCCACATTTCAAAGGCTTCAATTTTCTGTTCTGTTTTCTTGTCTAATGTCCATGTTTTTGCAATATACAGGAATATTGAGAAGATGTAACATTTTGCCATTCTTAGTTTCAGCCCTGCTGATATTTGTTATGTTGTTAGTATATTTTTCATGGCATTAAAATTACTTTTTGCCATACCTATTCTTTTGTTTATTTAAATTTTGCATTTGCCATCATTGGTTATAGTATGTCCCAGGTAGTTGTAGCTCTGGACTGTCTCCAGATGTATTCCCTCAACTGTGATATTTAATTGTAGGTTTTGAGAATTTTCTTTATTTATGATCATAGTTTTAGTCTTTTTGGTATTCATTTCTATTCCATATTTTATGCTTGTTATGTTTATCACATTAAGCAATTGTTGTAGGTTTTTAGGATTTTGTGCTCTTAAAACAATAGTTAGAATTTCTCTCCATGGCTTTCTTTGGAGTGTTGCGTGATGAGGCTCCAATCTCTTTCACGGTGGTCTGCCATATTCGTCTTTCGTGTTCTGAATATGCCTCATGTGTACCACACACTTTGCTGTTTTCGCCTTCTGGGCCGTTGATCATTTTCAATTCATCCGTCCCATCCACCGACACAGACTTTTTATATTCGGGTTGGACATACCCGGCGGCGCCATTTTTTAGTCGAACCATGTGCTTGACTATTGAAGCGCGAACACACGACACAAAGAAGAATAAATCATATTCCACTTAAATATCGGTAATCACAGTTTATCCACGCGTCCGAAATAAAACATACACCAAACGGGGAATAGCAACACATAATTTCATAACTCGACTGTCACGCAAATCATTTAAATATATCGGCAAGAGCCGAAATATAAAAACGACTGCACGTAGCCGCCATGACACCGGAAGTGTCATTGGCGGCTAAACTCTGTAGTCTGTAGCACAGAATAATTAGCAGCAGTTCCTAGTCAAAAGATATGACTCAGGAGAAAACTAAGACGATACGAGCACAGAGTAGATTTGGTGCCAGTAACTTAGAGATATAATATTAATCTAAGTTAAAAGAAACTGGTTAGATATGATACAGTCAACAGCAACCATCTCCAAGATGAAGTGAGCAAAATAAACGACGGACAAATTTCACCAGTCACAGCAGCATCGCGTTAACCCCTGACCTCAGCTTAACACGGACACGGAGCAGTCCAGTTTCCATTCAGGGTTGCCAACCTAGCGGATTTTCCGCTAGATCTAGCGGAATTGGAGCAGCGTCCAGCGGGCAAAAAATAAAAAATACAAAAAAATTGTATGTTATAAGCTTTACGCGATAAGTGGACGACACAGACTAAACGACGTTTCGGCCCAATAGGCCTTCAGCAGGAACAAACAAGAAAAACACACACACAAAACTAATAACGAAACATCCAAAACAAAAATATTCGAAATATGTTAAAGAAAATAAAAATGTCTATCCTGTTTGTATGAAAAGGAAATGGTAACAAAAGTGTGGCTGTCGTGAATGTGCAGAAATGTACAGAAATGTGCGCAAATGCACACAGAACCAGAGGAGTTCACACAAGGGTCAGTGTGCAAACACAAAGGAGAAAGAATAGAACAGTAGACTGTGCTCAAAGGCGGTAAGAGTGAGATGTCTGAGAGTGGGGTACAATAAAAACAAATGAGGGGTAAGGAGCACAGAAAAAAGGTATAGAGGAGAACACCGAAGTGTCTCATAAGGGACTAGAGGAGAAGAACTATAAATAGCATGTCATAGTAGATAGACCAAAGATCCCAAATATGTGCAGTATAGAAGGCTAAGCAAAAGGGAAGGAGCAACCAAAAGGAAACTATGTGTATGAGTGTGATATATTCATGCCTCGTGGGGTCAGCGAACCATACTGGACTATGAGGCGATTTTCCAAAATATAGCGGCTGCGGTCAACAAAGGACAATTCCAGTGACACGGATGTCGTCTTTACCCTTGTGATCAGGGGAGTTGAAGTGGGAAGACACTGGAGTACCAGTATTCTGTTGGACATCCCGTAGATGTTCACAAAATCTTTTCGCTAATCTTCTCCCAGACTCACCAATATAGGTCATGTGGCATCGTTGGCATATGATGGCATAAATGATGTTGCGGGACACACATGTGCAGCCATGCTTGATCTCGAACCGTCCATTAGGGAATAAGACCGAGTCATAGGCACAGATGATACAGTTACGACCACAAGGGGCCGTACCGAAGTGTTGAGGGTGGGAGGTGGGAGCGAGGGAGATGGCTTCTAACCAAAATACCTCTCAAATTCCTGTCATTGTAGTAGAGACTTTCGGTTTGAAACTGAAACTTTTCTACTTTGGAAATAAATTTTTGGAGAACTGAGGATTTATAGTCATAGTGTTAAGTCAAGTATGTCATCATTAATTAGCAAGTTTCATATTTCAAACTGAAGATTTGTTTGGAGTCAATGTGAGTGTTCAGCAACGTGTTTCTTTCTACTGAATATTAAGTCCATATTTATTTCAAATTGTGTAGGTTCAACGCCCTATAAAAGAGTTACAATTTGTAACTGTCAGCAACGTACATTCACATGACAACATAAAGATATGACACTTCAATATCAGCAACGATTTCGTAAAGAGTGGGCTAAATGAAGTTGACCAAGATTGGATCTTAGAAGTCCCGGGTAGTGCTGACAAAGCTAGATGCAAGTTTTGTAAATGTGTATTGGCATCGAAACATTGGGATCTTCTTTCTCACAGCAAATCAAAGAAGCATCAGTCGGCCAGCATTGCATTTTCCTCTTCACGAAAACTGGACACTTTGCAATGTCTTTATCTTTCAAATTATTTTTATGTTGCCAAATTAAATTAGTTTCTACATATATTAATATAGTTGTAGTTGTAACTATTACAAATCGAAATAATAATTATTTTTCTTTAAATTTACTCTCCCATTTGGTTTGGAGATGCGTAATAATAATAAAATATTACGTAGATACATAATAATTTAATGTAAGTTTCCTAAGTAATAAACTCTGGAAATATTTTTGGAAAATCTGGCGGAAATTCTGGCGGAACTTTTCGGACAATCTGGCGAAAATCGCGGACTTTTGGCTCCAGTCTAGCGGATTGACTTCCATTTACTTAAGTTTATCGATTACAGAAATTGTGTAATGTTTGCTTCGCTAAAGTTTCCCCTAGAAAAATGTAGTCAACCAAAGAATCGACCGGTCAAATAGAGAAATTGTCACTTTGCCAGCTAAAGTACTGCCAGTACGTGTCAAAAGTTCAGTCTACCCGTGCAAAAGAATTGTGGCCATTCAGTCATCAGTGCTTACCTTACAACACACACACAGGTGTTATGTGTTCCCAAGGCATACAACGCCCAACACTGTCAAAATACCAACAGCACGTGTTGTCAGAGGCGGTGAGGAATTTTGTTTATATAATTTGTAAAATTGTGCTTCGGTCTTCAATAAGTGTGGTCACGTGGTGTAATTAATAAATAACAACAAGTAAGAAATTTACCAGTGTTTTATTGTTCGATATTATAATTTAAATGGCCATGGGCCATAGGCGCGTGTAGTGTAAGTCAAAAACTTAGTAAGTGTGCTATTTAAAAGCCAAGTGTGCACATAAACTTTAGAACTTAGCAGTACCTATCAACACTGTATTCATAAACTGACTAACGTATAAAATAAAGAATTAATCAAGGAGAGCACACAAGTTTAAAACAATTTAATAATCGTGTGTTAGTTAATCACATTTCATTTATAGTTAAGTAAGCAGTTAGTTATAATATAAGTTAATTCATTAGTTAATTTATAATTAGTTCACCTTTAATAATTAAGTAGATCTATTTCCGTCGAATGTTAGGTAAAAAACAATTTTGGCCTGTGTTATTTTTAAAAATTGTGTTAAGATTTTGAATTTCACGGTAACATTGTAATTATTTTGTTTTTATTCAGTGTTTTAGAAGTTGTTAACAAAGATGTCTTGCATATGAAAACTAACTTAATTACATAATGTTGATCAACAATGTTGTAATTCGACAGGTACTAATATTAATTTCTCATTAGTTGATTAGTTTCAGCTAAATACTGAGGCCCAGATTTAATTTCTGGTTATGTATTTATATTTTGATAGTGAGTTACTGTTAATTGTTCTTTTTTTCACTCAATAGTATAGTAAAGTGTTCACTTCAGTCACAAATCATAGTTCTCAAGAATATACAAAGCATAGTCAAGCAAGCAGCAAATATACAGCACAGTAAGTAAGACATGACAGATCAACAGAACTTGCAGACAAATTGTTGTAAAATAATGATAACCTACTTAGATAATGACATAAAGGAAGTAAATGTTAGGAATTTTTTCAAGCAATTTGGACAAATAATATTTTGTAGATCAATTGATAGACCAGACAAGACAAACACAGCCATAGTGGCATCATAATGTACAAGCACTATACCATAGTTAACAAAATTATAAATATAATAGAACATACGATAGCAAATTGTAAACTAAAAGTTAATGTTTACAGACTGGTTGAACGAAGCAGGAGGTATGATATAAATCTAAAGAGAAAAGAATTTTCGAACACTGACAATAAAGAAAAGGAAAATGTGCCATACAATAGACCTGACTATAAATTATATAGCTTACGTATAAGCCATCTTATTAGGAAGGAAAATAGCAGTAACTTATACAATCTTCTGCTTAACAAAGATATATCAGAAGGGAAGAGATGAAGAATTATACATAGGCACAGTGGTTCTATTCTCTGATTAAGTCTGGGATACTCAATAGTCTCCAACTTTTCAAACTTTAATAACTATCATTAATGAACCCATCCAGCCATTATATGGCAACATATAATTTTAAAATATTATGTTACAGTTGTACTAAAACAGTATTACACAACAGACCCTTTTTTGGAACCCCCAAGGAAAAAGACAAAGAGGAATTCCAAGATATCCTTGGAGAAAGCAGATAGAAGCAGAGATGAAGATGATGGGGAAGACATGGAATGATCTTAAAGAATTGCAAGAAACAGAACGGCTTGGAAAGTGTTTGTTGAAGACCTGTGCTCAACAGGGAGCTGAAAAGGTAGAAGATGAAGAAAGTACTAAAACAGCTACAAATTTGGTTCTTTTTATGGATTTTCAGGGGGGGTGGGGGGCGCTTATATTTTCCCTCACTGTTTATTATTTATAAATTGCCTCAAGTATAACAAACTCCAGCCATGATAACATAATTTGCAATGACAACAGCTGAAATAACAAGATTCAAAAGAAACTAGCAGGACAAATAACAATAGAAATAATAATAATATACATTTCTATTCCAAGGAATAAATCGCTGTGCCACAGTAGGTCACTCGAGAGGAGAGCAAACACAGTGAAAATAGTCTTTCCATATTGCAAGCTGGGGCAAAGTGTGTGATGATTTTGTGTTGTCCAGGCCTCAGAATCCCCATTTCGGCCTCGTCCATTCCAAAGGAACACAATTGTTTTATGTTTGGTAACAATCTGATTGTACAAGATGCCACAAGGGATCTGTAGAAGATCATTAACTGATTTAGGGTCTTTGCTCTGGATTTTCTGTTTGTGGTATACTCTCCCAGGCGTTGCTTCTCTCCCTCTGAGACAGCTACAGAGGCAAAACACAGCATGGACTGTAATGCTTCTCCTTCTTCTTCTACCTTTCAGCTCCCTGTGGTGCACAGGTCTTCAACAAACACTTTCCTAGTCATTCTGTTTCTTGCCATTCTTTTAAGATCATTCCCCATCATCTTCATCTCTGCTTCTGTCTTCTCCAAGAATTCCTTGGTCTTTCTCTTTGTCTTTTCCCCTGGGGATTCCAAAAAAGAACCTGTTGTGTAATACTCTCAGTTGGTTTCCGAAGTGTGTGTCCTATCCTGCGCCATCATCTTCGCTGTATCTCTTTATCCACTGGTATTTGACTGGTCATCATCATCATCATTGAGTGCCGTCTCCGCAACGAAGGTTGGCTACCATGGAACGCCATTCTGCTCTATCTCTTGCTTTGATGGTGCAGGTTGTCATCGGTTGATTTGTCCATCTTTTGATGTTACTCGTCCATGTTAATCTTGGTCTGCCTCTGCCTCTTTTACCTTGTATTTTCCCCTCCAGGATTACTTTCAGTAGGCTGTTGTGTCTTTTAACATGGCCCAAGAATCGCATTTGTCTTGTTCTAATTATGTTCAGAAGTTCTCTTTTCATTTTTAGTTGTTTTAAGACTTCATCGTTTGTTTTCTTTTCCTTCCATCCAATTCTACCTATTCTTCTATATATCCACATTTCAAAGGCTTCAATTCTCTGTTCTGTTTTCTTGTCTAATGTCCATGCTTCAGCACCATATAGGAATATTGAGAAGATGTAACATTTTGCTATTCTTAGTTTTAGCTCTGGTGTTATTTGTTTTGATGTTAGTATGTCCTTCATGACATTAAAATTACTTTTTGCCATTCCTATTCTTTTGTTTATTTCAGTTGTACATTTTCCATCACTGGTTATAGTATGTCCAAGGTAGTTATAGTTCTGAACTGTCTCAAGGTCTATTCCTTCAATTTTGATATCCACTTGTGGGTTTTGAGTATTTTCTTTGTTTATGATCATAGTTTTAGTCTTTTTGATATTCATATCTAGTCCATATTTTTTGCTTGTCGTGTTTATTTCATTAAGTAATTATTGTAGGTCTTTAGGATTTTCTGCTAGTAGCACAGTATCGTCAGCATATCTGAGGTTATTGATTATCTTCCATTAATTTGTAGGCCTGGCATCTCTGAGATGTTTTTAAAGATTTGCTCAGTGTATAGATTGAACAA